>AP025043.1:4989033-5160026 GCA_036186865.1 Eustoma russellianum
TTTTTTTTTTTTTTTTTTTTTTTTTTTGGGAATGGAGATTTTACTGTTTCAAACGGGTGCTGATCTCACATGCCCATTTCATTGCACTGGACTATATTACAACTTGACGCATGTATCAACACGATAAGGTTATCTGAGATATAAGTTTCAATATTGTGTAGTCAAAAGTGATGCTAACTGAGCTTCATGTTTTATGCAGTGTTTCTCATGTTAAAATTTTGGGACATCCGTTGTCACCTGCATTTCAAGCAGAAATCATTGAACCATCTGGAAAATTCTTGCTGAAGTATTTTCCCAGCGCTCTTGATCTCACATTGCAAAATGGAAGTGATCCCAATTCTGCAAGCACACGTCACATGGCATCAGAAGAGATCTTGTGGAGACATGTGGGTCTTTTACAGTATTTGGCCGGTGAACACAACCTTTACGAAGACATCAGTGATTTGGAGGACGAAGAAGACATGGATGATGAAGCTGGACTTTTCATGATGTGATCCTCTGTTCTCCTTGGCTTGGTCCACCCTTACTACGGCGAAGGCGAATTTTTATTGTAATGGTCAAGTATCAAGACCTATGAGCTGCTGAGGTTCCTTTCCAGATCTTAGAAATCCCATGTGAATTGATCGAGCATAGGATGTTGGTTCCTGATAATGATGTCTGTTGCCAGGTTTCCCTTCTAGGCTGCCCATGTGTTCAGTTCAATCAAAAACTTTGCTTTATGGTTGGTGTAACAAAATTGGTCCATGCCAACTCATATACTTACAAATCAAAGTTAAAATTTTCACAGATGGTCTTGTTTCATTTATTTATGTTATGCATAAAACGTTTCTTGTTCAGTGTTGTCCGCTGTTGGAAAGCTAATTGAGAAGTGTCTGTTATTTGCATGTTGTTATGTTTAACTTGCGTTTATATTTCGAATGGAGTTAATGACACACTCGTCCTTGACTTTGGAAAATTATGGAATAAAGCAAAATGACTCAATAAATTAGTTGCGCTTTTTATATTGTGAAGTAGCAGTTGATCGATACAACTTGACGCAATTTTCATTATGGGTAATCGGGGAACAACTTCTGTATGCTTCTAACACATGAGTATAGTTACGTACATCCGACCCTCGCATATCCCGTCATAGGCAGGAGTCTATAAGACATTGTGATAATGTTTTATGTTTAAATGGGAGTTTGCAATGTTTTTAAGACATGATACTTCAAGTAGGAAACCTGCTGGTAATGTTGATCATATGATGTATCAAGATCGTACATGATTTGATTTTCAAACTGTGTATCATATGATGCATCAAGATCATATGGATCTTTTGTAAAAAAAAAAAAAAAAAAAAAAAAAAAAAAAAGCTTAAAATTATGAATTACCATGTTCTGAATTCTAAAAGAATGCCAATGCAGATGAAGGATATGAGATTAAATACTCTTTAAGAAGCTTCCTCACGTCCTCCAAATCCAATAAGCATTGTAAATTCACAAACGACGGAATCACGCTGTAGATGGTGGCATATAGAACTTCAATTTTTTTGTCCGTTGTGAGTTACGTTCTTTATATTTAAGTAGATATTTACATATTTAATCTTTTTTGTTGATCCACCTTTAGAATATTTCTGAATGAGTATTTTACTACATTCATTTCGTTATGTATATTCATGTCGTTATGAATATTCATATCGTGATGATTAGAAAACACCTCTGATCACATCAAATGTGACACGTTAGATGTGACACGTTCCCTCCCAGAAGCAGATGAGATCCTAAGAGGCTAAAAGTGAGGCCTCCACGTGTACAAAATCAATTTTTTTTTGAAAAAATTACAGCACCCCTTTACTTTTGTACACGTGGCGACACGTGATTGGAGACCTAACTTTTAGCCTCATAAAATCTCATCTGTCCCAGAAGGGGATTGGTGCTATCGAATAGGGTCCTCGGGGGTTGTGAAAGTCAATCAGCATTGGCTGAGATTACCTAGACGTTAGCGGATGGGATCCCCTCATCGCGCGGTGAGTCACCGCATTTCCCACCACGCGATACGTGGCAGCAGTAGAGGGTGGTGAGGCTGGACGGAGGTAACCCTCATCCAACCTCACCACCCCAGTGCTGCCACGTGTCACGCGGTGACGCACGCTGTGAGAGAGAAGCGGTGAAGAGATCTGTATCCAGACGCTAGATGCCTCTGGGGCTTTTTAATTGCTTTTGCCGGGTAACACTCTTTCTAAAATCATATTCTAGTCATGACTTGTGATTATGTTTATAATTGTATATTTTAATATAATCTACGTCCCAAAAAATTTGATACAATAAGGATAATACGAAATAGTCAATATGGACTATGTCATTATTTTGTGTAAGAATTATTTATTTTATAGATACAAAAATGTAAAAAAGAAAAATACTTAAGTCGAAACTTCACTGCACACTGAAGAACAGAAAATTTTGGTTACAATTGTATTTATTTTAGGCTTGAATCACACATTGGGACTGTAACTCCACTGGTTGAAATAGGAAAAGTAAAACCTGGAAATCCTATGCTCAATAGAATAATGGAATAATTTCTTTGCCTTCATCGATAATCTCTTTACAAACGCGGGTAGACAAATACACACACATATATATATGGTGAGAGAATACATATGATAATGTTAATACACGTCAAATTTGGTCACAGCAGTATAAAAGTACAAGCCCACAAAACTCACACTTCCGCAATTAACAATGTTAGACGTTTCTGATACACTAAACTCCCGCGTTTATACAAGGTTCAGAGAGAGAACACTCATAGTTCCACAATTAACAGGACGTTTCTGATACACTAAGCTTCCGCGTTTATACAAGGTTTGGAGAGAGAACGTATATGCATCCTTACCAAAAGTGTAAGTTCTTTTTTTGGACATACAGTTCTTTACTCTAAAACACACTAGATATCGATGCGAACTGTCCATAATTTGGGGATTCGATGTCTAAAATCTGTCTATAAGTTAGAGATTAAATTGGAGCCAATACTGAAAGTAGTTGCACCTCCTTGTATTAATTCGGATGAGATCTGAGGAGGCCTCTTATGAGGCAAAATATGAGGCCTCCAATCATGCGACGCCACGTGTACAAAAGGACCCGCTATTTAATTTTTTTTTCATTTTTTTTAAAAAAAAACTCTTTTATACACGTGGCATCGCGTGATTGGAAGCCTCATATTTTACCTCATCAAATCTCATCCGGTATTAATGATGGTTCAAATAACTCTCTGTCCACATGTACGTATGTGTAGAATTTATATAAATAAATAAAAATTCCTATCATAAGTTTGGAAAAGCTTTACTCAACAAGAAATCAGAAGAATTGAACCCCTTGTTTTGAAACCAAAATCTGTAACAAATTACACAAACTGAAGGAATCCCAGTTCTTGATTTCAAGAACTGCTAGTCTGAGTCTTACCAAATGAACTAAGCCTTCCAGCAATTTCAAAAGAAGCATTTGCAGTATTCTTCAATCAAATCAAAAAGCTTTATTATTATTATTATTATTATTATTATTATTATTATTATTATTATTATTATTATTATTATTATTATTATTATTATTATTATTATTATTTTTTTTTTTTTTTTTTTTTTTTTTTTTTTTTTGGGTAAGTGGCATTCACAGTATTCTTAGACACCTACTTAGACTTCTCAAATTTTCTAGTAGCAACAACAATGAAAACGGAAAAGATGTAACCTTTTAAGATAGTTAAAAATGTCGTTTCCGTTGAAATAGGCTCCTGCGTTATGCACAGGTCTCTCCCCGGATCATTTCGCGGTCTGACGTACGCAGTATTACCCTACACTTTGTGCAAGAGGCTGGTTCTGCGGCTCGACCCCGCGACTTCAAGGTCACAAAGCGTTGCACCAAGGTTCACCCGCAAACTTTAACATAGTAAATGGACTATCAACTTCTAGTAGTTGTTCAATGACCAACTTTTATGATAATGTAATCAGTAAACAACCAATTAAAAATTTCCCAAAGAGTGTACATTGATGAATGCAAGACATTCAAATCAGGAATCATATAGCAGAAGAAAACCATGGAGAAGACTCTTTCTTGGCATGCCAGAGCATACTTATTTTTTGCACAATACTAGACCAAAGTGAGGATAACATGGAAGTAAAACGTTTGCTACAAAAACAAATAATGCTAATGTCATTACCGGCATCTTGCTCGTAATCGTACAGAAAATTATAGACCCAAATATCACCACGAGTCATTCAGTATGCCCAGTGCCACTGGTGCTAGACTCTTGGCGAACATGACCACGAATTCGAGCTCAAGACGCTTTAGCCTTTTGTGACGAAGGCAACAACTGCAGAACAGAAATGCAGAGATATGTTTAGCTACGTTGCTTCTTTGCAGGGAAATGGAAGCATCAAACTCTTCTTTTCGCACCAGAAACTCATTACCGTTATCTCTATAATGCAGAAAATGTTAAACCAGCTGAATGAGGTACCTGATAACAAGATATCAGAGAGCTGACAAATCCAAATCCTCCAGTCACACGAGGAGTGACCTTTTTGGGTGCCAGTTGAAGCAGTCCGACTGCAACAACGATATCGATTCCTGACTTAATAAGAGCCAGGGATCTGTCATTTGACTTTTGGACTTTACTCCTGTAGGTCTCATTCTGGATAATAATGCACCAAAAACAAAAAAATTACAGCAAACCTGAAACTGTTGCTAAAAAATCCAACTCATTACAAGTCTGCTAACTCACACAAGCTTACCTTATTTTTGTCAGTGTCCTTAAGTTCCTTCTCCAGCTTTTTGATTGATGCTGAAAGCCGCCCAAGCTCCCCTAACTGGAATTACAAGATTTGAGGAACAAAGACATGGACATGTACGTGCACGTGTATGTAGAGAAAGTGAAATGCGAACTGGAATTGCAATGTGATTTAAACAAGGAAACAACAAACCTCAACTAAGGTGGTACAGACTGAGGAACCCATCCAACAGAAGAGGGATATCCTGCCAATCAGCTCAGTACGTTCTTTGTTCTTGTTTCGGCCAGAATGCAACAGCATACACAATTAATGATCGGAAGAAATTTATATGAACCACGAACTATGATAGGAGCGGATTCCTACCTTGTATATGCCAGTCCTACCAAGCCAAACAATTTGATCCAAGAACAAGAAGGTTGACAACAAAGCATTCTTGGACTGCAAAGGAAAAGATTTTAGTGATGTGTGGAAAGATAAATAAGCTCAAAATGGCATAGCCAAGAACATTCTCATACCTTGCCCAACAAAATGAGTGGAAGTGGCGTTCCAGCAGCAGGCGGACTGATAAGAGCATGTAAATCATTGATGAACTGGTATGAGCAGAGAATATGCAACAAGTAAATCATGTGAAAATAATCACAAAGCAGGCATGGAAAAAAGTTGTGCACAAAGGAAGATAAGGAAATGGGCAGCAGCTATGGTGAGCATAAAATGTGTCCCATTAATCATTAGAACAAGTGAACAATCCAAAACCTTAAATAGCCGAAAAACTTTGCGGGCTAAACTGGTGGATTTATCAACATTCTGAGCTGTCCCAGGTTCTCCATTACTCAAGAATTTTGAACCATACTGAATTGCCCTGCATATTTTGTCCCTGGCTTCTGCTTTGTTTAAATACAGGACCGCGAGTGCAAGTTCAGTTCGTGCCACATCCAAAGTGCTCATTGTAAAACAAGTTCACTGAAAGATTGAAGCAAGTGTCATAAGATTTTCTTAACTTATATAAGCAATCATTACCCCGCCATAGACGGAAGCCTCTAAAGCAATGAAGAAATGCTATTGTTGTTGTATATAAGCAGCCATTACTCCATAGGCAAATCAAAGAGAAACAATAAAGAAGCATTTCCATGCAGAAAATAAATTGCTAGCAACATTGAATCACATCACCCTCTTTTGGGTGTTTGTTAGCAACGAATAATGTTATCCAATTTCAGATTTAAGGGTCAAAGTCAAAGAGAAGATAACGTGACCAACACAAGAATGAGTGAGAATGCAAAGAAATGGAATTGCTTTTGTTCTCTTCCTCCACATGTTCTCGCTTTCATACTAAATTTCAATACTCGTTACTGTGTCATTTATGCAGGTACATATAGAGCCGGGGATCTCACTGGAAGCAAACTCTCTATCCCTTGGAATAGAGGTATTGTTTGCCTGCCGCTCACCCTCCCGAGACCTTAGCGATAGCTTTTGATGCCATTAGGATATACTAGGTATGATTGATTGATTGATGGTTTCTTTTGAACATAAACTGTTTACCATTTGGTTCAAGGATCACATTGAGAAAATCACAAAATGGAAGCTTTAAGATAATTATAAGTGAAACACACAAGTCTGAATCCAAAGTGAACTGGACGAGCCACAGGTTAAGCATTGTCAAGGGACTTACCTGAAGCTGTCTAAACATAGCATGCCATAACTTTTTTTCTTGTAATTGCATGCCATAACTAATCTCACATGAAAAGAGTCACACGTGCAATTTAAGGAGCATATGCATAAAAATAAAGCTGATAACGTAATTCAGCAAAGTTAATCTTTCACCAAAACTGTTTCTCATACAACACAAACATACAGATCTCCAAAAGCATAAAATCAAGCATGATTGCTCTTCACAAGGACAGCAAGTCAATAGGAAACCAAAAACACTTGATGCCTGATGTCCCACTGGACAGGTCTAAGCTTGGAAATCCATCAGAAACAGAAAAATTATGTGATAGGACCAGATGAAGAAGTCCTAAATTTCCCTTATAGCAATTGTACACGGAAACCTACATTCAGGTTGTCAATGACTCAAAAATAGCTTCAACATTAACTTCAAGATCAAGTTCACAGATGGTTTACATTTCCCTTTTTGGTACAAAGGCTCCATAGAGCACAAAGACAAGAGTTTAACGAGGAAAGGGAGCTTTGATCGTTACTGTATTCTACTTGAGTGCCTCAGCTAGACACCAAACATGTAGTGCGTAGAATCAGACAATAAATATGAGATGAGAACACACGGATACAACTTTCACGAATAGTATAACCAAGAAATAGCCCCTTCTTTTCACATGGTCAACTAAAAGGCACCAAACTTCATTTCCACATAAGCTGCAATTAAGCATCCCAAAAGCTCCAAAACAATAACGATTCCACACAAAGGCTGAACAGTACAGTAGATTACGAATACAAAGCAAAATTATTCCTAAAAAAACAACAATTGATGGGGCTAAATCAACCACCAATTTTATCTTCCCACAAACTGCCCGAAAAAGATGGTAGAAACGAAAGCACAGAAGAAGAAAAGAATCGAACAGAAACGCAAGAACTGGATTTAGACCTTCCCAATCAATAAAAAGAAAAAACCAGAACTCATCCATCAGAAAATAGACGATCAGTCAACCCACAGCACCCTCAAAGGAAACCCACATAAAAACCGCAAATTACAAGTGAAAATTAACAGATAAATCAAACTGAGCGCAAATCAATGAAAAAAAGGAACCATTTTTCTTATGTCCAGATGATAACAGACACTCCATGAATAAACAAACGCCAACGCCTTTTCTTGAATCAAACCCCTTCCAAACAAATCAAAGAAAGACGCTATCTTTTTTCTTTTCCAATCAAATAAACACAACGAAGACCACCCTTTTCCTTTCTCACCTGAAAGCTGAAGCAGACCACGAAAAACAGAAGGAAAGAAATATTGATACTATTATTTTCTATTGACACGATTTTATTTGATAAAGGTTGAGTATTTATGGTAGGTGGTAATGTAATTACCGGGAAGTGTGCCGAAGCTGCTTTATCTTGAAAGTCACAATCTATTTCCCCGTTGTGTCTGAACTAGGCAAGGCTGCTGGGATCAAGATGAGGGAGGATTTGGTTGACAAAGGCTTGTTTGGTGCTCTCTTTTTTGTCCAATTACTATGAAAACAATTATGGGGATATGTTTTCTTGATTTTTAGAATTTCTACTACACGTAGACAATGTATTTGGGCATACATATTCATTTATACGTGGAGGACGTATTTTGGAACAACTGATAATTTTGTTACTTAATGATTTTAAGGTCACGAGTTCGAACCATATAAACAGCGTCTTGTAAAGTGTAAAGTAAAACTGCATACATCAAATCGTGATCGCGATCCGATTTCTCTCCAAACTCTACGCAAACGCGGAAGATTAATGTATGAGGAATGTTCTTTTTATTCATTACTCTGTGCTTTTTCTTTTTTCTATTTTGTTTTTTTACATTGGATTGAAAAATCAACTAAAACAATTTTTTTAAAACATAATATGTTTTTATATATATTAAGTACGTTTTATGGTATTAGTGTGATGTCACATGGTCGTGCTTTTTTGCATAAATATGTTTTGATTTATATCATTTTTTTCCTCTTCGAACAAAACATACTAGAAGTACTGAAAAGGAAAACTAAGGTTAGCCTTTCAATAAAGTTTGCTTGTACAAGTTTTGGGTCTAAAGAAAGCAACTACCTTTTGGAACCGAATTTAAATCTCAAATTATACTTATGTCAAACACTTTAATATAATGTTAACTAAATTATTTTTTTCTTATTATTTTCACCTTACTTAAAAAATAACTTTCACATAAAATAGCGATACTATTTATAAAAATCGTTTAGTTTTATTTAAGGATTAAAATAAGTGCTACATTTAACATTTTCTACTATAACATCATTTTATTTTAGCAAAATTCATTAAGTCACATGATTTAAATCATATGAAGCCAAATAAATTTGCATGACTGAAAATTGAAATTATAATATGGTCCAAAAGGTAAACACTTCATATTTGCATCAACCTGTGGTACTTGTTTTACTATTATCATTATTTTTACTTACATTCCCAGATGATAAATGCACATGAAATTAATTTTATACATATGGAAAAGAAATATTATATTCAATTGTAAAGAGAAAATATGACTAAACCGGTAAAATAAATAATAATAATAAAAATACGACCCAAAGCACATGGCTTCACGAAATAATATAAAATTTCCACTAGCATCGCATCTTGGGATCTGATGTCGGAAGTTGGATAATTTTCAAATATTGACAGAGTACAAAATCGAGAGCTAATTTTATTTAGAAAATTCCTGTAGCTGTAGCCTAATAAAAATAACCGGAACATCCTTTTCCCACAGATGATAAAACGAATATTCTAAGTGCACTAAGCTTTTGTGTTTATGTAAAATCTGAAAAAGGGTCTGGATTGCTTCACGATCTGATATATGTTATTGTTATGTCGTTAACATAATAATAATAAATATATATCTATATATATAAATAATAATAATAATAAAATAATAATAATAATAATAATAATGATGATGATGAAATAAATATAGGAGAGAGATAATTATGGTGTGTGTGTGCCGTGTGTGTAGATGGATAGGAGTTTAAGATAATATTAGTTTTGGAATTTAAAACCTAATCAAAATCTATTCCCTAATTCATCAAATTATATCCCCAAATCTCTCTCCCCAATCTCCTCTATTCCCATTATAAACGACTAAAACCCCTCCCCTCTTTCCCCTACACTCCAAACGGCAGCAACCCTATCACAAAAAAAAACGTGAGGTAAAAGGAAAGGAAGGAGAGAAAGGAGGCCAGGCATGTCACACCCAATTCGATCAACGTACGTATAAATTCTTCATTGAAAAGGTAGGTGCCTTTTCCCCCCTCAAATGGGTACGATCCATGCATGCTTGGATGGTATATTTTATGTGATTCATTGCTCTTATTTGTATTAGGTGTAGATTTGTACTTGTTTATATTTGAAAAAGCATGAGGTGAATGTTTTCTTGCTACTATGTGCTTGTATGTGTTTAAATTTGGTGGTAGGAGTGGATTGAATCCAAAATAACTCTAAAGCAAATTGAAAAGTGGGTATTTTCATATTAGGAGTCCCTTAAAATTTGTGTTTTGGCCTTAGAATAGGTCCTTATAGACTGTAAATAGGTGAAAACGGGGGTCGGAATAAAAAAATTGGTTGCAGCGCCGGGGCGTGTGCCTCACGCGCCGCCTGAAGTGGCCGCGCGTGGCCTCCCACGCGCTGCTGCTGGGAAATTCGCCAATTATTTTAAAAAAAAACTTCAGGCTGGCCTGCCAGCCGCGCGCGGTCTGGGCCGACCCTTAACGGGCCAGCAGGCGGCGGGCTGCAGGACCAGGCCCAATAGTAATCCAAAAAACAGGGAGGCTGGCCGGTTACTGGATTGGGCCGGATGGCCAGCGGACCGGGCTGTGATCTGGCCGGCCCAATTTACAGAATATATAAAAAAAGTAAAAGGGGCTGATTCGCGGGCCGAGCTGGAGCGGAAATGGCGGGCCGGACGAGTTAAGTTGGTAGGTGCCGGCCCGGTTGAAAAAAAAGAAATTATTAAGTAATTATATTAATTCTGGAAATTTAGAAATAGTGAATAAAAGAATTTAAATTCCAGAAAAATAAAATTAAATATCAGAAAATTCTAAATAAATTCCAGAAAATATAAAAGGTTAAGATTAATTTATTTCCATTTAATTTATGAATTTTGGTAAATGTAAGTAATTAAAAATAATTAGTAATAAATAGAATTAAATAAGAGAAAAATAGGAAAAATTAGTAGAAATTTCTAGAAAATTAATACAAGCTAAGAAAAAATAAAGGTAATGATAAATAACATCTTTCCAATATTCATAAAATTTACAAAACCAAATATTGAGTGCCGGAGTTGGTGAGGATGGGCGCACGGGTCCCAGGCGACTTTGTTGTTGCACCCATGGCACGTGCATTGCATTTGGAGTGGGTTGATATGTACGGGTCTCAGACGCTCGAGTGGAGTGGATCATGGTGTACGGGCCATGGGTACTCGGTCATGGTGGATCATGGTGTACGGGCCATGGGCATCGGTTGTGGTGGATCGTGGTGTACGGGTCACGGGCATCGGTTGTGGTGGATCGTGGTGTACGGACTACAGGCATCCAGTCAATCTCAGGATCATGCATTGCATATAGGTCTAGGGGCAACGAATGAACCGCTCAAGGTAACAAATCAGGGTATAAGTACTATTCAATCTAGTCTTGATAATGATACTAATACTGATTCACATAACCCAGATACTACTCTTGAGTACCCCATTATCTTCGAAATGTGCACAGGAACTAATATTCAGGAGGAGCAACCAGGAATACGGGTGTTGCCTCCAAGGGCCAAGCGAGGAATTCCTCCTGAAAGATACTCCCCTGACCGAGTTTCTAAGACGTCCAGGTATCCGGTGAACCTATCCGTAACAGGAGTATCTGATATAGCTCAATGGTTCTTTACGGCTTTGTGTACGACACAGATTCCGCGAACAGTTGAAGAAGCTCAGTCTCGACCAGAATGGAGAAAGGCTATGAATACTGAAATGGAAGCCTTAAAAAATTATACGAGGGAGAAGTGCGCTCTTCCCGATGGAAAAAGAGCCGTTGGTTGTCGATGGGTATTTACTGTCAAATACAAAGCTGATGGGAGTATTGAAAGAAACAAAGCTCATCTTGTTGCCAAGGGTTACACGCAGACTTATGGTATTGATTATTCAGAGACTTTTTCTCCTGTAGCCCGAATTGATACAATCAGGGTACTGTTTTCTGTTGCATCAACTAAAAATTGGCCTCTACATCAATTTGATGTTAAAAATGCATTCTTACATGGCGATCTCAAAGAAGAGGTTTATATGGAACCTCCTCCAGGTTTCACCACAGGGTTTGAAAGGGGAGAAGTTTGCCGACTAAAGAAAGCTCTATATGGACTTTAGCAGTCTCCCCGAGCATGGTTTGGCAGGTTCACCCAGGTCATGAAGCAAGATGGCTATCACCAGAGTAATGCAGATTATACGTTGTTTATTAAGAGGAGGAAGGAACTGGTGACTTGTTTAATCATATATGTAGATGATATGGTAATCACGGGGGATGATCTTGAGGAGATTGCTCGTCTTCGGAACTATTTATTTACCAAGTTTGAGATGAAAGACCTAGGAGGTCTAAAGTATTTCTTGGGAATTGAAGTGTTGAGGTTAAAATCCGGAATCTATATATCACAAAGAAAGTACATCTTGGATCTTCTCGCAGAATTAGGGATGCTCGACTACAAACCAAGTGATATACCCATGGCAACTAACCATAAGCTTCAAATTGTCGAAGAAGAAGTGCAAGTTGATCGAGGGCAGTACCAACGCCTGGTGGGAAAGTTAATTTATTTATCACATATGCATACGCGGTAAGTGTGATTAGTCAGTTCATGCATCAGCCTCAAAAACACCACATGCACGCAGTGATGAAGGTCCTACGCTATCTAAAGAAGACACCAGGAAGGGGAATTGTATTCCGGAACAATGGACATCTAAATGTTCAAGCCTATACTGATGCAGATTGGGCTGGAAATATTGTAGACCGCAAGTCTACCTCAGGATATTTTGTACTCGTAGGAGGGAATCTGGTAACCTGGAGAAGCAAGAAACAGAAAGTTGTTGCATTGTCTAGTGCCGAGGCAGAATTTCGTGGGATTGCAAAAGGGATTACGGAGATTTTGTGGGTTCAGAAGTTGCTCAGAGACATTGGACTACAATTTGTTTTGCCTACTCCACTTTTTTGCGATAACAAAGCCTCTATCAGCATATCAGAAAATCCGGTACCACACGACCGGACTAAGCATATAGAGATTGATCGACATTTCATCAAGAAAAAGTTGGAAGGAGGAATCGTTGAGCTACCTTTCGTAAGGTCTGAGGATCAGCTAGCAGATGTCTTGACCAAGGCAATCAATGGACGGGCATATGAAGATATTTTGCGCAAGTTGAACATTGTGGATCCCACGATTCAACTTGAGGGGGAGTGTTAGTAATTCCTGATAATTAGGGATTAGATTGTATAAATCTGAGAGATTTTAGGAGAGAAATTTGTGTCTTTATTGTAATTGATTATAATTGATTTATTTTCCATGTATAGAGGAGCCGGAGCATCTATAAGTTGTATGTACAAGACTTGAGAAAAATCAATCAAGAATATATGAAAATCTGTTCTTGCATATGTGTACCGTTTTTCCACATTTTGTCAGGTTATAGATCACCACTAGACTACCAATAATACGTAAATTCACTCTTGTCATTGCCATCAAGGAGCATTGCCAGTGATCCAAACAGAACCAAATCGAGTCTAACCAATATGGTTGCGGAGATGCGCGTTTTTTGAATGATAGAAATGAAACCCAAATTTATCATGATAGAGTTCCACTCACTCGGGCGAAAGCCAAGGAGGTTCAAGCATCAATTGGGTTGACTTATTTTTAAGTTGTAATTGGGCCTTTTTGTAGCCTAGAAGGCCGACGGCCCAATAGTGTCCAATCCACTTTATGTTGTGTTTTTTTAATTATTTTAGAAGCATTTTATTACGATAAATAGGTAGAAAAAGATCTTGTCTTGTTGGATAAGTTTTGAGAGTTTTTGGTAGATTTGGCCCTTGCTTTTCGTGTCTAGCTTATGATTTATTTTGAGCATATAAATAGGCCATCTTAGACATTATTTTAGCAGCCTTTTCATGAATAAAAGTTGAGAAAAACCAAACTTTTATTGCTCACAAAAACCGTGTGGTTTAATTTTGAAGTTTGTTTATTCAATCTTCAATCTTTTGAATTCAACTGATTCTTTGAGCATGATTTGTGGTTTGAATCTATCCTCTAGATTGTTCAAGAAGCTTTCCAAGAATGTATCAAAGTTCTTGTCTCGAAGATTGTTGATCAAGCGTGGGGTGCTCAACGTGGATAAACATCAGCTCTAATAAGGTTCGTTGCAAAGCCGCGTCTACACAAGAGGTCTAAAAAGGTTTTTTGTCTTTTCTTTTTAATTTACAGTCATGTCTTTCTTCGTAATCTTCATGTTCTTCGTATGTTCTCTGTGTCCTTTTGTGAATTCTTCAATTTTTTGTTATCAAGAGGTCTTTTGGGACCGTGTGATTCCGCTAAACACGCATCACCATAAGGACTAATAAGAAAGGTTAAGGCCCAAGGACGTGATCACACCAATATTCCACTAACTACAGCATCAGCTCAAGATCAATCTTAATCTCGTCATTGTAGATTAAAAAACACCATAGAACTGAGTAAGAAACCCATGCGTTAATGAGCAAAGAGAAGAGATTCGCATTAAAGAGGGCACAGTAACTGTTCGGATACTGGGTATTCAAACATGACAAAGACAAGAAATTTCCAGAGTATTGCCTGTTCATCAACAAGAAAACAGCACTTGATTATCACAACTAAAGGAGCCACCAAATTTGACCTATCCTTCTTGATCGTATTTCAAAACTTAGGGTACACTCTTTCACATATCCAGAATGCATCTTCAAAAGATCGTAAATCTTTTAAGTTTTTCTTTTTTTTTGTCCCCAAGTTTCTTTAAAAAAGTTCACCCAAAAATTTTCTTAAATTCTCAATAAAAGAATGTTCTGACCCCCACCCCCACCCCCACCCAAACACACACGGAAAAAAATTCCCAGAACGTTTAGAATAAAAACCTTAGTCTTTTCCAACTTTATAACAAACAAAGATAGTCATTCTCAAGTAATAACCTCCATAATGTACATATTAAAGATACATTCTAAAACCTAAAATGTGCTTCCACGCTGTAAAGTTTGTAACCTCAACATCTTATATCTCTTGGACCAAACATTTATATTGGCTCAAGGACATTTCCCATGAATAAAGTGACAATTGTGCAAACAAAGTCCACAGAAACAATTATAAGAAAAACTCCATTTCTGTTTTTATTTTTTCAAAAGAAGACTTCTAGAATACTTGTCACAATAAATTCTTCCAAATACAATTAAAGCAGAACCAGCCTCTCTGATGTTCCAATTTGTTCGCAAATCAGGTCTTATCCCTAAAGAGGTGATGACAAGCGGAGCACAAATTTCTCCAGCCAAAAGCAACCAACTACAAGTTAACATGAATGCCATTGGATCAATTTGGAACCATTACTTTTCAGCAAGTGTTCACCCAATCACCTCCATCATTTATTGGACAAAACTGGATAAACTGCGAAATTATCCAAATCCACTTCCACAGGCAAAATTCTTGCAATTTATATCACATATTGGTAACAGGTGCACAGTACACTTGTCAATTGCCAGGGGCCCTGTCAAGTCTAACACAAGCTCACTTATCATCCACAATTAGAAGATGGAAATTATAGCATACTAACTCATCAACACCAATTAATCAAAACAAAAAGCTAGATTTATCACCTCGCATTTTCATTTCTCAAATTGGTACTGGTACATATTTCAAAGCTGAACTATAACCTACACGTTGACGACTAGAATTGCAGTGGCGTATCGTCTGAATTGTCAGCCTATCTATAGAATCCTATTTCTCAAGAAACAAATGCCAGATTGAGTATCTTGCAACTTCATTTTCTGAAATTGGTACCAACAAGTATATACACACTCTACTAGACAACACTCAAGTTGATGACTGAAACTAGAAACTTCAACAACAAACACAATACAGAATCGGAAATTCACAATTTAGCATCTGTTATTTCAAAAAAAAAGGAAACATGGTGCGAGTTGAAAATCAAATCACATATGGAAAAAATTATGAAACACTTACAAAAGTTAAATCCTTTTCACGAATCTTCAGCCGCAGGATCCGATTGGAGACTTCCGCAACGCAGTGAATCTGGTTCAATCAACAGATTTCAAACAAAGTAAAATTTCCGATGCACGTATGGCAAGCAGTTGATATAAATCATGGTTACGCCTTCGTATCAATAGAATCTCGCTACCAAGCTAAGAGATCCAGAGCCAGAGGGACAATGGCTTGGGATAGGAGCCACGCGTGACCACGCGATATGTGTCAGCAAGGGGGTTGGTGAGGATAGATGCAGGTGACCCTCATCTAGCTTTACCATCCACTTTGCTTCCACGTGTCGCGCGGTCATAAAGGGGTGAATAAAATGGAGGTGAAGAGATCGGATTGAGATCTCCTCACCCCCACTTTCCTCACCCCTTTTGTGACCACGCGACACGTGTCATCAAGAGAGGGTGGTAAGGCTAGATGAGGGTCACCTGCATTTAGACTCACCACCCCCTCTTGCTGCCACGTGTCGCGCGGTCACACGTTACCGCACCCCTTTGCGGTGGGGGGATCCTATCCCTAGTGATCCCAACCCGTTTTGGCAGCTAACGACGAGATTTTTTTAGAATTCAGGGATGCCAACAACTATGTCGTTTAAGTCGTGACCTTTTCTATAAATTTTTTATTTTTATTTTTTTTGAAAATCTATAAATTTTTATCTTGGAAACCATTAAATAAATCTTAAGTTTCTTTCCTTTTCTTTTTCTTTTTGTAAATCTATTTTTGATAAACATAATTATGTTTGTTCGAGTTTTTGACTTGCCGATCCCAAATCCAGATAAAGGAAGAGAGTTGCACTAACGTTTGGATGTTATCCACAAAGAACGCATTATATGGTCCGAATGAGGTGTCTCGATAACAACGGCTTCGTATATGGAGCTTGGATGTAGTGTCAAATAAGCAACGATTTTGTGATGTGATTGATTCATAACTCCAAGAATTGAATAATTGTTTTGATGAATATCATATATAGTTACTTACTTGCATTATATATTTGAACCCATATGATTTTTTTGCATCATTTGATAAGGAAAAGATGGGTTTTTTTTTTTTTTGTAAAATGTTATGATTGCGAGTTTTCCGATTCGTAATGAGTTGGATGCTTATTCTATTGACTTGAGATCAGATAAAGAATTATCGGATTCAAAGAAAATGACTAATTTGTCAAGTTGATTGAGACTAAAAGGGATTTTGTCTTTCCACTGGTGTATATGCTCTTAAAGCTGTCTTTGATTTTGTTGGTTGTTACTGTCACTGTGGAAAGAGTTTTTTCTGTTATGAATATTGTGAAGAATCGGATGCAAAATAAAATGAGAGATAATCATGAATGATTGTTTGATTACTTACATTGAGAATGATTTGTTTTGTAAAGTTGAGACTGATAAAGTGATAAATCATTATCAAAATATAAAAACTCGTCATGAGTAATTATAATTTTTAAATGCATTTGTTTGCCTTTCATATGTATTTTTCTCTTTTAATAAATTTGTCTGATCGTGTTGCTTTATATCTTATGGATTCGTATATGGTAGTAAAGTAACAACAGTAGTAGCATTTGATGAAAATAATACTAGTGTTCATAAAATTGAGTAGCATAATTCAAAAGGATAATGCAAAAGAAACAAATGAATTTTAAGTTCATCAGATATTTGAATCTGAAATGAGACAGGAGAGTATAGATCTGAGAACTATAATTTTGGAAATAGTTAATGCAACTTTTTATTAACAAGTATTGAAATTACACTTTTTATTCAAATTGTGTAAAACTTTGATAATTAACATCTGGTCACTCCATTTATTCCAACCTACTCTTACATTCAGCCAGCTCTGCCATCAGCCTCGTTCCCATTTGGGATGAGATCACCTCACCTCTTATTCCCTCTCTATCGACTGTCACGTGACGGTAAGGGAGATTGATGAGGCTAAATAAAGGGTGGACATCAAAGGGTGTATGAGGTGGGTGGATGACATGTAGGGATGTTGAACGAACCGAACAGTTCGCGAACGTTCGAGTTCAGTTTGTATTCATTCGGTAATTATTTGTTAACGAGCCGAATTTGAAAAGGTATTCGGGTTCGTTTGGTTAAACAAGCCATTGTTTGGCTTGTTTAAACAATTATAAGGTTATCGAGTCGAACTCGAACCAATTTTAAAGTTCGTTTAGCTAAACAAACCGAGCTAAACATTTCATTTAGCTAAACAAATCTGAATTCGAAAACCTATTAATCGATTCGGCTCAGTTCGTTAATACCCCTACGTATGCAGTGGAGAAGAGATAGAGAGAATGAGGTGAGTGGATCTCATCCCCATTTACTAACCATCCCACACTAGCAATCAGCACCCTAATACACTCCTGGAATCCCTCCCCCTCCCTCCAAACCACGCCTACAATTTCATCTTCCTAGCCGCTACCTGCAATTTCGCCCTCATCCACCACCAACCTGCAACTCTGCCAGCCCTCTCCACCTACACCATCAATTTGATTCTTCTTCCATCTTTCCACAGTCAGACAACTCGAGGAACGAGGCAAGCGGAGAGAATTAGGTATTCCCTTGAAAGGGTTGTTTTTTTTTGGAAGAAAAGGATCTTTATTGATATATCATCAAACTTACATCAACACACAATTTTGATCATCCCTACAACACACAATCCTGATCTATACTATTGTCTATACAACGTGTATGTACAATAGCCAAAGATATAACCCTTTCTTGGATATCCTTCCAAACACACTGCCAAGGAGGAAGGATAGAAATATGTTCATGCACAAACTGATTGCGCCAATACCAGATGCTATATATCATCTGACGGAAGATATAACGCCATTCCACATGACCAAGAGGATGCCGCCACAAACTATCAACATTCGCCATGATCCATTCCGGTACAGATACTGTGTGGAAGAAGAGAGTCGAAAGATGTGGTGGGACAACATGAGACCATAGTCGGTGTACCCATGGACAATCACGAAGTGCATGCAGAATATCCTCGTCAACATGGCCGCATATGAGGCAACGGCTATCAGAAATGAGACGTCGACGGAAGAGAACCGATCTAGTAAGCAGGCCTGCATGGCACACCTGCCATAATAATACATTCAGTCGATTGGGACCCTTCATCCTCCATATTTTATGCCAATAGGACCGATCCCGTGTGAAAGATGTAGTAATCAAATAGTCATACGCGCTAGCGACAGAAAAGATGCCTGAGGCACTCAACCTCCACCGTATTGTCGTGCCCTCATCTTGGGTATTTGAGGTTTCCAAACCAGCTCTGAGTAAAGGTGCCGTGCTTCGGATATGTCTCCAAACATTGGAGGTGTTGCTACGTTGACGATCCTCAAGCACATCTCCGTATTTGCAACGGAGTACTTGAACCCATAATTTATCATGCCGTGTGAGCAATTGCCATCCCAATCTGGCTAGCATGGCGATGTTCATATGTCGCAATCTTCTAATGCCAAAACCACCCATGTATTTCGGTGCGGATATAACATCCCAAGAACACCAATGCAACTTAGACACTTGATCTGTTTCTCCCCAGAAAAAGCGTCTAGATAGTTTTTCAATTTCTGCTACAAGACTAGCAGGCAAGCGTACTGTTTGCATTGCGTAAGTAGGCATTAAAGAGATAACGCTTTGTATCAACATACCTCTGGCTGCTTGAGATAAAAGCTTAGTTTTCCACGTCGCTAGCTTTGTGCGAACCTTGTCTAAGATAAACCCATATGTGCGTTTGCTACTTCTTCCATGTATTAGTGGCATACCAAGATAATTTCCCAAATCGGTGGTGCAAGTTATCCCTTGTGATATAAAAATAGATGGATGAAAATGGCCAGCTATATTATGCGAAACGAGCACCTGGGATTTGTGTAGGCTGATACATTGACCCGATGTTCGACAGAAGTCCGTCAAGATATCATCCATCAACCGAGACTGGGCGGATGAAGCCTCACCAAATAAAAGCATGTCGTCCGCAAAAAATAAGTGAGATATAGATGGACCACGGCGAGAAGTACGTACTGGTTTCCAGAGCCCATCTGTAACCGCTTGATTTATTCTCTGACTGAGAACCTCCATACACAATAAGAATAGATAAGGGGCTAATGGATCCCCTTGACGTATACCTCGGCATGGCTGGAACGGTTCCAAACATCTCCCATTCCAAATAATAGATAAGGAGGCTGAAGTAATGGTATACATAATCAACTCCACCATGTTTGAACTAAAGCCGACCATAGTAAGTAATTTAGAAAGGAATGACCAGCGTACTTTATCATAAGCCTTTTCTAAATCAATCTTTAAAGTCATATACCCCTTTCGACCACGCTTGGTACGCATGACATGCATGAGTTCTTGCGTAATGATTATATTATCAGAGGCTTGCCGTCCAGGAATAAATGCGCACTGAGTAGGAGAAATCAACTTGCTGATAACCGACTTGAGACGATTAGCGATAACCTTGGAAATAAGCTTCACCACCACGTTTGTTAAGGCAATCGGACGAAATTTAGAGATGTGGTCTGGGCTTGCTGTTTTCGGAATCAACGTAATAAGGGACGTATTAAGAGATGCAGGAAAGGATCTATTACGAAAAGCATCGGACACGAACTCAATTACGGCAGGGCCAACAACGTCCCAATTCCGTTGAAAGAAAAGTGGCAGTAATCCGTCTGGCCCGGGAGCCTTGTATGCTCCCATTTGAAACATAGCACGTTCAATTTCTTCTGCTGTCACCTCACGGTTTAACCATCGTCTGTCCGAATGATTCAAGGACGGTATGTGTATCTGCGCATCCTCGGGTACTAGTTCAGATTGTGCCACAAAAAGTGCTTGGTAATGTCTTAAAACATTTTCTTGTAGCAGATTTGGATCCTCAATCCAATTACCAGCATCATCCTTCAGTTTAGAGCATTTGTTAAACTGGCGCCGCATCTTAATTGATTGATGGAAGTATCGGGTGTTACGCTCCCCGTCCGACAACCATTGAAGCTTCGATTTCTGTCGCCAAAATGTTTCCTCCTGCTGCAGAATTTCATTGTACTCCAAACGCAACTCTCTATCCAATCTTGTAAGGAAACGTGAGGGCTTACTGGATAATGCTTTTTGGATTCCCTCAATTCTGGCAATACACCTTTTCCTTCGCTGCGTAAGATTGCCGAAGACCTCATTCTTCCACTGTATTACTTTTTCGGTGAAATGAGAGATTGTTTGATCAAGATTACCGTGCTGGTGTTTCCATGCGGTTTGCAGAAATGCGGTGAAGCCTTTGTGATCCATCCAGCATGCTTGAAATCTAAAGTGATTGTGATGAGGTTCACGACGTGGAATATCACCAATAACAAGAAGCATGGGGTGATGATCAGATGTTGTCTTGGGTAAATGATGTAGATCATATGTATGGAAAGTAGAATGCCATAAGAGATTTGCCCATGCTTGATCCAAACGCTGTTCAATAAGTAATCGACCCGATTGCCCGTTCGACCATGTGTAACGTGGACCATTGAACACGAGTCCTGCCAAGGTACACTTATCAATCATAGCCTGCATTCGGTTGACCCCATATCCCATAACTGGGCGGCCTCCACGTTTATCGTCTTGACAAATCACTTGGTTGAAATCACCGATTAACAACCAAGGGATATGTATATAAGGGGAAATTGATTCCATATATTCATAAAAAGCGTCACGTATATGCTGGTTTGGTGAGGCATATACCAAGGAAATCATCCATTTTACTGTACCGTCAGTCTCCACACCTATGTTAATAACCTGGGCCGTGTAGGAGAGGATACGAATGGATAAAGAACAAGAATCCCAAAAGCACCATAAACCACCAGAAAAACCCCTCGCTTCGACTACTGCTAGATTAGTAAAATGGGTATTACTCATAATCCGGCGTGCCTGTGAACTGGAGACTCGAGTCTCCATTAGAAACAAAAGAGAAGGTACGTGATCATGTATCATACGAACAAGAGATCGAAACGTTGCTGGCGAACCTGCGCCACGACAATTCCAAGCGAGAACCTTCATCAAATAAATGTTAAGATAAGTCCTGATCTTGAGTAAGATCAGGTGGGCAAAAGGCCTCAATTGCAACAGGGATTAATCCGCTAGCGTGTGTTCCCTCCTCATCAATTATCATCGTCACGTCAGTTCTAGTGTCCGGTGGATGTTGTTTCGTGTTATCTTCAATGCCAAGCTGTGGCCCCCCTTCTGCTTGAGGATGTATAATCCTACTATCCAACCGGTTCATATCAGGGGGGTCTGCGAGCACTTCAACATTGGTGATATCCTGCAATGGACGTGATAGAATGCGAATCGTACCAGCATTTGCCGAAACTGTTGGGCCCAATAGAGGTTCCGTTCCAGAATATGAATGCTCTTGCAAATGTACTGGTAGTTCTTTTTTCTTTGTGTTTTTGGTGACATGGACTTTCGGTCTTGCACCGTCCTTCACAGGGATGCCTTTCAGTTTACGTCCCTTTGGTTTTGTCATCGTTTCTTTTGTGATCGAACGGAAGATAGCGTGCGGTCCAAAATCTGGAACATCCTGAAGGTGCTGCTCAAAAGTCGTTGAAGGCAGAATTGAATCTTCGGTTTCATCATCAGCTATTGGTGCAAATCTGGACCCCCCTGCAGCGTATATATTAGCAGATGACGATGCTGCCTTTCCTGGTGCAGTTCTTCCGATAACTGGTTGATGGACAGGAGTAGTATTAGTTGGCACTGCTGGTTTGCTTGGCACAGTACGACGTCTATTTGTTGATCGGGCTAGCATCCAAGGTCCAAAAGGATCAGTTGGAACAGAATAAACGGGATTCGATAGAGTGTTATTATTACGAACAGCAGTGTCAGTGGCATGCTGAGAGGAACAGTCTTCTTGTCGGTGTCCATATTTGCCGCACTTAAAGCATATTTGGTGTAAGTTTTCATATTCTACTGTAAAGCGATGTCCATTAAGCACCACAACAGACGTAAGAGGTTTCTCAAGATCAATTTCAATGCAAACCCGTGCATACTTCCCCCGCGTCACCTTCATGGTATTATGATCAATTTTGATAGCCTTCCCCAGGCGGTCACCAATTCGCATCAAGACATTCTCATTGAAAAACTCAAGTGGCAATCGGGGTATGCGCGCCCATACCAAGGTAGAAGACAGTTTCGCCATGGAGGGAAGAAAACCCGGTTTAAACTTAGACACCGTGAGGTAATGGCCTTGAATTGTCCAAGGGCCATTTTCAAGAGCAACTAAGTAATCTATTTTGGATACAAAGCGAACCACGAAAAAGCCGTCTTCAAGATCAACGATATCTAACCTGCTATTGGGAGACCACATGTCCGTAAGTCGCTGCGATATGATTCGGTAGGAAATGCTCCGTCCCAATGGCTTAACAATTAGTGCACGTCGCCATGGCTTCCAAAGTTGTTTACACTCTTCTGGGGAGATATCTAGATTCACTTGACCAATGGCCGTTTTCTCCAAACCTTCCTGCTCAATATACGATGGCCAGTCAAGCATTCCTTCATCATCCGAATCATCATCTTCCCCTTCTCCGGTGTAGATGAGATCTTCAACCAACTGATTTGGGGTATCAGCATGGCGCAGCAAATCAGCCCATACCTTGGGGTATGGTGGTGCTTGGTCGTCGGGGGAAGATGGCTCCCCCACTGCTGGTCTTTTATACTTTTTCACACTTCGACGGTATTGATCCGCTTCCTCAACACTCATCTCCATTTGTGGCACTTCACGAGAACGGATGTTAGATATTCGCCGGCAAGAGAAACCGGCGACTAGGCAGCAGTTACGGTGACTTCCAACAATCACGCGACAGTTACAATCGCCAGAGCAAAGCGGTTACATCTACGAAGAGTATGTGTCCTTTTGAAAGGGTTGTTTTCCTCTGTGCAATTTTCACCCATGATTTCACTTAACAACAGCCCTGCAAAATTTGCCCAAATACACACACACAGAGGCCGAGCTGCGTCGCGACATTTTGTAACTCGAGCGAGGGCGTTAAGGTGATTGGACATTGATTCAGCCCCACCAGGTAGGGTTGGAGGAGGCGTCTACTGGCTTGCCCGTTCCAAGCTGAGAGTTGGGCGTTGTGGTCTGGGCGAAGGCCGGGTCTTGGACGTTCCTAGAGTGGAGGGCTCAGCGTTAGGCTGGCTTCACGCACACACATACAGACATACATTTCCATCATTCTAGACGGGTAATTCTTCAACGCTGTGATTGTGAAGAAGTGAAAGACCAGATACTGTTACAAGCATCCCTTTTGGTTTCTGGGAATCCATCTAAAAACCCAATTGATCAAATTTAAGGAATCACCAAGTACAATATCCTTTGTTCAAATTTTGCATTATTTACTGCCAAGATTCTATTCTCTAACGTAATATTGAAATTCCTACATATGCATGCTTGGTATTTTAAAAAGTCCATGCTTTTCGAGAAAATCTTGAATGCTTGAAACCTTAAAAAAGAAAAGGTGTTAGATTTTCTAAAACATACGTATCTTGTAGAAAGCTCAGTATAGATTTCGAAATGCACTACATGCAATTCATAACATGATGTTAGTTTTGCATACTGTACTATCTGAAAACAATGGTAAATTATTAATTCAGGTCTTAGTAAGCAATTCAAATGTCAAGTGCTCTGTAAAAATAGTATTTTAATACTTCCTAGTTTTTAATAATTGTTTGAAATATTTTACTGCTTTAACAGTTGTTTAAAATATCTCATCTTCATCATTGATAAAATTCTATTATTAATCTTTAATAGATCTTTAATTGAGGTCATCAAAATATTTATCACAGCTTTAATTTAACAAAGACTGTTCACACTAGAACTCGTAGATGAACAAAGAAAAGTTCAGAGTTCATGAAAAATATGCAAATTCAAAGATCCAGTTTTCAGTTTGAGCATTCAAAGCAAAGCTGTAAGAGCAATATGAAACTACCATCTCCATTGATACTCATTAAGCAATTCAAGCTCAATGAGTTTTAATCTCTAACTATACAAAATTCAGACTTAAAACACCAGAATACTAGTTGAGCATAACAATTTTCTCATTGCAGATGAAGCTGTTCCTTTTTCCCAGTTTCTTCTTATGTAGAACACTTCAGAATCTAATATTCCCCATTGTATGAAGAATCACAGAAGCTTGGTGCACCATTGTATGGGGAATCAAAGAATCTTGGTGTACCACTTAAAGGTGATTCACTAAAAGTTGAAGGAATCATCATGGAAGATGAAACCTTAAACCTTTTACTCCTAGAGCTTTCACTATTGACATCTGGGCTACTCATCCACCCCAGCATTTGATCATTAAATCCCTGCTCTCCAAAGTATTCGCTAAGATCTGATCCATCGGACTCCAACCCATGTGGCCTGAAGCCAATCCATTCATTGCTGCAGTCTGACACACTTGAGCTCTCCCAAGATCCAGGCTCATCGTGCACGTGTGGAACAATGACACTTGGTTGCACCACCTTCTCGATGTTCTTTAAGTCCACGGGCCTCTGGAATTGATTGCCCTTGAAGTGAAAGATATTCGCAAAGGTGAAATGATCACTTACTCTGCTCTTGGATGATTTGTTCTCAGATGTCCTAGTCATGATGCTTTGCAGATTCTTGCTCAGTTTTGCTTTCAAAGATGAGAAACTTAGGCCATGCCGTGCATCTGATTCAGACATGACTCCGTTAGGAGAGAGTGATGAGCACAAGCTTGGACTTGCTGATGCAATGAAATTGGTACGTGCATTTTCCCCTCTAAGGGCTCGAGCAGCTTCATCATAGGCTCTAGCAGCTTCTTCAGGTGTATCATAAGTTCCCAGCCAGAGTCTGACACGCTGGGACGAATCCTTTATCTCAGCTACCCACCTTCCTGAGGGTCTTTGTCTCACGCCAATGAATCTGCGGGCAGACGATTTAGTCGGTTGTGCTTTGTTCTTGCAAGTGGGATTGGAAATTATATTCTTTGAGGCTTCTGATCCAGGCATATTGACTCAAGAAAAGTGTTTGTAAAGGGCTTAGTTTGGCACTGTAGTGTGTGGTTTTCTATTGAATGATCAGTGTGAGTTTTATAAAAGGGAGAAAGTGGTTTGGTGGATACTTTTGAGTTGCATTTGAGAAGGGATGGTGCCTATCAGGACCTTTAAATAAGGGAATGTGGGATTGACTCGTCAACCATAGGCACAGGCCCTTCTAATTATTATTTTTGTCTTCCTCCATGCTGATCACTTTTTGGCATCAACCTACATCATGTTGGATTTCTATTTCCAATGGATTAAATGACATATTTTTCTTTAACTTTGAAATATGTTGAAATAAAGCAAAATGACTCACTAAATTGTTTGTGTTTCTAATATTGTAAAGTAGCCAGTTCATCGATACAGCTTGACGCAATTTTCATTATGTGTTATTTTTTTTGTAAGTTAAATTTCATAAAAGGCCAAAAGGCAAGTTACAAAAACCAGTTACAAAATGGTGACATAGCCAAAATAATGGATTGGCTATGCAAAAGAAAGGCGGCGTACATTTGCAGGCTATAACTAGTGTCAACCTTTGAACAAAAGGTGGTCCACAATGACCACAAGAAACACAAGCTAACTACAAAGCTAATTACAGAGAACATCCAGCAACAGTGCCAGGTAGGGAGCGGACATTCCACCCAAACAAAATAAGTAACAACTTGAAAGTGCGTATGGGTATCGAAGCCACAGGGAGGCTGGTAACCAACGAATCTGAGAATGAGCACCAAAGAGGTAATAAGCATCGGGCCCAGAAAGATCCACAGAGACAATTCCATCAGCAAAAAGGGACTCCAATCATCCAACAAATAGAAACCATAGAAACATACATAATTTGTTTCCATTATGTGTTATCAGGAAACAAATTATGTATGTTTCTATGGTTGCGTACATCCGATCCCCCTATATCCTACCATAGACGGGAGCCTCTAAGATAATTGGGTAATGTTGTTGTTGCTGATGCGATATAATCCTGGATCAACCTGGGTATGCTAATGACTGGCTTGCCCCTCATATTAACGAACCAAGCAACTGAACCATGCTCATTAAAGAGGTGCAGCATCATACATGAGTTCAAACGTTTATTGCGGTATGGAAACTGAATAGCAAAGGAAATCGTACATTATTTACCATATTCTCCAAGTAATTGTTGCCATTCCTTTTTTCTGATTTTGAAGTTTTCCCTTGTTACATTAGTATGAGGTACTATTCGTTAAAATACAATGCCACTAATATCAAAGATGATATTTAATATTGTATGTATTTAAGTTGTAACGGTAAATTCAGAATTTTGCGCAAGATTTAGAAAAAATGAAGTTGGTGCGGAACCTGTGGCGATTTTGGCCATCGACGGTCGACGCCGCCTCTCGATCACGCGACGTTACTAATTTTCATAAATCACACGTTTAAACTCTTATTTAACTTTATGGCTATAAATAGAGGTATTAGTTCATTTCTTTTATATGGTATATAATATAAATACGAATTAATTTAATTGGTTGGTCATGTTATTAGGCTTTATGCATACAAAGAACAAACTTTTATGATCAAGGATCCGATTAAGATGAAAATGTAGTAACTTTGTCTTAAGTTCTTCGTAGAAATAGTCCCTAGTGTCTTATCTGCGTAGTTAGGTTGTAAATAATAAATTAGTACTTTGACGATGTGTATCAAGTACTTTTTGCAGTCATACAGCTCCCCATGCTATTCCATTAGTCATGTCATCATCTTTCTTTAAAGTCATATGCAAAGCATCTATAATCGTTTAGCAAACTTGTGAATGTTGAACATGGATATAACAATGCTATTTGGTAGCATTAAATGTTTTTCGTCTAAAATGTATTTGTCCAAAAATGATTAACTCAAGTTGATTTCATACGCTTATGCAATACTTATACACCATGCATCTTCAATCCTCTTTTTGACATGGGGACTAGGGCATCACATTTTAGTTTTAAGGAGGAAAGCAATCTTTCAACTGCAAGTCTCAAAAGAATATGATGTTTGTTACAAAGTCTTAGAAGTTAACTACAACTTTTCAGGTTCGCTCCTGACAAGTGATGACATCCCTACGAGTCTAAATGTCAATTTTTTTAGGTCTCGGCAGAACTTGTACGAATATCGTTAATCTTGGAGCAAAAGACCATATCTTAGCTTTGAACGCCCCGCCCATTCCAGTCCCAAGGAACACTGTGGAGGAAACAAATCAGAAACTCAGCGGACTTTTGGGTTGGTGAGGACTTTACGTAAGGAGCCGCCACACAAGGTGTCCTCTCGCAAACTAGTGAAACACCCACACTGTGCGTGTCTCTGGAATCGAACTCTTGACTTCTTAGAACAAATCTCAACCCGAGTACCAACTGAGCTAGACGGATATGGTTGATCTAAATTGACGTGTAGTAGTTATGATGATGTTTACATATCATGTTCTTTTATTCGTACTTTCCAATATGGGGTGTTACATTAATAGCCCTTCAAATTTGTCTCCCTAGCTTTTACACAACCACCTATGACCCAAGCTATTCTCAGAAAATAAGTTTTACACAAAAAAAAAAAACATAGGAAAGTTGATGAAGTCGGATCTTCACCAAAGATCAGAGATGATCCAGATAGATAAAGTTGTTACTCTTCCGTCAATGAACTGGGACTATTCCTTACTGACCTGCGGAAAGAACACCATTAGAGATCCTGGAAACTACGGTCCCGAAAAAACCCTCCGCCGCTCAAGTCAGTTCCGATAGACCCGACTTCATCAGAAGTAAAACTGTAAAATAGCTGCCTGCAACAAAGCACAAGAATCGAATAGAAGCTGACAGAATGAAGGCAATCATAGTCTATCACATGTGAAAAGTCTATGAGATGTGGAATCCATCATTTTTTAAATTCCAGTGGGAAAAGATGAGCTTATCATTTGAACAAAGACCAGAAGTATGTCCTTGGAGTATCGTACTTGTATTGGAGATATGATAATGATTTTCAAGGCTCCACACTTTGTGTAATTTGTCATTTTACTCTGTCTTTATTATGATAATGCGAATTCTTTGACCACTGATTCATCATAAAATAATTGTTCATGTATTAATAAATCTTCTTATTTAAATTCACTTGGGTCACTAAGGATCGATATTTTGTCCTACAGGCCCACATGATGGTCTTGGCAAGGACTCTCCGGTTGATCAAATCCGGCCAAAGATTCTGTCTACGTTCACTTTCTGAAGAAAAAGGTAAAATCTTTGACTCCGAAGACCTCTCCTTTCATGCCTCAGGTAGAGGTGTTAATGAACCGAACCGAACACTAGATTTTCAAATTCGGATTCGTTTAGCTAAACGAACTGTTCAGTTCGGTTCGTTTAGCTAAATAAACTTTAAAATTTGTTCGAGTTTGGCTCGATAATGATATAACTGTGTAAACGAGACGAACAATTTGCGAATATTTTGGCTCGTTTTAGTAAACTAACCCAAACATCTGTTTGAATTTGGCTCGTTTATAGACAATTACCGAATAAATATGAAACGAATTCAAAAGGTTCGTAAACTGTTCGGCTTGTTGAAGAACGCTGCCCCATGGAACTAAAAGGAAATAAGGTTTGCGTTGCTTACTAGAAAGGAATGAGAGGACAAGGATTCATAGGAATCGTCGACACCAGTCTCCTCCAAGGTACGTTATTGAAGACAAGGCTAATTCAACTTTGTAATGCTCATTTTCTATTCTTTTTCCATAGCACATTGTCCAACAATGAAAGATTTGGATGAACTTGCATTTTTTTTATGAAACCATAGTTAAGTTTTTTTTTTTTTTTTTTTTTTTTTTTTTTTTAACAACAAGAATACTCGAGTCTTACGAATAGAGAAACTCAACTAACTTAACTACAAGACTGACTTTTAAAATTAATCCATCTTATATGTCAAATTGTAAATAGCAGATTTCTTGTTATTGCACGGTTATATTATAACTACATTACATACATATATGATGAAGCCGGATCTTCACCAAGGGTCTAAGATGACCTCAAATAAACGTCGTTAACTGATTTGAAGAAAGTAGCTGGAATAGCCTCTTGGAAGTCCTACACAAGGAAGCACAAATCAGAGGTCCAGGGGGTGTGACCCCGGGTAAAACCCTCCGACGCTCAAATCAGTTTGAGCCATTTCTCACTGAGAATATAATTTTGTGTGTGGAGTTAGAAAGTTGTCACAGTTTTTGGCTGAGGAGAAAATTCAGTGTATTAGCTCCAGGAGATATGGAAATGTTTCAATCCGGATCCCTTTTCTGGTCTGCGTTAGCTTGCTTTTATTAGTTTTTCCCGCCCTCTGCCTATGATAGCGGATGAGACGTTTGTTTGGGGCAGAAAATCTATGACGCAGTAGGTCTGCTGATGTGACTGGTAGGTCTGCGGACGTGACTAGTAGGCCGGCCGATGTGACCTTGGCGTATACAGGCTGAACAGCCCAACGTGTACTCTTTCTTTGAATTGCACTTCTATCTAATGGTCCCACGATGTAATGATACGTTCAACTCCTTCGCCGAAGTGTAAAACCAAGCTTGGCCGACGTGGAGGTTGAAGTTAAGGTTTAAGTTAGATGACGAGGTGCAATCCTTTAGCGTATTCGTTGATGATAAGAAGATGCTATGCAATATAGCCGAAGTGCAGTTAAGGCTGAACATCAATGCTTGGGTGCTGAACTGCAGGAGTTGTATGCTTGCACAATATCTGCCGTTGACTGTCGTTGACTAACAGACGATTATTCTGGTTTATCAATATATATGTATGTATATGTGTACGTAGACGTATATGTAGCCATCTATTTGTATGAGTGTGAATACATACAAATGCAAATACATATGTATGTGTATGAATGCCCATATATAAAAACATGTACACCTCTATTTGTATGAGTTTGTATGTGTATGAATATACACATTTATATTCACTAACACACAAATATATACATACATACATATAAATATACATGCACGTGTGTGTATATATATATTATCATGTTAAGGTTTTATGGTAGTCGATAAGTAATTATTACACTTATGGACCAATAAAATAAAAAGTAATTGATTACAAAAGAGGAAGTCCGTCCTCAATTGTTATATTTTTTATTGGTAATTGGATAACTACTTTACTCAATGAGTAATATGAAATTTGCCAACGTATATAAATCAGTAATCAAGTTTAAAAGCAACATTTATTGTGTACATGTTCTTGTATATATCAGGAATGTTAACGCATATAAATCGGTAGGCAAGTTTAAAAGCAACATTTATTGTGTATATGTTTTTGGTTCACACCGTTCCAGTCCTAAGGAGCAGGATGCAAATCATTAGTCCAATGTCCTCCTAGGTTTGGTGAGGACTTACGCAGTGACCCACATAAGGTATCTCTACGACTTACGCAGTGACTCGCACAAGGTACCTCTGCAAACCAGGCATTCGGTCTAGCAGGAGTGGAATCGAACTCTTGACCTCTTGGAACAAATTTCAACCTGAGTACCAAATGGACTATATCCTGGAAGCGTTTACATGTTCTCCCTAAAATTAAAAGAACATTAACAGTCTTTTAATTTTGCTAAAACTTAATCGGTATGTATGAAATGGAATTGAATGGGACAGTGGAATCCGTAATAGGTGTACTTTTCTAAGACAGCTATCGTGTTTACTAAATTTGTTGAAAACGGTTACGATTATTATAACTTTAAACCGAATAATAAAACCACCTAAGTATCTACGTTACTCTGACTGTGTCAGTCTGTTTGTTTGAAAACATTTCGAAATTGATGAGAAAACAGGGATGAGATCTTCTCACCCCATATTTTCTCACCCCATTCATGACTGCGTAACACGTGGCAGCAGGGTAGGGTGGTGAGGCTAGATACTGGTGACCTTCATCTAGCCTCACCACCCTTCCTTACTGCCATGTGTCATGCGGTGACGCGTGCGGTGAGAAAAAGTGGACGAAGAGATTCTATCCCGAGAAAACAGTGGTGTTATCAGTTGTCATTAGGCTTTTCATAGCAAGTTTGCTGTCGCGATGCCCTCAAACAGCTCTTCTCCCTAGCTTCCAACGTTTATGGGGAAAATTAAAAAAATAATGTAGTTTTGATAAAGAAACCATAAATGAAATACGAATGCTAAACTTTTTTGAAAGAATTAAGGTGTCATTCAGAATGGCATCTTAGGAATCCAAGACACCATTTTGAATGACACTTTAACCAAAACCAGTTTTGAACCTATGACGTCATTTACAATAACGCCTTAGACACCTAAGTTGTCATTCAGAATAACGACATAGATGTGACAATTTGCCAAAAATTCTTTTGTATTAGTTAGGTTATATTTAATCTATTAATCAGCCTCTATCTAATCGCGATTATAACGAATGAACAAATTAGTTGTTTGATATTTCATTTTACAATTCTAACAAGTAAAAAAATCTAGTTTTCTTGGTATTACGATGTTGTTCATAAAACAAAGTAAAGTGCGGCTCGCGTTGCAAAAACTGTAACTTTTGCACGGTGTTATAAAAAACATCTTGAATTTAGGACGATTTTATAAAAATCCAAACAAGGAGATACATAGTACAAATGTCATAAACAATACACATAAATATGAAACAATGAATGATAGCCAATCAAATATATGTAGTATACAAAATATACAAAAATCATTACAATGAAAATGAACCAGCAACTAATTGCCAACAAGGTACGTAGAGTATATAAAAAATACAAAAATCATTACAATGAATATCATTAAACTAATTATCAACAATGTGTCCACCGTACTGCACGACCTCCTGCGCCTAGGCCGTTCTTCACGTCTGGTAGGTCTGAATGGTAGGAGTGTCGGTATGGACACTGACTATGACCGATGATAAGATGACCCTGCCGCGTCATATTGAGGATGAGGTGGTGTCATACCCATCGACTCAAGTGACCTGTACATCTCTGCAATATCGAGCAGGACTTACACCGGTAGTATTCAGACAATAATGTTATGAACCTTTCCTCTATGTCGGATTCATCCTCGCCAAATACATGTCTCTCTTGTACAGCTGGCGTGCGGAAATAGTCCACATCTAAAGCCATGCATTTGTGTGTATTAGAGGCTGAGTCGGGGTGAACTCATAGTATGACACATAGTTGTCTGTGGTTTGATGCATCGCTGCATCAAACGGTAGACGGTCTAAGAGATCTAGAAAGTCTCAGGCCGAAGAATATCAGTACCGATACGTAGAGCTGTGGTATAATTTGTTGTCCGAACTGTATGCAAAACACATGCTAGGTGCCCAGTCTACAAAATTCAACATCATAAATAGGTCGCATTACGTATCTCAAATTACACTGTTTTGTATATTAAAACAATAACAAACGTACCGTGCGACGTAGATCCACCGAAGAACCGTGAAATCTCACATCGCTAATACGCTGAACACATCGCTGTCCAAGTGCGACGAGAGTGCGCTATCTGTACTATAGCATGTTCGGTGAGTCATCTGCCATGTACCCTGTGAAGTGCTTCCTTTATACTAGATATTAAACTATGTATTGTTGGATATGAGTCATATAATCAACCTCCGTAATCCGTCTCTCACGCTGATGCAACACGACACATGTATCAACAGGAACAGACACTCCCTGTGGCATATCAAGCTGCCCCATTACCCTATTAGGCAAATACAACTCATGTATCTCCAACAATATGAGTGGCACCCAAGCACACTACAACTCTGACCTCTCTCAACACGCATGCGGCAGTGCCATAATGATCTTACTAGTGTAAGACATCCATATAAAATCACCCTCCGCCATGCTGTCTAGCTGATCATGCATCGCGTAACTGTGTGTCTGGTGATCTCTCAAAAATTACGTCCATTGAGCCACCAAGTCACATGAGGAGTACCAAGAGTAATAACTATGGCCGGTCATATGGCAGGACACAAAGTTGGAAATCTCTCTCATATCTAGTATTAAAGGAGGTGTAACGGTCTTGACACCTCGTGCATATCTCTATGAATTATGGCATCGCATAGGTTGCGGTACAGATACACAAGCATAACGTTGCCCCAAGAATACTTTTCTACCACCTCAAATTTTTCCAGAGGAGCTAAATATACTAAATGCGTCCGACTAGTAGCAAGATCACATAGTAGTGCTGTGATATATAGGGATATTTAGGGTCGCACCCTCTGCTCTACCTGCAAGGCAGGTGCGTCTTCTAGTAGGCGGATTGCATGTATCCACTCAACTAACCTCTTACGACGTGTACGGTTTCTTATGAATCCTGAGGCATAGGTGTCCAGCGCAATGATAACGTACAAATGTCCCGCCATGTTGACATAGTGCACCTAGTCTCCATCTCCGTAAGAGGCTCACGTCAATGTGTAAGCCTAATAGAATCATTACGTTTTGTATCATAACGGTCACTTCACTTATAGGCAGATTAAATATGTGGGTCTTTTGTCTCCATCTCTCCACAAATGTCGTGATCAATCTATGATCAATCCTGATCCTACTGCAAGTCATCAATCTCATAATTCTACTGCCTGAAAATATGGCATGCACCTAGTAGGATGTCCAAAGCCTCCATATACATGTACACTTTGTTGCTCCATACATTTCTACTTTACGTAAACGATTCGAGATCTTATAATTCTCACTATCCTTAATGAAAAATGGCATATGCTCTTCCGGGACAGCCAACAAATCATCAATCTCAGGTCTCAGCTCCTCTATCGTACTATGCCACTACCACTTCTACTAACATGAGATGTCATAAGTACTCTTATGTTTGGAGTCACACAACATAATTATATATTAAAAGCATATCAACTTAACACAATTAAGTTAATAACAATAACACAATAAAAGTAATAATAAAACAATAGCTATAACATAAAAATAATAACAATAACATAATAAGAATAACAATAACATAAGAACGATAATAACTAATAACATAAGAACAATAACATAAATATAACAATAACATAATAACAATATAACAGTAGCATAATCACAATAATAACAGCATAACGCAAATAACATAATAATATAATAGTAACACATTAATAACGACAATAACATAACAATAACTGTAACAACGTAAATATCAAATTTAAAACTAATGAAATTTAAAACTCTGATTAGTTTGTTTGGTTGTAGCTCGTTGTAGATCACGTGTCTGTCAAGTTGTCATGTTCTTCAATCCACTACTGCGAATAAAATGCAAAAAGTTTGGAATTTTATAAAGAAGAAATGGCATCATTCAGCCGTTTTTTAATAGATGCGCCCTAGACACCTAAGACACTATTGAGTCGGTTTTGCATTTCCCAATACTATTTTGTCTCATAATGGCGCCTTAGGAATGTACCTAAGACGCTATTCAAAATGACGTTTTAGCTATATGGAAAATTTTTCACATTCGTTCTGCGTTGTGGTTTTCTTATTAAAAATACATTATTTTTTGAAATTTCTCAAAGATTCTGCATTGATATTGAATATTATAGGTACTTGCACTTAATAATTGATAGACTGCAGCAGATACTGGCTTCGATGATTACATTTCTCAAATTAGATAACTTCGTAATTTTGTTTCGAAAATAAACAAGTTCCAAGTCATAATTTGTACTTGTGCAGTTTAGCATTACATGCAACGTTTTGTGCTTATAGTCTCTATCAAATGACATAATCTTCTTCTTTAATATTATTAGTTTAGTATTCTTTATGGGATTGTTGCACATCACTTTCCTTCGTAAAGCCAGGTAGAAAAGTACAGAAATGTGAATAATCTATTCATGATGATCAAGAAAGAACAGCATGATTGATGAATTAAAAGGGTAGTTTTCAATAGATTACTGAAATTCCTACGTGCATTTGGCCATTGTAGTATTTGTATCTATATGCTTAGCTGTTTCTATTTGGAAAATTGCTTCTGGATAATTAATAATTAGACATAGCCTCCCTTCCTTGAACCTTCCGCCTACCAATAAGTAGTTGGGATCTTCCTCGAACCTTTTTTTTTGTCCCCAGACATAGCCTAACTGGTTCTGGATAGGGGTTCTCGAAAGGGAGGTCAGGGGTTCAATTCTTGTCAAAGTCAAGAAAGCCCCTTCCCAGCAAGTGCATGGTGTGGGAGCTTCTTGGCCTGTAGGTTTGACTACAGTGCTGAGGCTCCTTATGCAGACTACTGTGTAAATGACCAATCTCATGCTAGCAGGCCGTTGGGTACCTGATTTACCTCCCTATACTACCTTTGGGACTGGGTGTGGCAGGGACCTTACTGGTTGGGTTCAACCTTCATATGAATTTTTTATCTTGGAGCAAAAATGGGTACCTGATTTACCTACCTACACTACCTTTGGGACTGGGTGTGGCAGGGACCCTTACTGGTTGGGTTCAACCTTCATATGAACTTTTTATCTTGGAGCAAAAAGTCATACCTTGGGCTTGAAGGTCATCCACCGTCTCAGTCCCAAAAAACATTGTGGAGGATGGAAATCAAGAGTTTAGTGGTCTCCTAGATTGGGAGGTCATACACAAAGAGACCACACAAGGGTGTCTACTGCAAACTGGACCTTTGGTCCATACAGTGAAACACTCACACTGCACGTGTCCCTGAAATCGAACCGTGTACATCTTGAAACAACTCTCAACCCGTGTATCAACTGACCTATGACATAGAAGCCCTCCTGAACTTTTTATCAAGTGCACGCCAGGTTGTTTCATAAATTAACACACGTCATACTACGTGTATGTATACACATACTACATCTTAGGTGTGTATATTTTTTTCACAAAACCGATTGTAGCGCCCCACTCCCGAGCCATAACCTCAGGACAGTGCACCCGCCGTATCTTGCTAAGGAGAATACAAGGCGTCAGATCAATCTCTTACATGTCAGAAATGACGTAAAAAATTTTCTCGCGGAAACGTAAATCATAACTTAAATTAACTCCAATAATCGTCATTACATTACTGAATAAAAATTCTGATAATAAAAGTAATAAAGAAGTCTGTGAAAATCCCCAAAAGGTAACTACGAAAAATCAGCTGCAGCGTCCCCCTCGTATCCTAGCTGCAGCTATCAACCAGTCCACTCAGCTATGTTCGTCCCGTCCTCAACAAAGATGTGCTCGTAGTCCTCATCCGGCTCACCTGGGAAGTAGGGGTGAGTGACAGAAATCACCCAGTAGATGCCCGCCTCAAACAAATACAAAACGTACACACCGAAATGATATAACCACATAGCACATAAACATACTATAACATGCATAAGATAAAATAAATGCGGTAAGTAAAGCACTCCACATAAAATGCCCAAGTACGTGATGCATGCTCAATCAACGTGTCACACGCAACAAAGTCATGTCACACATAATGCCGATATCCATACCGTGCAATGCATGAACCCGGGTCCTACTGAGTGGCTGCAGGTCGTACACTCCACTGCACACAATCCTGAGTGTCGTGGCCCCGCCACCGTACACCATCCTGAGCGCCCGTGACCCGTACGTCACGACCCGCCATCAATGCAATGCACGTGCCATGAATGCAAAAACACAATCGCTTTGCTACTTCACAATATAAGAAGCGCAACCAATTTAGTGATTTATTTTGTTTTATTCCATCATTTTCTAAAATCAAATAAGAGTGTGTACTTGACTTCATTGAAAATGAACACTAAAGTACGAGATACTAATTTTCCAAAAGTAATAGCCAATCTAGCGGAGTTCAGATTTCTTGGAGCAATAAGCCTAAATCCTTAGTCTTGGGGGTTCTCACTTCTATTTTCCTATCCTATGTGTAAAAACAACAGGTTTATTTAAAAAAAAAATTAATTAAAAGAAGTTAAACAGAAATTTGAAACAGGAAATATGAATCCAATTTGTAGGGGCCATTACGTACCGTAATTGCTTAACTTTAAACACCATAAGTGTCCTAAATGGAGCAACATAATGCACAAATGCTATTGATAACGTTCGGTTCCCTTCTTAAAGATTAAAAAGGAAAAAAAAATCTGACGTCAATCGTTAAACGTAAAACTATATCGGTGTTACAACGGTGAAAAATAAATAAATAAATAAATAATAATAATAATAAAAGAATAAATGATAGTAGGTAGAAGATAAAGATAAAAGGAAAGAAAATTAAAAAAAAAAGAGAGATAAAGGAATAGTAACAAATAAAGATAGAGATAAATACAAACTAAATGGTAATTAAAGTTACATTAGGAAATCTAAATCAAAATCTAATGGGAAACCTAAAATCTACCCTAAGTCTCCCCACTATATATTTATATACACGCATAACAGAACAAACATAAACCCCCAGCCGCTATTCTCCCAATTGCACACACAAGAAATCGGCTGCAACACACACGCACAAGAAGAAAAAAAAGGAAAATAGAAGAAAGAGAGGGAAAGAAGAAGAAGAAGGTAGCGCGGTCTCCACACCCGAGTTTCGATCCGTCTAGATCATTTGTTTTAGCGTCAATCGAGGTAGGTGTCTCTTCCCCCTCAAGTGGGTATAATACATGCATGCTTTGATGATATATTTATGTGATTCGTTGTTTTTATTTGTTTAAGATATTAATTTTGCATATGTTTTATATGACAAAGCATGAGATGATTTGTTTATGCCTGCTACATGCGTGTATGTGTATGGATTTGGTGGTAGGATTGTGTTAGATTAAAAATACACTCAAATTAATCCAAAAGATCAGAAATTTTCATAATTGGAGTTGTTTAAAATTTTGTTTTGGCCTTAGAATAGGTTCATCTAGCCCGTAATAGATTGTGATTGGGATGGAAGTCGAAAAACGGGTCTGACGGATGCGTTTCAGGGGGTGGCACGTGGGGCCAACGCGCGGCCCCTGACGGCGCTTCCGGACACGTGATGATGTGTCCACTTCCAAACGATGCGTCTCGTTATAACAAGTCCAATGCAACTAGTTTGAGGTCAATCGGAGTTAAAACGAAGATTTTATAGAGATTAGAATGAAATAGAATTTAATAAAAAAAGGAAAATGCTATTGGACCGGCCAGGCTGCCGGACCGGACCGGATGGCCAGCGGACCGGACCAGGTAGCAGGCCGGCCCAAACCAAAAAAAAAAATCTGAAAATTTATTTTTAAAATGAATAAATAATAAATAATTAATTAAAATTAGTTTAAAATTCCAAAAAAATATATTTAATTATCAGAAAATTCTAAAAAAAATCCAGAAAATATAAAAGGTTAAAATTAAATTATTTTCACTTATTTTCTGAATTTTGGTTAAATGTAAGTAATTAAAAATAATTAGTGATAAATAGAATTAAATAGGGGAAAAATAGAGTATGGTTGTATACATCCTACCTTTTTATACCTGTCATAGCTAGGAGCCTCTAAAGTAATAAGATAATGTTGTTGTGGTAGTATTTGGTACCCTACAAATTACAAAGAACAGTAATGGAAAAATTGGTGCAACATGCTGCAAGAAATATTTTTGTGTGATTGGCCATCAGTTAATGACCACCAAGATGAAAATGTGAAATTGCCTTGCAGAAAAACTTAGAATTTTCTAGGGGAAGATCCTCTCCTCAAATTATCGTTTCAAAACCACTCTTCAAGACTAAATTTGTCTATAAATATCATACACCCAACTCTGTGTTATTTATGGACAAATTTAATTTTAAAGAAAGGTTTTAATCCTTTTGGAAGAGGATCACCACTCAAATTTTTAGATTAAGGTAACACATGGGAAACATCCCAAGCTAAGAAATGGAACTTAACCCACATAGAAATTTTATCAATAGAAAAAATAGAGTAACATATAATAAAACTCCTAAGCAAGCAAGTAAATTTTATTGTAGTTAATTAATAACTATCTACACTTATATACCAATAAAATAAAGAGTATTTGACATGTGACTTTGATGAATATGCAAAACAGAATACAACAACAACATTAGTCCATTGCTTTAGAGGCTCCCAACTATGGCAGGGTATGGGGGAGTTGGATGTATGCAGTCATACACATGTGTTAGAAACACACAGAGATTGTTTCCTGATGAGCCATAATGATGCGTCAAACTATGTCGACCAACTGCTACTTCATAATATAAAAAGTGCAGCTAATTTAGTGAGACATTTTACTTTATTCCATCATATTCTAAAGTTACAAAAGATTGTGTCTTTAACTCTATTGAAAATGAAAAGTAACCATCTCTAATTGTTATGTTTTCTATTGATGGTTGAGTGACACCACCATAAAATTTTCCAAGCAATGAAACATATTCTTGCGGAGTTCTATCTCACTCACAAAATATTATATCTTTTTTTACTACGATATTTCTGTTTATGTTTTATAAAGATCCGGTCCCACAAGTTTGGGGCTTATCTAATATTTATATTTGGTCAAGTAATAACAATTTGCAATCCTAGTCACCAGTTTATAATTATTGATATCAAATGCAACTTGATGAAATAATTTAAGCAATGCAATCTTCTAAAATTCAAATCTTTAATCCGGCGGTGCACTGAAGCAGGGAAGTTTATTACCATTTTAGGATTCACTCTGCAGATGAATTATCATTCTAATTCACTAATTTCTCCTGTTTAGGTTTATGAAAGAAACTGAGGTTATGCAGCTACAAGTTCATCAATAAAAATGACGTCCGAGTTCACTAAAGTTCCGTATTTGCGTAGGATCTTGGGAGGTACCGGATTGCTAATCTGATGTTTGCAATTTTACATACACTTTGTGCAAGATGCTGTTTCTGCGGCTCGAACCCGTGAATTCAAAGTCACAAAACAGCACTCTTACCATTTTATTCAAGATCCGTCTTCCTAGAAGTTCATCAGTGTGGTTTATAAAACATGAAGAAGAACTTGCAAGTCCACCTGCTTACGATCCACCGTTCTAGCATCGGTTTAAACCATTTTTAATCATATACATGTGTGTGTGTGTATATATATATATTAGATAGATAGATAGATTTTATGTTGACTAGTGCTTAGTTTGGCTGTTAACATTAAGGTTGTCAGAATCCGGCTTTGGATTCAATTTCTACCAGACACTAATTTTTAACCGAAGCATGAATATTGATATTCGCATTCAGGTATTAATTTAAAATTTTAATTAGAGCTTGGGTAGAGTAATTTAATATGGCATTTCACAGACCTTTGAAATGATAATACCCACAGCCACTTGTCAGTCAACAACTACTGCAGAGACTTTTTTTTTTTTATTTATTTCCCCTTCAATTGGTAACATCCCCACTAATGCAACTTAATATCCTAATATATCCAACGTTGAGAGCGTCTTAGCTTTGATCTTTAACAACAACATTACTCATTATCTTAGAGACTCCCGTCTATAACGAAACATGGAAATCGGATATACGTAATCATACTTATTTGTTAGAAACACACAGCTATTATTTCTCGATGACCCATAATAAAAATTGTGTTGTCGATCAACTGATAATTCGCAAAATAAAAAGTGCGGTCAATTTAGTAAGTCATTTTGTTTTCTTTCATCGTATTCCAAAATCAAGAAAGAATGTGTCATTTACCCCATTTTGATATTTAACATTTGGTCGAATGTAATAGCTTTAGGGTTTAGTGACTTACTCTTTTGTAAGAGCAACTTCAGGTCTATTCCTTCTTGGTTTGAATATAATTGTTGTAAATTAATTGTCCATACTTGTATACACACTTACTCTTATACCACTCCGAATAATATAGAACAATGTTTCACAAACTAGTTCAAATTATTATAAAAATATCATGTTTACCGACAAAGTTTTAGAAATAGTTATATGTTCAAATTAGAACCAATTTAAAAGCATCCAAAGCGACTTAGAAGACAAACACTTTCAATTTTAAAACAAATTGTGTCTTTCTCATCATGAGAAAGAGATCCACAAATAAAATGATGCAGTCCATTTAAAATTTAAAAGAACTTTTGAACAGGAGAACGTGTGACTTATTCTTGTGTATTTATATGCTATAGTCCACCATTCGCCGGGAGAAAGATTTTTAAAAAAAAGTAGGAATAATCATTCATTATTTATAATCATCAAATACATCCTATGATCCTAAACATACGAGAATAATGTGTTCACCGTTTATTCAAATTTCAAATATCCTTTTGGGAGTAATTTTGTTAATTACATTTTTTATACATGAAATAAGCTATACTACAGGTCCCCATAAGTCATATATATAACCACTATCATAATTTTATTACATTTTTTTTTATGCATATGGTTGAGTATGAATTGCCATAAAGAATTCATATAAGAAATAAATCATATAACCAGTATCAACAAAATTAGTGAAAATAGAGTCGTATATTAAATGAAAGAATTCTGCACTTGTAGAAATTGCATAATTCTACTGGGCTAGACCGACTCAGAAATGAGGTATTTAAGGAAAGACTACGACATCCGCATAGCAGAGACAGACAACGACGTCCACATAGCAGTTGAAAGTCTCATTGTAGAGGGGAAATGAAGTAAAAGCAGACTGACTTGGGAGGAATGGATTGCACATGACCTACTAATTTTCATCTCTCTGAGGATATGGTCCAGGATATGAGCTCATGAAGACGGAAGATTAATGTTAGCGAGGTTTAGGCAGGATATAGAGGCACCTTACAGTATATATAGGTGTTTAGATACTCTCTCAATGTTAGGTTGACTTTGTACTTTTTGTCTTTCATTATTTGTCGTTCATTATATGTCTATGCAGATGCATATAGAGCCGGCGGTCTCACTGGAAGCGAACTCTCTATCCTTTGGGATGGGAATATTGTTTGCCTGCCTCTCACCCTCCCCAGACACCACCGACGACTTTTGCTATTGTTGGGATATGCTAAGTATGTGTTGTTGTTGTTATACTAGGCCTTTCAACTAAGAAGCTGTTGAGGAACATGATTTACATCCTTCACACAGCTCCTTGGAACTAAGATGATGGAGACATTCGGAATCAAGTATGATCTTTTGGGTCCTAAAAATTGCATAAGTTTAAACACAAACCTTTTAGTAACCAAACCTTAACTCTAGCAACATGAGCTAGACCTATTCGCAATTTTGTTTACATAGAACACCAAAATCTCACTTTCAAATCAGTCAATCCTCTTAAACCATGAAAATGACAAATTTGAAGTCATTAGGAATTCCACGAGAACGTTCATATCAACATCAAATTGCGTGAAAATCTGGAAATTAATCTCAGCTGACGATTGAAAATCAAATCAATATTCTCATGCAGCGGCCACTATACTCTTAATCCACTAGAAAATCTTCGTTGTCCAACTTGATGATTGCAGCAATGGCATTCTACACAGACGTACATGAAGAGGTTAAAAGTGAGAATTTACACTGGATATTTTGTATATTTTCATATGTATTTTATCAAACTAGAAATCTGATTTTTGATTGAATTTAACGGAATCTTTGATGGAATAAAGCAAAATGACTTACTAAATTAATTATACTTCTTATATTGTGAAGTAGCAGTTGATCGACACAACTTGACGCATCATTATGGGTCATCGGGAAACAACTACTGTGTTTCTAACACATTGGTATGGTTGCGTACATTCGACCCTTCTTTACCCCGCTATAGTCGAGAGCCTCTAAACTAATGAGGTAATGCTGTAGTTGTTTGAGCATAAATTAGTGCTGTGCTTGATCTTTTTCTAGCTTGGTACAAGGTTAACGACCAATATTATATTTTTTCCATGTTTGATTGGACTATTTTCAGATTTTGATTATGCACTCAACATTGGTTAATCATTTTAAATGTAAATGTTGTGCCAAAAAGAAAAATAGAAAAACAAATAAAAGAGATCAGTGTTATTTTTTCTTTGCATTTTCTCTTCTTTCGTTGGCTTATGTCATACTCATTTATATTTTTACAGTTTGTTTTGGTCAATAAATTGATCGCCAAGATTCACTCTTTCACTGATGTATCGAGTTTATGGTTCTTCAAAAATTAATCAAGGTAAAACTATCTAGATAACGATGGTATTTTTAGTTACAACCGGAATTCCTGTGGAAATTAGACAACTACGTATATCAGATTACGAAACGATCTGATTTTTATTCAGACTATGCGCAAACGCGGAAGCGTAGCGCATTTAGAATGTCTTTTAGGAAGTGTGGAGTTGTTGATTGTGTGTTGTTTTTATTTTGTTTTGGTTTTGAAAACGAAAAGATTTTAGGAAAAATAAAAAGTTTATGGTATGAAGGTCGTAAGGGAGCGTATTTATGTTTCTAGGAGTATGATAGTCATTCCACATGCTAATTTCAAAATATTTCTGGAGCAACATAAACGTTTCTATTTCCAATAGAATCGAGGATATACTAAATTGGATGCGTTTCTTATATTTTGAAATAGTAGTTGATCGACACAGCTTAACAAAATTTTCATTATAGGTCATCGGGAAAAAACCTCTATATGTTTCTAACACATAGGCATGGTTGCGTACATCTGACTCCCCATATCCCGCTATAGACAGGAGCCTATAAGACAACGTTTTTTATATTGTGAAGTATCAGTTGATCGATACAGCTTGACACAATTTTCGTTATGAGCCATCGGAAAACAATCTCTGTGTATTTCTAACACATGAGCATGGTCGCGTACATCTGACCTCCCATATTCTGCCATAAACAGAAGACTATAAGATAATGGGATAATGTTGTTGTTCTCAAGCAACATAAAATCTTTTAGGTACCATATATCAACAACACTCATACCTCTGCTACGGGTTGGGATCTTCTAATCCTCACTTTCCTCACTTCATTGACCGTGCGACACGTTGCAACAAGGGGGCGGTGAGTCTAGATGAGGGTCACCCGCATCTAGTCTCACCACCCCCTTGCTGCCACGTGTCGCGCGGTCATGCGTCATCGCACCCCTTTGCGGTGAGAGGATCATATCTCCTATGCTACGGCTAGCGTGTAATGCATGTTGAATTCTTCATGGGCCAGGCTATCCGCCAGGTTGTATTACTTGTGAAATTGTTTATGGATTGGGCCATTTTCTTGAACACGGTTAGGATGTAGTATTCTTTGAATTGTTGATTGGTCGGGTCCATCTTTCTCACTAAGTATCATCATGTTGGAATTCCAAAAGATTGAAATGAGGGGTTCCAAATTGTTAATGCTATGAAGTACAGGTTTGTTCAAGTGAAAGTTATCTCCATTGTTGTTTCAATTGAGTACTCGTGAATCGCACAAGAAAACTATCGTACTCGCTATGATGCACACAACAAGTTTTACTCCTCACCCTTGAAGCGGGATCCCCTGACCCCCGCGCTTCATCCCCTCGCGACCGCCCGCCACGTGGCATACAGTGAGAGTGATCACATCACCCCTGTGTGACACATATGTCATTTCATACCCCCTAAAGGGGGTCAGACGATCTGAACCTCTCACCCTTTATCAATGGTACCAACACATAGACTAGCCTCTCACAATATAACGTACCTTGTATCTAGACTCATATGGAGAGCTTACTACATGTCAAAAACTACGAATGATCTTTGGATTTTTAAGGGTACCAGATCTTATGAAGTGCTTGTAACCCGTTCGACGTTGAAATATGTCAATTGACGACTGTTCTTGTACAATGTCCTCAAAATCATGATGAAACATTTGAGGCTAGTATATCATATTGTGATTGTGTTAACCCTATCGACCGGACACCACACTGTGGTAAGATTGTGGCTATCTAGTCTAATCAAATATTTCTTATTGATTATATTTTATCGATATGATTTGTATTTATCTCTTTAGCTATAATTTAGGAAATAGATTAGGATCACATGTCAATTGTACTTCCTATAAATTGGATTGATTGAATAGAGAAAGACATAGATTTCAGTTGCCAAAATCTTCCTTTCAGATTGGCTGACAGTCCAAGGGAATTTAGATTACGCGTGCAAGTACGGTACTATACTGATATATTTGTTCATTTGTTCATAATATAGACAAAAGGGAAACTAATAAATACACATACATACAAGTACAACAACAACACATACCCAACATATCCCAAAAACAGCAAAAGCTATTGTTAGGGTCTCTATTGTTAGGGTCTGGAGAGGGTGAGAGGCAGACAAACAACACATCCATCCCAAAGGACTGAGAGTTCGCTTCCAGTGAGTCCTCCGGTTCTATATGTACCTGCATAGACACATAATGAACGACAAATAATGAAATACAAAGACAAACACAAGAAGTACAAAGTCAACATAACATCGAGAGAGTATCTAAGCCCCTTTATATGCTCTAAGTTGCCTCTATATCTTGCCTAAACCTTGCTAAACTTAATCTTCCGTCTCCACGAGCTCTTATCTTGGACCATGTCCTCAGAGAGTTGCAAATCTAGCAGGTTATGTCTAATTTGTTCCTCTCAAATCAGTTTGGTCCTCCCTATACTTCTTTTCTCCTCTACAATGAGGCTTTCAACTGTTCTGATGGACGTCGTTGTTTGTATGCGCTTGACATGCTCAAATCATCTCAGTCTCCCTTCCCTTATCTTATCCGCTATACAAGTCATCTCTAGCCTTAATACCTCATTTCGGAGCCGGTTTAGCCTATATTCAAGCCCCACAGTTGCATTTTTGTATTCAACTAGCATATTCACACCAGTAATTTTAGTGTATCATGCCAGGGAAATAACTATTAATCATGTTCAGTAATTGTTCTTTAACCAATGATAAAGAAAATATCACCTCATCCGTCGGATGGTTGTATTACTGACGAGGTCGGATTGTCTCGCCAAGGTAAAAGTCGAAATATCCGGGGTTAAGGCCGTCACCCCTCCGTCACTTGTCCTCCTAGGAAGCCTGAGAAAGGAAAGAACGCGTTAGGGGTCCCAGGGCGCTGCCCCGGGGAAACCCTCCGACCCTCAAGTCAGCCATGGGCATTTTATGCGTAAGGCTATAAATTGAGGTTGGAATGAAACCTGTGAGAGGTCGGCCAAAGTGTAGGCCGAGCTGAGATGAAAACAGCGGGGTGTCTTACTCGTGATTTGGACTTGTAATTTTGGTTTCCAGTTTGGACCTTGAGCTTCTTACTGTTGGAGAAGCCCTTTTATAGCTGGCGAAGCTGGGAGCTGCGTGTCTCAGATGGTTGAGACGACGACGTCTGGCCCGCTTGCATGGTGGCCGTGCAGCTGCTAAGAATTGCTGTATTGGCACCTTTCCTTCGTATGGTTGACATCTGGAAAGTTGGATATTGCAGGTGGACCACGTAGCATACTGCTCTGTGACTCTTGTAATCTGGCTGAAATCAATAATCAGAGCTGTCCAAGAGCAGATCCGAGGCCGAGATGCGTCTTTCTGGCCGAGATGGAACTGCCGAGGACTGTTTCCTTTGGTCGAGCTGGATGTGTATCCGCTCTAGATGTCCCCATCATTATGGCCGAGGTGCCATTTTGAAGGGCAGAAATGCCGGGGTCTTGTGATATGGTAATTGATCCGTGGATCCCTTAGGCCGAGGTGGAACCCTTTAGGCCGAGGTGGAAACCTTTAGGCCGAGGTGGAACCCTTGGTTCCAGTAGGGTACTGACCATGTAGCAGGGATGGCGTGGGGCTTCTGTGGCCGAGCCGAAATACTTGTCCGCGTGGGACTGTCAGTCACCAGGCCGACCTGCGGCCCTTAGTCATTTTTATACGTTTGCTCTAACGTTGACTGTCATTGACTGACGGGTGGATTTTCCGGTATCATCATTTGCCCCCCAGATTAGTTTGGCCGAGTTGAGCTGAGGGCAGGCTGATCTGTTGATATCGTTGCCTTTGGCCGAGGTGTCTCTCTTAAAGCCAGTTACTCCATACCTATCAAGCGCGGTGTACGAAGCATCAGTTTGTAGCTGTACTGATTGGATCAAACTATCCAGACGGATGACCTTTCACGACACGTGTCTGTCTCTAATTAGTTTGTCCTGCACCATTATGGCCTACGCAGATCGAGGCAACGGCGGTTCAGCTTTCAATCACGTCGGTTCAAGATTCAACGCCAATCAGCCTTAATGACGGCGTGGGGACCGAGGTTGGCCTAGACCGAGGTGACCTTTGGAGTGACCGGGACTTGCCTATAAATAAGGCTTCGTTCCTCATTTTTTCCCTTTTGCATTCTAATTGCTCTCCTCATTCTCTCTTCATCGGTGTCAGCTCTTCCATCGTTTCCCCCTTGCTCCGACGTCCTTCTCACCTCGGCAATCTTCTTCCTCTTCTAGCTAAACGCCTGTAAGTCTTCTGCTAGCTTTCATGTCTTCTGCTTCAGACTCACAGAATCGCTCCGAAGGAGCTTCTTATGTTGGTAATGACGGAACTTTTAGTTCCTCATCGGAGAAGACGGTTGTCTCTGAGAGCCGTCCTCCAGCTCGGCTTCTGGCTGGTGCTGGTGATGTTGCCGGCCCCAGTGGCCGAACTGTACCGAGCAGAGCTATTAGAGTGGTGGAGGTTTCTCCAGAGCAAGCAGAAACCATTCCTCCTCCGGGCTCGGCAACGCTGCCTAGTAAATCTAGGGTTTCAGCTCTGCCAGTAGGAGTTGTCTATAGGGGGTCTCCTTCAGCCGAAGTCCAAGAGTCCTTTTGTACTCTGTCCGAGGTGGACGTCTCCTTGATCTGTGGCATGTATGACATCGATGTTGAGCAGTTCGATCCCCTCTTACCTTTGCCCAATCAAACAGCCTATGACCCTCCTGAGGGCTATGAGGCTATCTATGAAGAATACTTTCATTCTGGGTTTCGTCTTCCCATCCCAGTTTCTCTATTTCGCATTCTTCACTCTTACAACCTTAGGCTTCCCCAAATCAAGCCTAACAGTTTGAAAATTATTCTTTCTTTTCTGCTCTTCCTTAGAGCATCCGAACTCCCTTTTGATCATAGAATCTTTAGGAGTCTATTTGCTTGTAGGTCTTCAGAGAGTTGGTATTATTTTACCAAAAGAGTGACTCCTGAAGATTTTAATTATGTTGTTCATATTCCCTCCTTCAAGAAGAACTGGAAGGGCAGGTTCTTCTATATTAAGAAGTTAGGGTTACCCCAACTTAATATATGGAAGTCAGGCAGAGCTGACAACACGAAGCCGAGCTCAGAGTACTGTGACGAAGCGGCCAAGTTGTACTCTCTGCCTGTGGTCATTGACTGGCACAGGGTTAATGAATCCGTTCTGGAGGCGGCTGACCTGAGCTCCTTAGCCTCAGGTCCCCATTACAAACCCCTTTCTCCAGACAATTTGACTATAGTCCGGGGTATGTTCTGGTACTTGTGCTTCTTTTTCATTTCTAACTTCCCCCACTTAAACTTGTGCACTCTATGCAGGCTCCATGGCTCCTGGAGGGAAGGATGTAGCTGCAAAGATTGCTAAGGCCGCAGCTCGTAAGAAGGCTCAGGCCGCAAAGGCAAGGGCTGAGGTGGCTCAAGGTCTGCCCCCAGCTGAAGGCATGGCCGAGGCTGAGGTGAATCAGGCCATCACAATCGCATCGGAATCAACCAACCCAGGTATTTTACATCTCCTGTCCTGTTGATTTGTCCTTTTAGGTAGTTTTCCTCACTCGGATCATGATAGCAGAGGCAAGGGCCGAGATCCCTCAGAAGGGTGCAGCTCCAGCTGACCTCGAACAAACCCATCAACATGAGGGCTCTGTTCTGGGGAAGAGGCAAAGGGAAAGTATTCCTACCCCTGAGGCCGAGATGGCACCTGCTCAGGAAAATGTAACGGTGGGCGAATTTGATGAAGCCGACACCGTGATGAACCCTGCTATAGCCAAGAAGATGAACAGTCTGATACTGCCTGTTGACAAACAACGTTTCTCAACTGCGTCTTGGGGCAGCTTGGTCAACACTGTCCAGATTAACTCCGCCATGGTATGATCTATCTTTTGCTTGTTTCACCTAAAGTTTTTACTAATCCAATTCTGGTGAAACAGCTAAAAGTACAACTGTCCGAGCTCATTAGCCGAGGTGAAGAGCTACAGAGTCAGCTGGCAATCAAAACCAAAGAGTCTGATGCCAATTTCCAGAGCATCACCTTTTTAAAGTCGGAGATCATCAAAATTCAAGGCCAGAAGGAGGAGGCCGAGTCAAAGTGGGCTACGACCAACTCCCTGGTGGCCGAGCTAGAAAAAAGGAATGCTGATCTAGAAGCATGTTACAACCAAGTCATGGCCGAGTCTGGGCAGAAAGATGCTGTGATCAAATCTTTGCAAGAGAAACTGGAACAGCAAGCATCAAACTTTTCTGCTCAACTTGCTGCGGCCAAGTCTGAAGCAGTGGCCGAGTTCAAGATGTCTGAGCTATTTGAAGAGAACATGGTGCTACTGCAAGGCTCAGTTATGCAGATGGGCCAAACAAAGGCCATTGACGTCTGTGCTGAGGTCTGCCCCCAGTTAAACAAAGATGACCCTAGGCTAGCCGAGCTTTATAATATCAATGCTGAAGCCGAGTTCGAAGCCCAGTTTCAGAAGTTTACTGATGGGGCAGACTTGCGTGATGATGATGAGCAAATCTAAACTTTGATTGTAACAAATGTACTCTGGTCATCAATGAAAGTTTCTGCCCTTTTTGCAATTCTTGTTCGTTTCCAAGTTTTTTGCATTTCAGTATTCTCTTCATACTTTTTGTTGCCGTGGTGGCACGTCGGACCCAATAATCTTAAACAATCCTCTGCCCGCAGATTAGTGTAGTCAAACTTTTCAAGTTCATTGTTGCCGAGATTGAATGTCGGTCTTATTAAACCTGCTCAACTTTAATAAAAGATAGACAAAATAAAAGTTACCTTGTCTTGCTGAGTTTGAATAAGAGAATCTCGTGAAGCCTTGGCCGAGATCTCATTTAAAATCACTCGAGCATATCCGTTGTACACTAGCCGAGGTGAGATATAGAGATCTGCCCCGACCTTATCCAGATCTGCCAAGGTCATACGAGTCCTGTGCAAGTTAGCGTCCCGAGTTGGCCGAGACGCAACTTCAAATCTTGATCTTTCCCAAACCTGCTGAGAAGAAATCTTTAACCCTCTGGCGGGCTCTTTCCCCAAATCCTGTTGAGAAGAAATTTAACCCTCTGGCGGGCTCTTTCCCCAGAACCTGCTGAGGAGAAAATTTTTAACCCTCTGGCGGGCTCTTTCCCCAGAACCTGCTGAGGAGAAAATTTTTTACCCTTTAGCGGGCAAGTGCCTGGAACTTAGCCGAGGTCTTTTTTCACCCTTTAGCGGGCAGGTGCCTGGAACTTAGCCGAGGTCTTTTTTCACCCTTTAGCGGGCAGGTGCCTGGAACTTAGCCGAGGTCTTTCTGGTAAAAAACTTCAACTCTGCAGAGCTGTCCACAACACAGTTGAATGAACACTTTTTATTGCTGAGAAGTTTCGCGCACCAAGAGGTGACTTGTACAAGCCAACTACAAGGCTGAGCTGGGGGTTTTCAGATGTATTCAAAAATTGGTCCCCACTTTGAACTCTATTAGCGAACAAGATAGCCTAACTTTTCAACTTAGAGCTATCACTCGGGTTGATGTTCACCTCAAGGAACATCTAATTTGGCTCAATTGCGCAAGTTTCATCTCGGATCGTGAAATTGCTGCAGATGGCCGAGCTCAATCTGGCGAGCTATCTCTTTACCGAGTTGTCTACAGTCTTCTGTATCATGCCCTATATCATGATGATATAAGCAGTAGAGTTGTGGATCCCTCTTATGGAGTGGTCCTGCAAGAGGTCTAGGTTCCTTTACCAGACTTCTCTTCCTCATATAGGAAAGAATACGAGCTTTGGAAGCCAGCAAGGAACTTCTTTCTCTGCCCTGGCCCCCCATCCGGACCTTAACGGATGCTCTTTCTCGCCGTGAGGCCTGGATATGTCTTTCGAGACTTCGAGGCCGAGGTGAGGTCGAGGGGCTCTGTATGGTCTGATCATCAGACCTTCGAAATGGGTACTCAACTTCAGTTATAATCTCGGTTTGACATTCAGAATGATATCCTGGCCGAGATGGAGAATATTCCAACTGCTGAACGCTGGTACCACTGGGAGAAGGATTACTTGTTCCTTCTCTGAACGCTTCCCTTCTCAACTCCAGTACAGCTTGGAAAGCTGCTGGATTTTGTGCCACATAGTGTATGGCTCGCATATGTTCCTCATATGAGAAGGTAATAGGAGTTAACTCAAACTCCTGGAAACATGAAGTGGTTGGTTGCAAAGAGAGCCTTTGATTGCCTTCTCTGCTCATCTTTCTCTCAATAGCTTCCTAAGCTAAGAATTTTTAGAAATGACTTGATATTTCGAAAGTCAAGGGACCTGAAGGTTTAGGGCCCCTCCTTCTAGCGCCAATTTGACGAGGTCGGATTGTCTCGCCAAGGTAAAAGTCGAAATATCCGGGGTTAAGGCCGTCACCCCTCCGTCACTTGTCCTCCTAGGAAGCCTGAGAAAGGAAAGAACGCGTTAGGGGTCCCAGGGCGCTGCCCCGGGGAAACCCTCCGACCCTCAAGTCAGCCATGGGCATTTTATGCGTAAGGCTATAAATTGAGGTTGGAATGAAACCTGTGAGAGGTCGGCCAAAGTGTAGGCCGAGCTGAGATGAAAACAGCGGGGTGTCTTACTCGTGATTTGGACTTGTAATTTTGGTTTCCAGTTTGGACCTTGAGCTTCTTACTGTTGGAGAAGCCCTTTTATAGCTGGCGAAGCTGGGAGCTGCGTGTCTCAGATGGTTGAGACGACGACGTCTGGCCCGCTTGCATGGTGGCCGTGCAGCTGCTAAGAATTGCTGTATTGGCACCTTTCCTTCGTATGGTTGACATCTGGAAAGTTGGATATTGCAGGTGGACCACGTAGCATACTGCTCTGTGACTCTTGTAATCTGGCTGAAATCAATAATCAGAGCTGTCCAAGAGCAGATCCGAGGCCGAGATGCGTCTTTCTGGCCGAGATGGAACTGCCGAGGACTGTTTCCTTTGGTCGAGCTGGATGTGTATCCGCTCTAGATGTCCCCATCATTATGGCCGAGGTGCCATTTTGAAGGGCAGAAATGCCGGGGTCTTGTGATATGGTAATTGATCCGTGGATCCCTTAGGCCGAGGTGGAACCCTTTAGGCCGAGGTGGAAACCTTTAGGCCGAGGTGGAACCCTTGGTTCCAGTAGGGTACTGACCATGTAGCAGGGATGGCGTGGGGCTTCTGTGGCCGAGCCGAAATACTTGTCCGCGTGGGACTGTCAGTCACCAGGCCGACCTGCGGCCCTTAGTCATTTTTATACGTTTGCTCTAACGTTGACTGTCATTGACTGACGGGTGGATTTTCCGGTATCATCAATTACTCTTTGACCAATGTCTATCTTTTTTCTACCTAGTAACTACTAAAAATGCTTAGCAAATATTTATGCAGCGTTGTTTATTAGCATGTGGTTATATTATCGCGCATAGAATAAATGCATAAAGTGTGTTGAAACTTGGACCTGTATGAAAGTTCGAATCCTTGGTTTCAATTTCGATTATTTGTATAAGACCGTGGACTGTCTACTTCCTGGTTCCTTCACAATTTTACGAAGTCTTACATGTGGAGCATTAGGGCAGTGCATTTGGGATTCAAAACCCTTTTTATGCAAACCAATCGAATCGGAGGCAGAAGAAAGAAGGAAATGTTAATCACTTATAACCGGCTACAAAAGGGCAAGTATCTTCGTTAAAATAAACATCTCTGGCGTGTTTTGTCAAAGTATTTATCTGAATGGCTCGCTTGAAGCTGATGTCTTGCGGTAAATTTGGGGAAGCCATTTTCAGTTCTTCTTAGGACGAAGAGATTATTGTTATTCATTAGACTCTGTACTCAAGGAGAAATCAAATGTCAAAGTTCCCTTTTATTGTTCCTTTTTTGCTGCATTTATCGGTATCGTTTGCTGTATTTTTCCTTACTATCCTATCAAATGTTTGCAATAAAGTGATTAGGGACTGAATTATTTTATGTTGAGGGAACCCTTTAGTTCTAAAGGGTAAACTTCTAAAGTTGCTGAAATTATATCATGATCCTTTTTTACAAAGTTCAAATCTTTAGCTTCTTTGTTACATTAGGCTATCTGAAACTATGAAATTATGTCCATCAAAGCATTGCTTGCACACAAGATTGTTGGCATGTTTCAACTAGTTTACTTCATTAAGATTTTGCATTAGCAGTAGTTACATAGTGGAAATTTCGAAGTCAGCACCAAGCATCTATGTACAATGTTTGCTAGAGTATGAGCATAAACTTCAGTGATTGAAAATTGTATCGTTGAAGTGCTCTTCCCAAAACAACTGATTGCTTGAAATTCCAGCTTCATTCAACGACGTAGTAAAGTTGAGATCTTGTAGTATTTGAGTTTCTTGGAGTGGAATCTGTTCATTTAATGATGACGGATCCTGGGCTGAAATTTCGTTTCCAGGTGCTTCTATTAATGGAAAATACATTTCCTCTTCAGGAAGCTGGTCAATGCATCCGTAACCTGATGATTGAACTGAACTTTTTACTTGAGGATAGCATATGGCAGGAATTGGAATACATGATGAGGGTAATGTAGAATGTTGCATGGATGTGAAATTGATTGAGTTATTGACAGTAAGATCTGGTAGTAGGCTGGGGAATGCTTCCTTATATCCAAGGTTGCACGAATGTGGCAAATGTAAATCATCATGGGGTGTAGAATAAGCAAGAGTTGACTGGCAATTGATTGAATTCTCCTCCATCTGAACACCCAGTAATGAGGTATAAGATTGTTGCTGGGATGTTTGGCAAATGGAACTTGAATGGTAGCATTCTGGAAGTTCGTTTGGATACATGTCTTTCTGCAGCAGAGCATCTGTTAGTGCTGGGATGTTACTTGTCGGTGTTGAATGGTATAAGCTATCTAGGCTTTCAGTTCCCACTATCCCAACTGAAGAATGCACCATTTCTTCACTAATGTTGGTATTCGCTGAAATGACGGATTGTCCAAATTCCACTGATTTCCCATTATCGGTCAGTCTTAACCCAATGAAACAAAAATCAGATCTTGAATTTCCTGGGATAGCAGCATTACTTGGTGATTTCTCGCCTTCAATAGTTGAGAGTATGTTCTCTCTCTGATCACCATATAACCTGAAGCCACTGTTTACTGGATTTATGGTGATAGTATTCGGCTCCGTTAGCAAAGAGCTACTTGGACCAGGGCCTTGCTCTTCTGCAAGATGAACATGATTGTTATTTAGTGAAATTGCATCACTAGGAGACAGATTTGGATAACTTAGCTGCTGTAGTGTTTCCTGATTGCTGCCTGCCAGCAAACTAACTGGTGTCAAGCTTGGTAAGCTGGTGGATGGCCTTGGAGTTACTGAAAGACGGGAAGATGTCAAATTGATTCCAGTAGGGCTATGCTGAAAAGGCGTCCCATTTGTCACGCTAGAAAATCGTTCGGAGGCGTTGAAGCTTAGCAGCGAGTGATTGGAAAGGAAGCATGGTCCTTTGGCATGGTTTATTAGATGCATGCCATAGTTCGAACCAGAGTCTTCTTGGGCTCTCCTTAAGCACATCCGATATTTCTGCAATTCGCACGCGCATGAACTCTTTTTCAGTAAATGCTGAATGCAAGATTTGGAAAGATATCGATATCTTGAATTTTAAGGTATAAATGCTTTTTTTGGACATTTATGATTACATATTTGCTTGCTTTTATCCTCAGCACATTATTGCATTTAAATTGAAGATTCCCTTGTGCTAAATGTTTATTTCACATTAGAACATGGAGATCTGGGTTTTTAATTTCAGAGATTATGCTAATCAATAATCCATAGAAGAAAGAGGGTATTGGGGTTGTTTTTTTATTTTTTGGGGGGAGGGGGTAAGGGGGGATAGAGGAAAGAGATATGGAGCAGGAAATGAGAAAAAATCTAGGAAATTCATGAATCAAACAAGACCAACCTGCAGATGGCTAGCTACATTCTCCCTTGTTAGACCTGGGATATTCATTACTTCAACTATTTTCTTGGGGAATGCCTCTACATTTGAAACCAAAAGGTATCTTAGAAAGGATTTTTGATTATTAAAAGCAACAGCATTACCCATTGCCTTAGAGGCTCCCGCCTATGATGGGGTATGGGGGGATCGGATGTACGCAATCATACCCATGTATTAGAAACACATAGAGGTTGTTTCCCGATGGTTTATAATGATGCGTCAAGCTATGTCGATCAACTGCTACTTCACAATATAAGAAGCCCATCCAATTTAGTGAGTCATTTTGCTTTATTCCATCATATTCCAAAGTCAAGGAAGAGTGAGTCCTTGACTCCATTGGAAATGGAAACAATTTTTGATGATTAAAAAGGAGAATCTAATTAGGAGTTGTTATCTTACTATCTGGACCTAGCATCTCAATGGCTTCCAAGAATTTTTGATGCATCTCCTTGGACCACACCATCCTTGGCTTCTTTTCCATGAATGAATCATCTCCACTCGTCTCTTCTTGTTCGCTCTTCTCTTCATTTTCTTTTCGCTTTCGCTTCTCATGTGTCTGCTTGTCTTCTTTACTTGCTGTTGTGATTCTTGTTTCCTGGTATTTTCATCTTGTGCTGTTGATGTCACTTTAGCAGTACCCTCAGTGTTGATTTCCAGCTTTCCTGCTTCCTCTGACGCCATTGCAGATTCCCAAAGCTCATTTATGTCCCCAATGCCTCCAAGTTTTAGAACATATGCTGCTACCTTAATCTCTTTGGTTTTAGACTGAATCAAGGTTTTATCTGGTGACATAACTATAGTTCAAGAACAGCAAATCATTTCTCAGTAAATCATTGTCAAGTTTCCACAAATCCTCAAACTTCTTGGGCATAAAAATCAAGAACAAGATGGGATGCAGCTAGAATTAAGATAGTCTAGAACACTTACAAATGGGGAAATCAAACATATTCTGAATATTATCTAGAACTTCAGGCCCCTTCTCTTCTAGCCTGTGGACATTTGTTAGAACAAGATTGATGTTGTCCTTAGCATCCCAGATGGCTTTTAAACCGGTTTTAACTCTTCCAACATACAACACTGAGTTAACAGAAACAAAATGTGAATGATCATCATATCAAGTCTGATCTTTTTTCATCACATCAACACTAAGTTAAGACAAACAAGATTATTGAAATCCCATGTGTGCAGAATTCTATCTAAACCGTTTGTGTGATAGGAAAAACTGTGGCTGCTCTGGTGTTTATTGAACTACTTACCTTCATATGTACAACGTTGAAGCATCTTGTCTACTATTCTTCGACATGTAAGATCATCTGTGGCGACAAGTAGACAGACTCCTTTCGTTGTCATGGACTGAATGAATTTCCCACCTAGTTGGTGATGCCTTAAGACAGCTAGACCATAAAAGTGGAGAAATTACACTGTTCTGCTTTCAGATCTTATATATTCATTCCAACTCAGCTTTTGTCCTAAGAATACATAGAAGATTCAGGTGAATGTTGTGTGTATAATGATACCATTATGAACCCTTGTACATATAATATGTCCACTGGCTACTAGTAGTATATACAGGGTTCCTCTTTTATACCAAAGGTTGAACCCCAACTCCAAAGGGCCCCTACTCCAGTCCGACGAGGCAGCTGAAAGGATGTAAATTAGGAATTCAGCGTCTGGTATGTAAAAGTATAATATAACTCTAAAGCAAAATAATGCCTAAATTGCCTGGTATTGTTATACCTTCTATGCGTTGAGACTGCTATTTTCCATCTTTTTTTTCTGTCATTTATAAACATGACACATCATTAAAGTATATGACTTATATTACATTTGAAGAAGACATGATTTGTGACAGAGCGTATTAAGGAATATCAATTAATATAATCGACTTTATCTAGTCGGAACAAGATTTGAGTATTGTGGTATAATAAAGATGATGCATCACCCTTAATAATACGATATAGAAAAGAGAATATGGGGTTGAAAGGAAGCAAAAATAAAATATAACAACAACAATAATAATAACAAAAATAATATTAATAATGATGAACTTTAGAAGAAAATGCATTTACAGCACAGACGTTGTTTAAAGAATGAGATTTGCAATTCGGGAAACAAGCATGATAAGAGAAAATTAAAACATAATTTATGGCTTAACATAATGATTAAGAATTTTAGGTTGATAATTAAAAGTCAGATGATGGTATATATAGAGTTGAGGTCTTACTGAAAGTAAGCTTTTCATTTTTTGAAATAGAGATATTGTTTGTGTGCCATCTTTTCTCGACTATAGCAATCGCTTTTGCGGTTGTTAAAATATATTAGTATAGTTATCGTCGTTACGGAGCAAAAACTTGTAAGTCTAATATGAATAGTCAATTTGTCAAATTTTTATATTTTTGTTGGTGAGTAGGGGAGAGAAACGGTAGCAACCCATCATAGAAAAACATTTAAGGAGAGGAACATGTGTGACAACTTGCAAGTAAAGTCACATAATACTATTTGGAGCATTTTTTTATGCCTTAAATATGAGATATGGAAGCTACAATAACAGCTAGTTATCGTAAACGTGTCATGACTTGGCGCCAATTTTAACATGGACTTAGAGACATCTAATATCAACTTTGTTTTTAATCTGAAAATGGTTGTTAGAAGTTAATATTGAATCGTTAAATTTATTGAGATAGAGGTATTGTCTGTCTGTCTTTCACTATCACCAGATTCTAACAATAATTTTTGTTGTCGCTGGGATATAGTAAGTATGGTTGTTGTTGTTTATATTTAAGTGGATATGAATGGGTTATTAACCTCACCAATATCTTTGAGAAATTGGAATATTCGCCCAAAAAAAAAGGAAGAGTAGAAGGAGGGGGGAAAAGGTAGTCTAGTAAGGTTTTAGACACGATTTAAAATTCAAAATGTGGCACTACTTATACGCTATTTCAATTTTTTACATTGTTAACACAAAGAAAAAAATAACATAAAGGTTGAGATTTAACCTAACTAGTCAAAGTTCAGACTTGGAGGAGGAAAATACAAAGTAGGGTTGTTCAACGAACAGAACAGTTTGTGAACTGTTTGAGTTCGGTTCGTATTCGGTTCGTATTCGTTCGTTAATGTTCGTTAAACGAGCCGAATTTGAACAGCTATTCGGGTTTGTTTACTAAAATGAGCCGAACAATTTGCAAACTATTCGGCTCGTTTAAACAGTTAAAGGGTTATTGAGTCGAACTCAAACCAATTTTAATGTTCGTTTAGCTAAACAAACCGAACCAGACAGTTCGTTTAACCAAACAAATCTAAATTCGAAAACGTAGTATTCGATTCGGCTCGGTTCGTTAACGCTCCTATTTTAAGTCCTAATATTACCACATTTTTCAAAAAAGAAAAGAGGGGAGAAAAAAAAAAGGGGAGCCTTAATATTACACGTGCAAGTTATAGGGGTGGCAATTTCAGACACGACACGAAACACGACCCGAACCTGACACGAATTTTCGTGGGTATGGGTATGACCTTGGCGGGTTTCGTGTACAAATCGGGTAAGACCTGAAAGATACCCGACAATGGCGGGTCGTATCCGGGTATACCCGCGGGTACCCGTTTATACACGTTTATACACGAAATTAAAAAATGTATTTTAAATAAAATTTATAATTAATAAAATAAAAAAATAAATTTTTCCAAAAAAAGACTACCGTGCTACTAAGTAAACCCTGTTCGATTCCCCCTTCCTCCATTCCCAAATCCCATTTCTTTAATCTATTATTGCAGAGTCAAGTGATTTGAGTTTAGAGGACCTCACTCATTTTAATATTTAACATTTGGTTGTGTACTTATTGTTGTTTCATACATTGTATCAATAGTCGTTTAAGTACATGAAACCTGAAAAAATACACGAAACCTGAAAATACCTGAAAAGTACATGAAATGACATGTACATGACTTGAAATATTTGTACTTGTCAAGTTCGTGGGTATACCCGATACACGACACGAAACCTGACATGTACGGGTTTGGGTATCTACATCCATACACGCGAAGCAAACGGGTAAGGTATGGGTATGGCATTTTGATACACGAAACCCGAAAAACACGAAACACGAAACACGATACACGACCTGTTTGACACCCCTAGCAAGTTATGTCTACTTTATTATGCCTTAGCCTCTTGAAACAAAAAGAGAAAACAAAAGAAAAAGTTAGAACTGAAATGACCTTATCTGACTGATCTATTTGTAGACAAACAAATTTTCTATGACACAAATAAATGTCACGTGTTGTATAAATTAAATAAATTAAAGCATTTTTTTAATTTTTTAATAAGATCATACAATTTATTTTTAAATATATTTTAAAGAGTTTATATCCTATACGATGAGGGACATATCAAGACAAATAGACCAAACTTACAATGTCAATGTTATCTCTTTCAAGAAGTGTGGCATATCTCTCAACCCAAGTTTTCTATGTCGTGACTATAAATGTCATTTGGCACACTTCTTGAAAGAGATAATGTTAAAAAAGATAAATTTAACTTTGTAAATTTTAAAATCAAATTGTGTTACCTTGATAGGAAGTCATTCCACACATATTTGTCTTGATATATCCCTCTCCGTAGAAGATATAAAACTCCTTGTCTTATTAAGATCTATACAAAATACTTCAATTTATTTAATTTATTCAACACATGACATTTATATGTGTCATATAAAATTTGTTTGTCTACACTAGTTTCACTTGACTGGAAATAAAAAAGGACTAGAAGGAGTAGAAGAGGCATGACCTGATGACCATTAGACTTCTCAAGGAAAACAGAAAAAAATTTCAGAAATTGAACAGAAATATCTAAAAATTGAAGGACTATGAGAGGAAACATAGTGTGATCTTCACAATCTTAACAATCAATGTACCTTATGAGTGTGGTGCAAAGTGCAAATACAGTGTGTTTAGTGAGGCAAATTATGAGGCCTCAATTACGCATCGACACGTGTAAAAAAGCAATTTTTTAAAAAAAATAGCAGAACCCTTTTCTTTAAAAAATTGTTTTTTACACGTGACGACGCGTGATTGGAGACCTCATATTTTGCCTCCCTAAACTCGAGAATTACTATGATTCTCCTATTGGTCAAACCACTTAAGATTACAAAAATATATATGTTTGGCAGTGTGTTTTTGTACGAAAATATATAATTACAGATTTTACAAATTCATAATAAATACAGAAAGGATAAATACACTTTTTTAATATCGTATACCGTAAATTGAATTGGGGATGGGTTGTAGGACAAAATCTCCTCCCTCTTTGCTCTCCCTAACTGGCGGCCGACGGGCCGAGTAATGCTAAGGGGCAAAATTTTGGCTGCTGTTTTCTTCCTTTTGCTGGGGTAGATTTCGAACAGGATCTTCTGACCCTCTATGTGAGGCAGTCATAAAGGACCATGTGTCACGTGACATTCCAGGGGTAGTGAGGCTGGATGGAAGTCACTCCACCCAGCTTCACCATCTCCTGCTGCCACGTGTCGGACGGTCACAAGAGGATGAAAGAAAAGAGGGCCAGGGGATCCGGATCCGGTAGATTTTAGTTTTTGCCTTTTTTTCCTACCTTCTCCAATGTTGTTAGCTGGCTGTTTTGGGCATGAAGGCTATCAATTTTTTTTTATTTAGTTGGGGAGGGTGGCCAGAGGGTAATGTAAGGTAAGGTTTAAATATATAAATATATATAGATAGAAGGATAATTTTCTGGTAGGTTTAGAAATTTTACTTAACGTAATTTATCTAATAGGCTTACGATATATTTACAAAAATAAAATCTATTAATTACATCTTTATTATATATATTTCCTATTCTTATCCAAATACCATCTAATAATTTTATTTTATATTATTATTTTCCTTTCATATTATTTATATATCATAACTTTTTATTTTATTTTATTATTTCTTTTTCCTTATGCCTCAGATCACGGTGCATAACAATTGTCACTCTTCATTAGCACACAAAAGGAAGAATTTGTTAAAATAAAAATTGCTAACTAGAAAAGAAAAAGAGAGACGAGTAAGCATTGACTATAATTATATCAATATCGTGTGGTAGTATCACTAAACATTAATATGCCATCGTACCAAAAAAATATTATATCAAGATTTTTTTATAAATATGTGCCGTTACGATTTCTTATTTTACTTTTAATGCATCCTGAAAAATATGACGAATTTTTGTTTTGTAACTGTGAGAAAAAGAATATAATACACTGCTTGATATTATTATTGTGATGGTAGTAATTTTATTGCGGGTTCACAAATTATTTGAGTAAATAATATCATCAAGGAAGTTTATATGTTTTATTTTTTTTATTTTGCTGAGAGGCGGTTTGAGTGGGGGCAGGAAAAGGAATACGGGGAAGGCGACCTCTATATATCAATTTTTTTTTTTTTGACACATCTATATATCACTTTGGTCTGTAACTGCCGAAACCCCAAGAAACTCAAGAGTCTTGCTCTCCTACATCTCTCTCTAATAGTTTTGAATTTCTGCAATTATTCTTGGACTAACCTTGATCTGGAGTCTTGCTATCCTACATCTTTCTCTAATAGTTTCGAATTTCTGCAATTATTCTTGGACTAACCTTGATTTCGTCACTGGGTTGCGTCGCATCGACGAAGGAAATTCGGAGTTATCTCATTCAACGATCTCAGGTTTGCAATTTCTCTCGATCACGGCCGGACGTTCCTGCCTGTATTTGTGTTGCCAAGATTTATGATTAGGGTTTGGATTTTTGATTTATATGTTACTCTATGATCTTTTGATGGACCCGTGTTTCTCCCTATTTGCGATGGATCCGTCCTTGTTCAATTGTTCTTCTTTTGCGTTTCCGTGGTGGATTTTCAACGTTTTTAGGGTATTGTACTTCAGAGTCTCATGATTATCATGCTGTGTTGGCTCTTTACGTGGATTTTCATCATCGGCTCAATGATGTGGTCCTCTAAACGATTTAACCCGTCTATAGAAGTTCAGCGCCTCTACCGGGATGTTCATCAACTTCTTGTTGATACCGTCGTTTTGGTGGTGATTACTCCCCAAGTCGGTGGATAATTTTTGGTTAGGTTTTATTCTCTTCTTAGGTCTAGGAGATCAGGCCCTTCTGCAGTAGAGATCCAAAGATCAGACAATTGTTGGGCCTTGTACGTTATCTCTTTCAATATGGGAACTTGAGCATTTTATGGGGGTGTTCTTTAACATACTCTTGATCGCCTTGGTTTCTGGGTGACTATATCATTAAGTTGGTGGACCTTGCCTTTTGTAGTTAGGTTTCTTTTTCTTGTCCTTTCTTGATCTGTTTTAGGAGGCCGGATCTATTTTGCTAAATTTGGATATGAGTAATCCGGTTTTGGGTTCATTAGTTGAATGGAACTTGTCAACATTCGCAGTTTCTATAAAAATTCATTTGTTCATCTCGGTACTGTAGTGACATGGATGTGAACGTAGCAAGAAGGGTATCAAATAGGTATGAGAGATCAGATTTTCATCAGATTGAAATGGGACAGCCCTACAGGAAAACTCAAGTATGCGGTAATTGGCGTGCTGGCAGATGTGATTGGAACCCTTGCAAGTTTCTGCATGTGGATATGCCCCATACACGAACAGAAAAGCAGCCAACCTGATTACTTTCCAAGGCCAATCACCACATTGGCCTCAATCATAAATCAACGCTGGAAGGTCCTAATCCTGTCAGCTCTAAGAATGTATCATCCCCAAAGACCAAATATACTTGGAGGAATCCAAAATTGGTCTGCTCTAAGAGGCCAACAGTTTCATCCAATGAACTGACCGGCTCACAAGTTGGTGGACATCAAAAAACACAGAAGAAGCTTCCAAATACTGAAGGAGGTGTGGTTCTTAATTGCCCAACCATGTCATCAGATTTGACTTCACTGAACCACGGCAATGCAAGTGTTGGATTGCCGGAAATTGTGTTAGTGGGAAAAGTGCAAAGATTTGCATTCATGGTTTTGTGGTTCGGGGTTCTCTGTGGTGACAAACTTAGAAGGGCACATTAAAGTTAGTATCTGGTTTTGATTCTAGCTTATTGATTTGATCTACCTTTTGTGTACGCTTACTTTTTACATTTTTGATTGAGTTGATTTGCATATTTATTATGCAGGCGGTTTCAGAGGTTGTCTTTCCATCTGGTTCTGACAAACTTTTTTCTTGCAGTACAATTAAATTCTTTGTCAACCTCTTGTTGATGTACTTGGTTTAGCGATGACCATATAATCAAATTCTTCGTGCTCCTGAGTTTTTATTTCGATTGAGTTTTTTTTTATTTGTTATTGGAGGTCAGACATGTTATTGCCGCTCGTCAGTGGTTCTGATTTTCCGAGGAGGATGTTGGGGGTTTGTGCGGTTTTACTTCTTAGGTTTCCGCAGTTAGACTAGTCTGAACGTTTTCCAACCTGGATATTTCCATCAGCGGCTTATAATCTTCGGGAATGTTGTAAGTATTTACTGATTGCTGTGCTACCGGGATATTTGTCGATCTCTTTTTGATGGACTCGGTTTGGTGATGATCATATAATCAAATTCTTTATGAACTTGATCTTTTATCTTTTTTAAGTTTCATTCTCTTATTTGTTTTTAGAGGTCAGACATATTTGCACGGTCACAATTCTATGGAAGTTATGAAAAATATCAATCTTTTACTTACAAAGAAAAAGGTTCAATCTTTTGGTTTATGATAAGTTTATTTATTGGTTGAAGTGATAATGATTCATCAGTTTTTGAATAATAGTGACATGGATGTGAAGTTCGGAAGACACGTCTCAGAGAGGTCGGATATGTCAGTTCTTCATCGGCGACAAAAGCCGTATGTGCAGAGAAAAGAAGTATGCTACTTTTGGAGTGTTGGGAAGTGCAATAGAAACCCATGTCCATATCTCCACGTTGATTTGCCTTACTTGAAACCTCAAAAGATGACAAATCATTTACCCTATAAATATAATGGACTCTGGATTTGATGCAAAATATGGAAGTCGTAATCATGTCAGTCCTAAGAGTTTACCAAAGTCCATGAAAACTGGGAGGAGTAACACTTGGAGGAATCCGGATACCATTAACAAGAAGCTTGCAGCAGTTTCATCCGATGGAGCATTAGGCTCAAAAGTTAATAGAAACGGGGGCAGACAGAAGATGATTTCGAATACTGAAGATGCTGGGGATGTTAGTTGCCAGGCCCTATCATCAAATTTGTCCGCACAAGATGGTGCTCAATTTGAAACTGAACAGAAAGTTCCTGAGCCCCAACCACAGAAATGCATGACTGGAAACTGTGTTCATGGTGATAGATGCAAGGATTTACATCCATGGTTTTCTGGTTCAGGGTTTTCTATGCTGGCTAAGTTAGAAGGACACTCCAAGGTTATTTCTTGGTTTCTGCTTTTGTTTAGTGTTTTAGAGTGTTCGTCACTTTTCATTCCATGTGTTAAAACATTGCTCACTTATATCTCTGAAAAATCACATTGCAGGCTGTTTCTGGAGTAGTTCTTCCAATTGGATCTGACAAACTCTTTTCAGGAAGTAAGGATGAAAGTCTTAGGGTTTGGGATTGCCACACTGGTCAGGTTGGTATCAGTTCCAAAGTTGTCAATTTTCTCCCTTTTATTTCAACGCTTGACTAAATACATTTATTTTATTTTATTTTCTGTTTGATCTAGTGTGTGAACAAAATCACTGTGGAGAGTGAAATTCAGTGCATGCTCAGTGAAGGTCCATGGGTCTTTGCAGGCCTTAAAAACATTCTGAAGGTAATTTTTTCTCCAGTTTGCAATGTTTGACAAAGTGCTTCAGAATATTCAAAGTTCTCATGCGTTCTTTTGTGTTATCCTTTAGGCATGGAACTCCCAAACTCAGACCGAGTATGTGCTTAGTGGACCAAAAGGAGTAGTTCATGCATTGGCTGCAAGTGATGATGTGATCTTTGCTGGAGTCAACGTAAAGACTTAGATCTTGACATAATTCCTCAACTTCTGTCCTTTCTTCGTATTTATGCTTTAACTAGCTTGTAGGCTTTCATGGCATCTTAATGTTTTCGTCATTTTCGTAACCTCTTGCTTTTCATCACAGGATGGTACCATATGGGCATGGAAGTTCAATTCTGGTCCCTGTTGCCCTGAATTCTTAGCAACTTTGAAGGGTCACTCTTTGGCTGTGCTTTCGCTGGTGTTTGGAGCTAACAGACTGTACTCAGGCTCCAAGGACAACACTATTCGTGTAAGTCTTTTTCTTCTGGTGTTCTTTTTCTTTTGGCACAGGGTGAACAATCGTCCCTATTTGTAAATTATCTTGTGTTCTGTTAGGTGGGCTTCGTGAAGTTTATTTACATGATTTTGTTCGAGTTGAATTGCCTCTGCATGCGTTTATGGTGGAATTCGTTGGGTTTCAAATTGCTATTCTCGTCTTTGCAAATTCTGATATTTAGCCTTGCGCATCATGGCACGGTTTTTGTGTGCTGACATTGTGTAGCTCTTCTCGTTTTTCCTACCGTTGCTTAGTTTTTCTCTGGTCCGTGCACAAGCTTTTATGGTCCTTTTTTATTTGTACATGATCAACGTTTCTGATTGTGTAATTAAAAATGGGAGTGGTTTACACAAAATTAACTTGTGATTGACAAGGTTCTCTAACTAGGTCACTGAGTTATGTCACATTGTATTTGACGTTAGTTAGCACACTAAATGAGATTGTTGCCATGTGATCCATCTTTTCTTGTGTTAGACCTCCAAATTAGATAGCATACTATACGAGATTATGGCCCGTGATCCATCTTTTCTTTCTTGGTAGATTATTCCTTCAATCATTAAATTTTATACATACAGATTTGGGACCTCGTGAATCTGAATTGCGTGGAGACTGTGACTGGGCATTCAGATTTTGTGACATCACTTCTTTGCTGGGAATGCTATTTGCTATCTGGTTCATTGGACAATACATTGAAGGTTTGCTTTATATCTTGAATAGTTGCTATGTTGATCTGCTGGCTCATCAGGTTTTTCTGTCGGCATGTGCTTACTATTTTTTCTTTTGGTTGCTCCTATAGGTGTGGGCCACATCTCAAAGTGGAAAGCTGGAAGTGGTGCATGAAGTCAAAAACGAAAGTGTAAGTTCTACTTCTACTCTATGATAGCCTGATGACATCTCTTGTTATCTGGTTGGTGCTCATGTGGAATTTTGTTTTGTTTGAAACCGTTCAGGGTGTTATCGCTCTTGGTGGAATAATGGATGCTGAGAATAAGCCTATCCTTCTTTGTTCGTACAAAGATGGCCCTGTCAGGCTCTATGATTTGCCATCGTGAGTATTTTGATGAACTTTCTGAATGTTTGCTCGTCGCAGTTGAGCGCTTTTAGATTGATAAATTTGTTTCATCGGCTGCAGATTTGCTGAGAAGGGAAGAATTTTGGGAAAGTGGGAGATAGAAACCATTGGGATAGGCTGTCGTGGGCTTTTTTTCACCGGTGATGCAGTGGGGCAGCTCTCTGTATGGAAATTAGATGGAGAATTCAAAGATGATGTATCGTGAGAATGCGCAAGTATCCCATCATAAGGTCATTGGTCCAAGCAGCTTGTTTTTATCCTTGAGAAGATCTCAAATTTTTGACAGCAGACAGTATAAGCTTTGCTCCCTCAGGAGTGTAATATCGCTTCTGTGCTCCGACTAAAGTTCCACAAAAGAGCCAGGGGGGATTATTGATTTGTTGATTTTTGCCTTATGTAAATAACAATTGAGAAAGTTGAGTTATCAACGTGATAATCAGAAAGTGTCGATTCTTTTCCTTGTTTCTTGCTGTGACCCCTAAAACAACTGTTTGATACTACAAATTTTGGATACTAAATAGGCAGTAATTAAATTATTGTTCTGTAATCAATTATATTAATAATACACAAGGCTGCCAGAAAACTGCATAAAACATATATCAGAGGAACATGACGGAAAGATAGGGCTGGTTGTATCTGTGCCCTTTAAGATTGCTAGTGTTGATTCTTCTTTCCCTTGTCTAGTTCACATAGTTCGAAGAACAAAAATTCCTTGAAACCAGTATTACGAAAGGCCTTTTCTTTAAGGAAAATATTTGGGTTTTCGGAGAAAAAAATCCAATGAATGAATTATCTAATATTTACAACATATGTTGTTTGTACAAATCCCGTTAGCTTCCCTTAAATATATCCAAGTGGAGCGAGTATTCGAATCATTTACACATGAGCTATGTATTAGTCCTCTCTGACCACTTGAAGCACGTTTCTTTTTTAATATGAAAGGATATTTTCATTAAAACTGGTAAAAACGGTAACTTTACAAAAACTCATCTTCTATTCTATACAAAATTCATAGGATAAACTATGGGCAGCTAGCAATTCATCTAATATACGTATTGAAATGCTAATGAAGGTATCCGGTGGGGGACGCGAATGCACTCCGCCATGGGTCATCTTGTTATGCCAATGCCAAATGCCAAAAGTCACTTCCCTAAATACGTACATCCATTCCTTTCCATTACCATGTCTCCCCAAATTTAGCCTCAAATTCATCTCGGTCCACTCAACCATTCCTCTAGTCTCTAGGAATTTGATCCAATGCTTCCTATCAACCAATCTTGTCCACACTTGGCGGGCCCAATTACAATAGCTGCGTTTGTGCACTTCCCCAACTTCCTTTTGTCCACAGATCTTACACATATTAAAAGAATTTATATGCCGCCGATAGAGGAAGACAGCTGTAGGTAACGCAACATGGTCACAAGAATAGATTCAGTCTAGAAGGGCCCTTGAGACTCCAGATCTTCCGCCAAATAGCGCTGGTCTCCCCAAAATCCGCCATAAACTGGAGGTTGTAAGCACCGTTGACTGAAAACTTCCCCGAGCTGTTAGCATTCCATCGGATCTCCCGCTCTCCCACTCCCCCCGGGTCATACAGATAATTTGAGGGTTCAAGTCCCCTGCGCAACAGCTGTATGCAGCTCCTGATACTCTGCCAAATCTTGGAGACTTTATTCCCCTTAGTTTCACTCGGAGGGGAACCATATTTCGCCCACAACACTTGGACCCAAAAGCGATCTTTTACAGTCAAAAGTTGTCATCCTAATTTCGCCAGGAACACCTTATTTAGGAAAAGTAAACGTTTAAATCCTAACCACCCCTGTCTTTTGGCTTGCATATCTCGTCCCATGGCAAATAGTGCATATGCTTTCCGCCATCAAAGTCATCCCAAAAGAAAGTTCGCATAAGCTTTTGCAACTCATCAATCGTTGCCTTCGGTAGCTCAACAGTTTGCATTGTATATGCTGGAATAGCATTAAGAACCGATTGGGTCAAAATGCCTCTCGCTGCTTGAGATAGTCGCCTTGCCTTCCATGGACTCAACTTTGTTTTCACTTTTTCAACCGCAAATTTAAAAGTTTTCGTTGTAACCTGTTGATGCAATGCTGGCATTCCCAAATATACTCCCAGGTCCGTTGTAAGTGGGATCCGCAACTTTTCACTAATGTGGGTGGCTTCCTTCTATGGGGTATTAGCCGAAACAAAAATCAGGGACTTGTGCTTACTAATTATTTGACCGGATATATTGCAGAAGTGCGTAATAACTTTCTCCAACACGATGGCCTGCTCCACAAACGCTTCACTAAATAGGAGAAGATCATTGGCAAAGAATATGTGAGATATAGCCGGACCACACGAGATGCCTTAACCGGTCTGCATAGTTTCCTCTCAATTGCCCGGCCAGTATGCTGACTAAGGACATCCATATATAAGAGGAAAAGATATGAGGCCAATGGATCCCCCTGCCGTATACCCCGAGTGGGTGTGAAAACCTCCAAGCGTTGGGCAATCCATAACAAAGATAACTTAGCAATCGTCACACAAAACATAATCAGTTCAGTCAATTCCGTGCTAAAACCCGAGGCTTGGAGGACTGGCTTTAAAAACAGCCAATTTACTTTATCATACGCTTTTTCTAAATCAATCTTCACAATCATGAAGCCCTTTTTTCCTTTCTTATTCCTCTTAGTGTGTAAAAGTTCATGCGCCACAATTATGTTTTCCGATGCCAATCTCCCCGTATGAAGGCACATTGGGAGGGGGAAATCATCTTCGTGATCAGATTCTTTAGCCGGTTGGCAACCACCTTTATGATTAGCTTTGTCACGACAGTAGCCAAGGCGATAGGCCGGAATTGGGTGATACTTTCAGGATTCTTAACTTTCGGAATTAACGTAATCAAGGTCTCTTTCATCTCCACAGGGAACTTGCTTCTTGAACAATATCTCACCACTACGGGGCCCACAATCTTCCAACACTTCTGGAAAAAAGAAAGGTTAAATGAACCCATTTGAAATATAGCTATTTCAACCTCTTTAGCCGAACAAGATTGGTTTAGGTATCGACGATCTGAATTAGTCACCTGGGGAAAATTAAGAGAACATACTCCATGTGTGCCAATAGGACCATAGGCATAAAGCCTTTTGAAATAGTTATTCACCATATCTTGTAGTACGTCTGGATCACTAATCCACTGTTCCTCTTCCCCTTTTAGTCTTAAATTTTTTCCCCTTTGAACGAACCTTAACAAGGCTGTGAAAAAAGTTGGTGTTTCGCTCTCCTTGTGTCGCCTAACGGATATATTTCCATAAACTTCCTTTCCCATGCCATCAACTTCACCTTAAAGTATTCCGAGGTGCTCAGTAAATCATTTGGAATCTCAGTCTACGTCTCCCTCATAAAATCCTCAAACCCCCTGTGTTCCAACCAATTTGCTTGGAACCGAAATCCCCCACCGAAAGTCCTTGTGATCTCAGTGCCTTCAAACTTCAACATCAGCGGTGTATGATCCGAATGGATCATTGGCAAATGATGGAGCTCGGCCTTCAGGAATGCTTCGTGCCATCTATCGTTCCCCCAACACTGATGAAGTCTCTGTTTTATTTCAATACGTCCCGGTTTCTTATTGGACCATGTGAACTTAGGCCCCAAAAACGGCATGTCACTGAGATGGCAGTTTCCAACCATTCGGCTCATTCTATCCATCGTATATCCACGTAGTGCTTTGCCTCCTCGTTTATCATATTCGCATATGACTTGATAAAATCACCCAACAAGCACCAAGGTCCACAAATGAAGTGGCCCATCTGTTCAACGTAGTAATAAAATGTATCACGTATTGCAGTCACCGGTGAAGGATACACAAAGGATAGCACCATATCCTGCCTGACATCAGCTGTCATTACGAAATTTATCAGTTGAGTGGTATAACCATCGACTCGAATGTTTGCCAAACTTTTATCCCAAACACACCAAAGGCCCCCTACAAAGCCTCTAGCCTCGACAGCGACAAAGTTAGTGAAATAAAAATTGTGCAGAATCCATGAAGCTTGTTGGCTGTTCACACAAGTTTCACACAAAAATAAAAGTGTGGGTCTGTGGGTCTGGAAAAGCTCTTTCCGCTCTCTTCTAAAACCCAGGGATGACGCCCCTCTACAATTCCATGCTAAGATATTCATGACACTAGTTTAGGACGAGTTTGTGACATCCATATCCACCAAATCGACGGTTTGAATAGCTTCTGGAGGCCTTTTCCTTGAATCACTACGTTCACCGTTGCAAGCAGAATCATCACTGGCCAATGCCATCTCAGCCTCATTGGGATAGTTCATGTCCGGAGGGTGTTGTTTAACATGCTCCCGTGAGGCCATGTGCACCTCGGGGTTACTGTTAACTTATAGCGCATGCCAATCTTCCATATACATCAGTTCACTTCCGCTCGTCATTAATGCTTGCCCCATGTCATTCGTAATGTCCCGAAGGGATCTCATGCTAACCGACCCCCCTCTACTATTCCTGGACAAACCTCTTCCCCGAGAAAAAGCACCCCTACCGTCCCCGCAGCCTCCAGCCGATGAACAAGATTGAGTAGTGAAAAGGCCCATCCCCTTGGGTTCTGCTTGGATATTCAGACGGGCTTTTGGCAACTCCTTGACATGAACCCCTTTCTTCTTTCTCATATCGCTGCGGCTGGACATAACCTTTGCCATCGTAGTGAAAACCGCTGTTGGGCTATTATATGGGATATTGTTAAGATTCATAAGAAATCTATCATCCTCAGTATCTCTTACATTCTCCTCTTCACAGTCACCCAGCATGCTGAACCTTGATCCACCCATACTAGCTTCTATATTTCCTCCAGTACCGCCAGCCCTATGCCATGTTCCTTGCTGTTTCTTGACATTGGCCCCTGTTAAACCCACAACAACTTTGGATTGTTCTCTCTCTTGCAGCAAGGGTGGTCTACGCCTTATGTTGGGTGAAACAATCATCCACAGACCAAATGGATCTGTTTTGTTAGGAATCTCATTCGTCGTCTGCGGAAAAGCCTGAGTTACTTCACGTGGCCCCTGATCTCCCCCCAACAATCTTCACTTGGGTATCCATAACGGCAACACTTGAAACAAATAAGATTAAGAACTTCGTATTCCACATTAAAAATCTTGCCATTCAATTTAACTCGTGAAGTGAGAGGCCGAGAAAGGTCAACCTCCACACAAACACACGCAAATCGTCCCCTCTCAACATTCATAGTTGTATCATCTACCTTCGTCGCCTTCTCCAACAGACTACCCAGCTCAAAAGCACACTTTCTTCAAAAAATTACAGAGGTAGTTTAGGGATTCTGACTGAGGCTAAGGTAGAGGAAATGGTATCCACTGAAGGGGAAAAGAAAGGCTTCCATTTCCTGATGGCGATATAAAATCCCTGAATCATCCAGGGGCCATTATATAGGGCGTTTAAATAGTGTGTATGTGAATAAAATCTAGCAACATAGAACCCCTCAGCCAAATCAATCAATTCAAGCCCTTCCCCTATGGTCCAGAGCTCACACAATCGCCTCTCCATAATTCTGTAGGAAAAAGACTTACCAAGGATCTTCACAATCAATGCTCGCCTAGATGGTTTCTATAAATTCTTACATTCTTCAATCGTAACTTCTATAGAAATCCTTTCAACCTCTGTCAAGTCGTCTTCCTCAAGCACAACTTCGTCTTAGCTGGCAATCTGATCTTCCAAGGTATCATCCTCCTCGCTGTCACCTGTGTAGACCTCATTTCTTGTATGTTCAGATTTCAACAGATTTGCCCATCCTCCATTGGAATCACAGTTACACAGGACAGGAGACACCGGGTAATTTGGGGCGGGTCTCTTCGATTTCTTCACACTCCTGTGTAGTAAATCGATTTCCTCAGTAGTAGGCAGTATAGCCTGGTCCTCCATCAACCGCCGGAGGTGGCAGGACAGGCAAAATTAGGGATAGGATGGCATGACAGGCAAAATTAGGGATAGGGTTTTTTCTAGAGACTTTATGATTGTAGTGAAAATGAACAAGATAAGTTTAAGAGAACGTGATTTGAGTTCCATGAAAAATGAAATTCTTTTAATTATATCAAAATATAAGTTTAATTTTGTCCCATAATTATGAAAAATCATTAACTTTTTCGTTAACAAAGTATTTACTATATACCATATTTAGTTCATTCAAGGCGTTTTACAACTTAAAATTTAGTAGACGTTTTCAGTCATTCCAAACAAATTTATTTCAAATTAAATCGCATAACTCTGACCAAAATTTTGATGTTACACATGAATGTTAAAAAACTCAATTATCCGGTGATATCTTAACTCAATAATATGATGGAATTCCAAAATGGGTTTAGGTTCCATCTTACAAGATAAATGACATTTATCATTCACATAAGACGCCGTGTCTTTCATTCTTATAAAATTTATAACATGAAAACACCATCAATATTTATAATACCCATTCTCACTTCAATAACAAATTATTACTTTTAGGCCTAAACCGATATCTTCCAAACTCATACCCTGTCATATCATTCTCATTCTGATTCTGATATCTATGTGGGAACCAAACGCCACCTTAGTAGACACTTTCACTTATTCCAAACAAATTTATATCAAACTAAATCGCATAACTCGACCAAAATTTTGATGTTACGCATGAGTGTTAAAAAACTCAGTTATCGGTGATATCTTAACTCAATAATATGATGAAATTCCAAAATGGGTTTAGGTTCCATCTTACAAGATAAATGATCTTTATCATTCACATAAGACGCCGTGTCTTTCATTCTTATAAAAATTAGGCCATGCCTTTCATTCTTATAAAAATTATAACATGAATCAAGTTAAAAAAAAATAACATGAAAACAATTGTATAAACAATTGCAAGTGTTAATGGAAAAAAAGGCACTCAAATTTTCATACCTTTAATGTTGAATTTTACAGTCCATCATGATACTATGTGGTGAAGGCAGATTCATCATTTAAATCCCACGTTTGATCATTGTAATAAAATAGACAATTTGGTGGATTTATCCTATAAAAATGAACAACGTTAAAGGTCCTATAGTTACTACTTCAAAGAAAACTTTCTGACGGTGAGGTCAATTGTTAGGTTTTTCATGCTTGATATTTTCAAATATCGATTTTTCCGATACAATTTTCAATGTTCGATATTTCAAATATTTTCCAAACGATCAATTCCAATTAAATCAAATATCGATCAATTCCAGTCACATCCAATTACAAATATTCGATGTCAATTATGATCACATATCAATTATGATTTCGATGTCCTAATAACCACTACTTACATATACGTACATACATATACATGTTCACGCCCATACACGTGCATATACACGTATATACATACACGCACCTTCCTCGGTCTACTTTTTCCTCAAACCACTATCCAACTCACCTCACCCCTCACCCCAACACCCTCCGCCCCCACTCACCAACACCCCCAGAACCTGCCATCACTGCCACTCCCTTTGCCCAACCCCCCTCCCCACTCTCCACACCCCTAACTCCTCTCTATTCACTTTCTACCCCTATTTTCCCCTCCAAAACGCACACCACACATATTTTCTCACATCTAACACCTCAGAATGCAAAAATAATTCATGTCTAACATGCTGCCACAAAATCGTAGGTATACACTAGCTCACGCACCCTGCATACGTCTCTGAAAGCACTATCACGAGCGGCCACTCGCCAGCGCGTGGGGCAGGTCGCCAGCTTCGACCACCAGAAACCTCCTTTTTCGATTTCCAATCTGTTCCCACCATCAAATTATACAAATTTTCCTCCTACACCACTATCAAATTCACCAGAAAACGATACTGATTCACCAATTTACATATTCATATCCACACACACACACACACACACACACATATATATATATATATATGTCATAAATTATAATTCGTAGACATATGAAAATTTATAATTTTACATCTTCCAAAAACAGTATGACCGAGTGTATGCACATCCATATACAATTATATTTCTTAGACTTTTATACATATACGATACAAAATTTACGATTTCATATACAAACATACACACGGCAAAACATATATACGTCCAACTTTGCAATCAATTATACTTATGTATGATCCATCTCTTTGTACGAAAATAAATAATTACGGATTTTACAAATTCATTATGAATACAGAAAAGATAGTTACACTTCTTTGGTATACTATACCGTAAATTGAATTGGGAATGAGTTGTTGGTCAAAATCTCTTCCTTCTTTGCTCTTCCTGACTGGCGGCCGAGTAATAATAAGGGGCAAAATTGTGGCGGTTGTTTTCTTCCTTTTGATAGTTAACGATTTCTTTATTTTACTTTTACTGCACCCTTAAAATTTTGGCTGTTGTTACTATCAAGGATGCTTATATGTATTATGAATTATTATGGTGTTAGTGGAGATAGTGGATGTCCAAATATTAACACCCACTAAGGCTATTAACACCCACTAAGGATCATGGTGTTAGTGAGTATTAATCCTTAGAAGATGTTACATTTTCCATGTCCTATAAATAGGACACATTCTTGTATGGATTGGTACACCTTGAAGATATATCTTATACAATCTTCTTGTTCTCTTTGTATTTTTGTTTGAATTTATAACACGTTATCAGCACGACGCTTTACTTGCAGTAGAAAGATTCATCGTGACTAATGGCGAACATCACCAAACTGGAATTTGCTGCCCTTGATATTTCTGGCAGAAATTACATGGCATGGGTTCTTGATGCTGAAATCCATTTGATGGCCATGAACCTTGGGCATACAATTAAGGATGATGTTGTGGCTAGTGAGCAAGATAAGGCTAAAGCCATGATATTCATTCGACATCACCTCCACGACGGGCTGAAATCCGAATACCTTGGGGTGAAAGAGCCTCGGGAATTGTGGAAAAATCTGGAGGAACGATATGATCATTATAAAAGTGTTATCCTTCCAAAGGCTCGTTATGACTGGTTGCACCTGAGGTTGCAAGATTACAAAACAGTCAATGAATATAATTCTGCTATGTTTTCGATTGTCTCCCAATTGAGGTTGTGTGGAGATAAAGTTACTGATGCTGACATGTTAGAAAAAACATTCACTACTTTTCATGCATCGAACATGCTCCTGCAGCAGCAATACAGGGAACGACATTTTGAAAAATATTCCCAGCTAATTTCATGTCTCTTAGTTGCTGAACAAAACAATGAACTGTTAATGAAAAACCACACTTCTCACCCGACTGGGTCAAAACCATTCCCTGAAGTGAATGCAACTTTTAATGGTCGTGGTAGAGGACGTGGTCGTGGCCGTGGTCGTGGCCGTGGTCGTGGCCGTGGCCGTGGCAGCGGTAGAGGTTGTGGCAATGGTAGAAGTTTTGCACCATACCACCAGAAGTGGGAAAATAATGATAAGCCACGTGAAAATACAAAAGCTGTAAAAGATGGTGCAAACGTTAAGCAACATGATGAGACATGTTATCGATGCGGATCTCACGGGCATTGGTCTCGTACTTGCCGTACACCAAAACATTTGGTTGATCTTTATCAGGCATCCCAGAAGGATAAAGGCAAGGGGAAAAAGAGTACACATTCATAAAATTGGTAAGTGTGATATACTGCCTCGTTAAAACCTTGCCAAGAAAACCCTGTGGGACAAAAACTTGGACGAAGGAAAAAGAGTACAGTATGTATGGTAATCACACCCCCCCTGATGCTGACAAGAGGTCTTTGAGTTGACGCATTCCAATGCTGTAGACCATCTTTCTAAATGTAGTTGTTGGTAGTGCTTTGGTGAACAAATCTGCAAAATTCTTATTTGATTGTATCTGCTGGATATCAATGTCGCCATTCTTCTCAAGATCATGAGTGTAGAAAAATTTTGGCGATATATGCTTCGTTCTGTCTCCTTTGATATAGCCATTCTTAATTTGAGCAATACATGCAGCATTATCTTCAAACAATATCGTCGGAGTCTTTCTTAGTGAAGATAATCCACATGATTCTTGAATATGTTGAATCATCGACCTTAACCATACACATTCACGACTCGCTTCATGTAATGATAAAATCTCAGAATGGTTGGAAGATGTAGCTGTTAATGTCTGCTTCACTGATCTCCATGATATAGCTGTACCTCCACAAGTAAAAACATATCCACTCTGTGATCTTCCCTTATGAGGGTCAGATAGATAGCCAGCATCAGCATATCCCAACAACTGTGACTCAGAATTCTTTGAATAGAATAAACCCATATCTATTGTTCCACGAAGATAGCGTAAAATATGCTTGACACCATTCCAATGTCTTCGTGTTGGTGTAGAGCTATATCTCGCCAATAAATTCACTGAGAATGCTATATCTGGTCTCGAACAATTTGCAAGATACATTAAAGCACCAATAGCACTAAGATAAGGTACTTCTGGACCTAATAATTTCTCATTATCTTCTGGTGGTCGGAATGGATCTTTCTTTACGTCTAATGATCTTACTACCATAGGACTACTCAATGGGTGAGCTTTATCCATATAAAATCTCTTCAAGATCTTCTCTGTGTACGTAGATTGATGAAGAAAGATTCCATTAGGCAAATGCTCGATCTGCAGGCCGAGACAAAATTTGGTTTTTCCGAGATCTTTCATCTCAAACTCTTTCATGAGATAATTAGCAGTTCTGGTAAGCTCTTCAGGAGTTCCAACAAGATTCAAATCATCAACCTATACAGCAATTATAGAGAACCCATTTTCAGATCTCTTGATAAATACACATGGACAAATTGGATTGTTTATATATCCTTCTCTAATGAGATACTCACTGAGACGATTATACCACATCCTGCCAGATTGTTTTAGTCCATACAAGGATCTTTGTAATTTGATTGAGTATAACCCATGTGTCTTTTGATCACATTTTGTAGGCAATTTTAATCCTTCGGGGATCTTCATATAAATATCATTATCTAAAAATCCATATAAGTATGCGGTAACCACATCCATTAACCGCATATCAAGGTTTTTAGCAACTGCCAGGCTGATTAGATATCGTAATGTTATGACATCAATTACTGGGGAATATGTTTCATCGTAATCAAGCCCAGGTCTTTGTGAAAAACCTTGCGCAACAAGACGTGCCTTGTATCGCACAATCTCATTTTTCTCATTGCGTTTTCGTACAAAAACCCATTTATATCCAATAGGTTTTATCCCTTCAGGGGTTTGAACTACAGGTCCAAATACTTTGCGACTTTCTAATGATTTCAGTTCTGCTTGGATTGCATCTTTCCATTTTGGCCAATCATTTCTTTGTCGACATTGTTCAATGGATCTCGGTTCAGGATCCTCATTTACAATTTCACATGCAATACCATAAGCAAAAACATGATCAATAAAGACCTTTTGTCTATCCCAATTTTCTCTTGAACTTACATAATTCAAAGAGATTTCTTCAAAATTTTGTTCACTTGCTTCTTCAGGAGCAACTTGTTTATCAATTTTAGACTGATCAGTTTCAATTTCTATAGCGCTTTCAGGTTGTGAACTTCTTTGCTCTTCTGGAGTATTCTCTTCCGGAGCATTAACTTGCACCCTTCTCTTTCGAGGGTTTTTATCTTTTGCACCGATAGGGCGCCCACGTTTTAGACTTGCTTTTAGTATACCATTATCACGTCTTTCAGAGACATCAAGTCGAATTGGCGTATTCATCGCCAGAACGTGGGATTTTGTTACCTTTTGACTATCAGTAAATGCGTCAGGCAACTGATTTGCAACATTTTGTATATGAATTATCCTTCTTACTTCTTGCTCGCATTGATTTGTTCGTGGGTCAAGATGAGAAAGTGAAGGAACATTCCATGTAATTTCACGTCGTTCTTCAGGAAACGGTACTTTGTCTCCCCCTAACGGCGGGAAAACTTTCTCATCAAAATGACAATCGGCATATCGTGCCTTAAATAAATCACCCGTCAGGGGCTCAATATATCTCACAATAGAAGGAGAATCAAAACCCACATATATTCCTAAACGTCTTTGAGGACCCAGTTTTGTCCGTTGTGGTTGGGCAATCGGAACATAAATCGCACACCCAAAAATCTTTAAATGGGAAATATCAGGCTGCAGGCCCGATACCATCTGTAGTGGCGAGTATGGTTGAAACGAACTGGGTCTAAGCCGGACCAAAGCAGATGCATGCAAAATTGCATGTCCCCAAGCCGATGTGGGTAAATTTGACCTTAAAAGCATAGGTCGAGCAATCAGTTGTAAACGTTTGATAAATGACTCTGCCAGGCCATTTTGAGTGTGCACATGTGCCACTGAATGCTCGACTTCAATCCCAATCGACATACAATAATCATTAAAAGCTTGAGAAGTAAATTCACCGGCATTATCAAGACGAATAGACTTAATCGGATAATCTGGAAATTGTGCTCTTAAACGTATAATCTGAGCAAGAAGCTTGGCAAATGCTACTGTTCGTGTCGAAAGCAAACTCACATGAGACCATCGTGAAGAGGCATCTAATAAAACCATAAAATATCGAAATGGTCCACAAGGGGGATCAATAGGTCCACAAATATCTCCTTGTATTCTTTGTAAAAATATAGGAGATTCAACATGAACCTTCATCGGAGATGGCCTCTTGATTAATTTCCCTCGTGAACAAGCAACACACACATAATCACGAGGTAAAAGAATCTTCTGGTTCTTTAAAGGATGTCCATGTGAGTTTTGTACAATTCTACGCATCATTACCGATCCCGGATGGCCAAGTCGATCATGCCATAACACGAATAATGTTGGATCATTGAACTTCCGGTTCATCACAATATTAGATTCTACTGGATGTATAGTCGCATAATACAATCCAGATGAGAAAATTGGAAATTGTTCTTTTACAAGCTTCTGGCCTGATTGTTCGTATGTAATACATAAAAATTCTATATTCCCTTTATTCATGGTTTCAATATGAAAACCATTAAGACGTATGTCTTTGAAACTCAACAAGTTTCGTCTCGACTTGGTAGAAAATAACGCCATATTTATCAATATATGTGTACCACCCGGTAGTATAATAGTTGCTCTTCCAGAGCCCTCAATCAATGATGTAGTGCCTGAAATTGTACTAACATTTGCTTTTGTCAATTGCAATGTCGAAAAATATTTTCGATCACGAAGAATTGTGTGTGTGTCCTTCGACCAAGTTTTTATCCCACTGGGTTTTTCTTGGCAAGGTTTTAACGAGGCATATTCTATAAAATTTGGACATCCAAGGGGGAGTATTATGAATTATTATGGTGTTAGTGGAGATAGTGGATGTCCAAATATTAACACCCACTAAGGCTATTAACACCCACTAAGGATCATGGTGTTAGTGGGTATTAATCCTTAGAAGATGTTACATTTTCCATGTCCTATAAATAGGACACATTCTTGTATGGATTGGTACACCTTGAAGATATATCTTATACAATCTTCTTATTCTCTTTGTATTTTTGTTTGAATTTATAACAATATGTTTTATTTTTTATTTTGCCGAGAGGCGGTTTGCAGGGGATTGAGATTCGGTAACGCTGCCCTTTGGTGACGCTATTGCACGCGGCCACTCAGAGGCCGCCACGTGGCGAAGCCCAATCTGTTTTTTTTGCCTGATTTCATTTTATTAAAAATATACAGAATATACACGATGTCTCATCTCTTCCCGCGTCTTCGTCTTCCTTCTTTCTCCATTCTGACAGTTACAGCTGTATGAATCAGCACTGATAAGTGATAAACAGCTCTTGAATGTGTTATATCATACACCATGAAAATTAAGTCCCAGTTTCCAAATGCCCCAAAATTGCAGAGAGAACAATAGTTGAAATATGTGCCTTCTGTGTAAAGATATAAATTGCATGTTTAGAGATATTTTCTGGGGCTAAACGTTGAAGGAGAGTTTTGATGAATTTGCACAGTTTAATTACAAGTTAACTGAAGATCTGATTGTCTGGAAAGAATTGAGAAATGAGAAATGAGCCACGAGGCCTCAAGAAGGTTTCCTCCTGAAAGAGACCACCGCCGCCGGGAGGCGGAGGCGGAGATGGAGGATGATAGGCATGTTGAAACGAGATGTTCAGGCAAGTGTTGCAAATCATTCGCGGCCGGTTGCATAGCCGACTGCGTGGCCCTTTGTTGATGTCCTTGTGCAGCGATGAACTTAATAACCTTTGTTTTATTCAAAGTTCCCTGGACAGTTGGGAAGAGAATCTTGAAGCACGAGAAGAAGAAGAGACAGAAGAGAAAACGTGAGAATATGAAAATGGGAGGAGTTTCACTTACTGGGAGTGTTCCTTCTTTTTGTACCAATAATAGCAACTAGGCCTATGTTAGTTTTGGCGTTTTAAATTCTGATGGGATTTTTTGTCCTTCCGCATACTGACAGAATGGAGAAAGAAGGAAGACGAAGACGCGGGAAGACATGAGACATCGTGTATATTCTATATATTTTTAATAAAATGAAATCAGTCAAAAAAAAACAGATTGGGCTTCGCCACGTGGCGGCCTCTGAGTGGCCGCGTGCAATAGCGTCACCAAAGGGCAGCGTCACCGAATCTCAATCCGTTTGCAGGGCGTCCGGATTCCATGACGCCTGTTTTGGTGACGCTCAATTCACGCGGCCAATGCCTGGCCGCCACGTGGCCAGGCAGGCAAAAACTTTTTTTTTTTAAATTTCGTTTTTTTCCATTTATTAAATAAACTTCCCCCCAAATTTATTTTCAGCCCTAAAATTTCGACACCCATTTTCTTCCTCAGCCAGCATCGCGAAAACAGGCAACCCCCTTCTTCTTCCTCCCCAATCCGGCGTCATCTCCAACCATAGCATCCGGCGTCATCTCCAAACATAGCAGGTAATTCCCTCCTTCAACCATCCTAATTCCCTCCTTCCCTCCTTCTTCTTCCCCTGTTTTTTTTTTACTTTAGGATTCATTCGATGCCCGTAGCTATGGTCTGAGTTTCGAATTGAGGCATGTTCGCGGTACATGGCTTTTTCTGCCATTTCGAAAGCCAAAGCCAAAGGCAGTTTTAATCTCCGTTAGTGACATCTAACCTCCTTTGAGTTATGTCAGAACCTCAAGAATCCTCGGTTACTTTCTTAAAGCCACAAATGTCCCGTTGTGGGTAGCTACCAAACCAGGGCATACAGCTATCAAACCATGTCCTAGCCAGCTGTAATTGGTATGGCTGGTTGCAGAATCTTACTGATAATTATATCAGTTAAGCCGTTAAGTCAAACTGGGGGAAACCGAGTTTCACCATTTCTTATTTTTGAAATCTCGTATAGAAGCCTAAGTCATGATCAACCGGTTTCACACCGTCTAGGTGGGCCATATTTTATAACTATAGATCTACTTTCTACACAAGGAAATTAAGTTGGGAGTTTTGCGGTTTCGCCATGATCACCTTCTGATTCTCAAAAAAAAAAAAAACAGGGGAAGAAGAAGGAGGGAAGGAGGGAATTAGGGATGGTTGAAGGAGGGAATTACCTGCTATGTTTGGAGATGACGCCGGATGCTATGGTTGGAGATGACGCCGGATTATGGAGGAAGAAGAAGGGGGTTGCCTGTTTTCGCGATGCTGGCTGAGGAAGAAAATGGGGTGTCGAAATTTTAGGGCTGAAAATAAATTTGGGGGAAGTTTATTTAATAAATGGAAAAAAACGAAATTTAAAAAAAAAAGTTTTTGCCTGACTGGCCACGTGGCGGCCAGGCATTTGGCCGCGTGAATTGAGCTTCACCAAAACAGGCGTCATGGAATCCGGACGCCCTGCAAACGGATTGAGATTCGGTGACGCTGCCCTTTGGTGACGCTATTGCACGCGGCCACTCAGAGGCCGCCACGTGGCCACGTGATTGATCATCATGAACTTTGTGTGGGGGAAGTGCGTGCAGTTTGTACAACTTACCATGCAATTTGAAAGAATATGTGTTCAGATAACCATCATATGTAACATGTCTATCAAACTGCCATGGCCTACCAAGTAGTATATGACTAGCATGCATCGGTGCAACATCACACAGAATATCATCTTTGTAACTACTAATGCTCAATGAAAGTAAAACCTGCTTGCTAACACTAACTTCACCACAATCATTCAACCATGCAAGTTTATAAGGGTGGGGGTGATTAGTCATGGGCAAGTTTAACTTTCGAACCAACTCAATACTAGCCACATTTGCGCACGAACCAGAATCAATGATCATAGTACATACTTTATCATTCACCATGCAATGAATATGAAAAATGTTCTCCCTATGTTGTTCATGCTCGTCTACTTTTTGAAATGCACTTAATGATCTCCTAACAACAAGGAACTCATGATTCTCAAATTCAGTGTCATCCCCTAATTCTTCTTCAATTTCAAGTTCATTGTCGTTTTCATGTTCAGACTCATGCTCAGATTCAGTTACATACTCGCTAGTTTCCTCAATTAACATGACACGTTTAGCATTAGGACACTCACGACCTATGTGACCACGACCCTGACACTTAAAGCATTTAATGTCACGAAAACCAGACGAGGGTCTAGAAGAACTCCCTGTGGAGGCGTTTTGTTTGCCTCGATCATCTTGCTTAGGCGTGGACTGCGCGCGCTTTTCCTGATTCGTGGACCACGGTTGTCCACGGTTCTGGCCTTGATTTGTCGGACCTCCACTGTTCCTGAAAGACCTGTTTTGAAACTTGGACGAGAAAGATTGGTTAGTACGATAAACTGAATTGAAATTGGAAGAATTTCGTACCTTAAGCTGGTGCTCGATTTTCTCCGCCATGTGCACCATGGATGTCAGGTCCAGATAGGGCTGAAGCTCAAGTCGGTGCGCAATCTCCCTATTTAATCCATGCAGAAAACGTGCTTTGGTAGCTTCCTCCGGTTCCTGTAAATTTGATCTTTCCAACAAAACTTCTAGCTCTTTAAAATAATCGTCAACGCTCTTGTTTCCTTGCCGCAAGTTTTGTAAATTACCGAATATAGTACTCTCAAAATCATTTGGAACAAATCTTTGTCGCATCTCAAATTTCATTTCTGCCCAAGTAAGGACTGGGGGTTGTCTCGTTTTAGTCCGATTTCTACATAGATTAGTCCACCAATTTAATGCATATCCGGAAAATTCAATTGACGCGTACCGCACTTTTTGCAACTCCGTATAGTTTGTACATGAAAAAATTAAGTCCACTTTTGTTTCCCACTCTAAGTACTCATCAGCGTTACTTTTACCATAAAATGTTGGAATTTGAATTTTAGTTTTTAAGTAATCGTCGTCTTGAGGGTAGAGGGGGTTATGACGTCTTTGATAACCACGGGGGGGATTATCATCGACATCATCTTCATCCTGATCTAGTGGATCATAATCATCATACCTGCGTTGTGTGTGTCTCCTCGAAGGTGGCTGAGGTACTGACCTGCGCGCCTCGATGGTGGACGGACGGTGACTTTCTGCTTCTGGCTCCTCTTGTGTGATTCTTCTTGCTTGACGCGTAGGGGCTGCCCTACTCGTACCTTGGCCTTCGCTTTTGTTCTACCTCTCGCGGAGCTCGTCTATCTCGGCCCGGTGCGTCGCCTGACCATCCAACAATTCATGTATCATCTGGGTTATCTGCTCCAGTGTAGCCTGCGGTTTCTCTGCTTCTTTTGACCTGCTTGCTGAACGCTGGCTTGATGCTTCCATTCTAAACCTGAAAAGATCAGAAACAACAAAGAACACAAGATACCAAAAACAAATAATCCGAATGGGTAAATGGAAATTTTGTGCACTCGTCTATCTCTCTTTTCTCTCTCTTACCACTTTGTTTCTTGATCAATCTGAGGCTAATAAATGTCAAAGAGAGCAATAAAGATAGGTGAATGCCAAGTCTCGTACAATATACCCAATACCGCAATGTAATGCATAGTTTTTTTTATCCAAACTTGTCCAAATCGAATCCAACCCACAACTGAACCAAAACCGGCTGTTTTGACGCGTACTTGGCGTCAAAGAGATGCTGAAATCAGATCCAAACAACAGCTGATCTGCAGCTAAAACAGTCTCCAAAACGCGATAAAACGCTCCGAAATGGTCCGGTTCTCTTCCAACTTGGTGCTGTACTAAATCAGCAAATTCCAGCACCTATATACCCTTAAAAACAGTGGAAAAACAGCTCCAAAACAGTAGAAATCAGCAGTTAAACCGAGTGTCAAAACTCGCAACTTGCACCAAAAAGGATATCAAATCACACCAAAATAGACTCCAACGATTGGGACACCAACTTGAACAATTTAACTACGATTCAATGAAGAAATGAAACCAAAAATGATGTAAAAGGCTGAATCAAAGAAGGACTAGGGGTTGCCGTGGGCAATCTTTAGTCAATTTTGATCCTATGCACTTAAAATCACAAAATGGCTCAAATGCATACAAAAATCAAATATTCAAGTGGAAAGCAATGTATATGGGTCAGATTATGGCTATAAAACTGAGTGGGCGGGCTGTTTTTGGTGAGTTTCGCAAGAACACTCAATATGGCCACAATGGTGTAATAAACGTCCAACGGCTTTCCTTTTGCTTTTGATTTTCTTTCTTCACTTTTCTGCCCTTTTTCTGTCCTTTTTTTTTTGTTTTCAGATTCTGATTTTTTTTTCTTTTTTTTTTTCGGGGGCAAAATCGTAATTTTACACTTTTACCCTCAAAAGTTCTGTTTTTGGGCAGAATGTAGAATTGAACTCCGTGATCACCGTGGTACCTTCAATTTCAAGAAACACCCTTGGAATAGTGAGAATTTGGCCAAAAACAAAAATTAGGGTTAGGCAAAATTAGGGTTTTGGGCTAATTTGGGGATTTTGATGAATTGAATTAGGGATTTTGGTTTGAGGGATCAATTGGGGCTGTTTTTGAGGTGTTTAGATGATTTTTGGGTGCTGATGAATTTTGGCCTGGGGGGGGTAGGTGCGGCCAGTAGGGGTGGGGGTAGGGTAGGTGCTGCCTGGGGGGGTTGGCTGAGACCCCTTTTTTTTTTTTGGGCCAAATGGGCTGAATGCTGAAATTGATACTTGAACAAAGATCAATGTATGAATTCAGTCACAATATGAAATCAAGCCACATAAAAATCAAAATCAACCAATAGCTTCGGTAGCAACAAGATTGAATATGACTAGGTGGCTTTTTGGATAATGTAGGCAAATATTTGTGATGCTGAATAGAAATTCCTAATCAACGATCCTAAATGCTCAAGTTGTCAAAGAAAGATGCAAATTTTTTTTTGTTTTTGAAATAAATCGGCTACAAGAATTTTTTTTTTGTTTTTTTTAATGATGAAAAGAAACGTGTATGAGGAAAAGAAAAATAAAATTCAGATTATGGATGAAGAATAAATGAAAAGAAAATGCAGGATAGTTGGTGGAATTGAGTGACCTGAGGCTCTGATACCAATTTGATGCAAGCTGACAAGCGTAGGATCCACTCTTCCACCTCCAACAACCTATCCACAAGGGTTTAGGCACAAAGAAGTAAACTTCTCCTTGCTTCCGTTGTGTCGAAATTGCCGGCTTAAGCAATACCTTAGATTCAAGTGTGCGTTTGTAGGCAAACCTTCAATAGGCCCTCCTAGACGGTCACTTCAACCCTTGGCAATCACCCTCAATTTGCTCAAGATTGAGAGATATTAGCCTTGATTTTTAGTGCAAAATCAAGAAAACAAAGTTTCACTCACTTGGAGAAGAAAACACACAAAATATTATTGATGAAAAGTTGTTCCCTAAGGCCGGCGGCCTTGTCCTATTTATAGGCTGAAAATTTCAGCCAAAAACAACCAAAAAGGAAAAAATAATCTCTATTTAATACCTACCAAAAAGTTAAAAGAGATAAATTGTAATTTTCCTAAAAGAACAATCTTGAAAATGGAATATTCCTTCTCCTACTAATGCAGCCGATTTCTTGCCTTTTTGAGGGATTTTGGAGATCCATTTTTATGGCATGATAATCTCATCTCAATCTTCAAAAGGTTGATTGCAATCCTATCTTGATTGGTTTTGGAATTGTCTCAAATCCTCCTTCTTTTCCTTCCTTTTTAGCCGGCCTAGGTGTGCTGATTTTTAGGCTTTCCTTTTGTATTCTCAAGACCTCATCCTTTAGGAAGCATTCCCTTTACCCTATCAACTTTCCAAAAACAAGAACAACTAGGCAAATTTATTAGTAAAATAATAAACATAGAAAATAAGAAATAGAAAATAGAAAAAAATAGAAACACACATGCAAACACAATTATGCAAGATTAACTAAAAATGCTTAGTTTCAAGAAAATGAATCCAACGCACGTTCGGCTCGTCTTGCACATGCCTACACAAAAAGTTCGCAATGTCAATCTCAAGTTCTCTAGCTTGACTTCTTGTCATAGGCCCAGAGTCCAAATGATGGAATCCCCGATTCGCATACGTAGGATCCACTCTTCCACCTCCAACAACCTATCCACAAGGGTTTAGGCACAAAGAAGTAAACTTCTCCTTGCTTCCGTTGTGTCGAAATTGCCGGCTTAAGCAATACCTTAGATTCAAGTGTGCGTTTGTAGGCAAACCTTCAATAGGCCCTCCTAGACGGTCACTTCAACCCTTGGCAATCACCCTCAATTTGCTCAAGATTGAGAGATATTAGCCTTGATTTTTAGTGCAAAATCAAGAAAACAAAGTTTCACTCACTTGGAGAAGAAAACACACAAAATATTATTGATGAAAAGTTGTTCCCTAAGGCCGGCGGCCTTGTCCTATTTATAGGCTGAAAATTTCAGCCAAAAACAACCAAAAAGGAAAAAATAATCTCTATTTAATACCTACCAAAAAGTTAAAAGAGATAAATTGTAATTTTCCTAAAAGAACAATCTTGAAAATGGAATATTCCTTCTCCTACTAATGCAGCCGATTTCTTGCCTTTTTGAGGGATTTTGGAGATCCATTTTTATGGCATGATAATCTCATCTCAATCTTCAAAAGGTTGATTGCAATCCTATCTTGATTGGTTTTGGAATTGTCTCAAATCCTCCTTCTTTTCCTTCCTTTTTAGCCGGCCTAGGTGTGCTGATTTTTAGGCTTTCCTTTTGTATTCTCAAGACCTCATCCTTTAGGAAGCATTCCCTTTACCCTATCAACTTTCCAAAAACAAGAACAACTAGGCAAATTTATTAGTAAAATAATAAACATAGAAAATAAGAAATAGAAAATAGAAAAAAATAGAAACACACATGCAAACACAATTATGCAAGATTAACTAAAAATGCTTAGTTTCAAGAAAATGAATCCAACGCACGTTCGGCTCGTCTTGCACATGCCTACACAAAAAGTTCGCAATGTCAATCTCAAGTTCTCTAGCTTGACTTCTTGTCATAGGCTCAGAGTCCAAATGATGGAATCCCCGATTCGCATCAAATACACACCATAAAGGTCAAACCAAATGTTGGTTGTCAATGAGGTCTTTTAGTTTTCATTTGTTGGTGAGAGGGGAACAAAACTTACCTGTATATTGCTATCCTTGGAGCCTGTGTATAGCCTACTAGCTCCTACGATCAGCGCAAGTTCAGGACAATGGGACTCAAAAATGAACTTCCACAACCATACAAGGGCGGTGGTTCACCTTCATCTATATATGTCCCAATCTTGCCGATGAGGCCTGTTGTTCTTGCTTTCTTGGGATTGCCTTGGTTTCTCTTTGGTGGTTCTATTTCCATTCTTGGATCGAAGCGTATATTTTGTTATTTGGGTTGCATTGATATCAACTGAAGTTTCCTCGGAGGTTTCAGATTCGTGGATCTCAGGTTTGCTACTCCTCACGATGAATAATCGATCTCTTCGACTATATTTTGTTTCTCTTAAATTTGGTTTACGCTATGGGTTTAAGGTTACATGCGTAATCAGATCAGATCTTCTTTTGGGATATGCATCTTGTCTTGTTCTGCGGTTATTCTCCTTATAATGTTTTTCCATGCTGGACTTCTGAGCTGTTTAGAGTTTTATACTTCAGGTTTTCGTAAGTTGTCCCAGCAAATCGTCAATGGTTCTGATAATGCTTTAGGTTTTCGAAATTAGATTAGGCTGGATTCGACTTGGATATTTTCATCAGCGGCTTGCTGGTTCTCGTCCACGAGAATGGTTAAAGGGAATACTGATTGCTGTGATGCCGGGATCTTTGTCAACCTCTTGTTAATGGACTTGGTTTAGCGATGAGCTTGTAATCAAATTCTTAGTGCACCTGAGTTTTTATTTCGATCGTGTTTTGTTTTTCTTATTTGTTATTGGAGGTCAGACATGTTATTGCCGCTCGTAATTGGTTTTGATTTTTCGAGGCGGATGTTGAGGGCTTGTGCGATTCTACTTCTTAGACTAGTTTGAACGTTTTTCAACCTGGATGTTTCCATCAGCGACTTGCTGGTTATAGTCCTCGGGAATGTTTTAAGTATTTACTGATTGGTGTGCTACCGGGATATTTGTCAATCTCTTTTGATGGACTAGGTTTGGCGATGATTATATAATCAAATTCTTCATGAACTTGATCTTTTGTCTCGTTTAAGTTTTGTTATGTTATTTGTTTTCGGAGGTTGGACATATTTGCACGGTCACAATTCTGTGGAAGTTATCAAAAGTATCAATATTCTGGTTCAGAATAAGTTTATTTATTGGTTGGAATGATAATGATTCATCTGTTTTCGAATAATAGTGACATGGAAAAGGTCGGAGAATACGTCTCAGTAAGGTCGGATATGTCAGTTCTTGATCGACGACAAAAGCCATATGTGAAGAGAAAAGAAATATGCTACTTTTCGCTTGCTGGGAAGTGCAATAGAAACTCGTGTCCATATCTCCACGCTGATGCGCCTCACTCAAAAGTTGTCAAATCATTTACCTTGTAAATATAATGGCCACACTGGATTTGGTACAAAATCTGGAAGCTGCAATCATGGCAACCATAAGAGTTTACCAAATTCCATGAAAATTGGGAGGAGTAACACTCGGGAGGAATCCGGATGCCATTAACAAGAAGCTTGCAGCAGTTTCATCCGATGGAGCAATAGGCTCAAAAGCTGATAGAACAAGAGCATACAGAGGATGATTTCGAATACTGAAGATGCTGGGGATGCTAGTTGCCAGGCCGTATCATCAAATTTGTCCGCACGGGATGGTGCTCAATTTGAAACTGAACAGAAAGTTCATGAGCCCCAATCACAGCAATGCATGACTGGAAACTGTGTTCATGGTGATAGATGCAAGGAATTACATCTATGGTTTTCTGGTTCAGGGTTTTCTATGCTGGCTAAGTTAGAAGGATACAAGATTATTTCTTGTTTTCTGATTTTGTTTAGTGTTTTAGAGTGTTCATCGCTTTTCATTCCATGTGTTGAAACATTGCTCACTTTTATCTGTGAAAAATCACATTGCAGGCTGTTTCTGGAGTAGTTCTTCCAATTGGATCTGACAAACTCTTTTCAGGAAGTAAGGATGAAAGTCTTAGGGTTTGGGATTGGCACACTGGTCAGGTTGGTATCAGTTCCAAAGTTGTCAATTTTCTCCCTTTTATTTCAACGCTTGACTAAATACATTTATTTTATTTTATTTTCTGTTTGATCTAGTGTGTGAACAAAATCACTGTGGAGAGTGAAATTCAGTGCATGCTCAGTGAAGGTCCATGGGTCTTTGCAGGCCTTAAAAACATTCTGAAGGTAATTTTTTCTCCAGTTTGCAATGTTTGACAAAGTGCTTCAGAATATTCAAAGTTCTCATGCGTTCTTTTGTGTTATCCTTTAGGCATGGAACTCCCAAACTCAGACCGAGTATGTGCTTAGTGGACCAAAAGGAGTAGTTCATGCATTGACTGCAAGTGATGATGTGATCTTTGCTGGAGTCAACGTAAAGACTTAGATCTTGACATAATTCCTCATAACTTCTGTCCTTTCTTCGTATTTATGCTTTAACTAGCTTCTAGGCTTTCATGGCATCTTAATGTTTTCGTCATTTTCGTAACCTCTTGCTTTTCATCACAGGATGGTACCATATGGGCATGGAAGTTCAATTCTGGTCCCTGTTGCCCTGAATTCTTAGCAACTTTGAAGGGTCACTCTTTGGCTGTGCTTTCGCTGGTGTTTGGAGCTAACAGGCTGTACTCAGGCTCCAAGGACAACACTATTCGTGTAAGTCTTTTTCTTCCGGTGTTCTTTTTCTTTTGGCACATGGTGAACAATCGTCCCTATTTGTAAATTATCTTGTCTTCTGTTAGGTGGGCGTCGTGAAGTTTATTTACATGATTTTGTTCGAGTTGAATTGCCTCTGCATGCGTTTATGGTGGAATTCGTTGGGTTTCAAATTGCTATTCTCGTTTTTGCAAATTCTTATATTTAGCCTTGCGCATCATGGCACGGTTTTTGTGTGCTGACATTTTGTAGCTCTTCTCGTTTTTCGTACCGTTGCTTAGTTTTTCTCTGGTCCGTGCACAAGCTTTTATGGTCCTTTTTTATTTGTACATGATCAACGTTTCTGATTTGTGTAATTAAAAATGGGAGTGGTTTACACAAAATTAACTTGTGATTGACAATGTTCTCTAACTAGGTCACTGAGTTATGTCACATTGTATTTGACGTTAGTTAGCACACTAAATGAAATTGTTGCCATGTGATCCATCTTTTCTTGTGTTAGACCTCCAAATTAGATAGCATACTATACGAGATTATGGCCTGTGATTCATCTTTTCTTTCTTGGTAGATCATTCCTTCAATCATTAAATTTTATACTTACAGATTTGGGACCTCGTGAATCTGAATTGCGTGGAGACTGTGACTGGGCATTCAGATTTTGTGACATCACTTCTTTGCTGGGAATGCTATTTGCTATCTGGTTCATTGGACAATACATTGAAGGTTTGCTTTATATCTTGAATAGTTGCTATGTTGATCTGCTGGCTCATCAGGTTTTTCTGTCGGCATGTGCTTACTATTTTTTCTTTTGGTTGCTCCTATAGGTGTGGGCCACATCTCAAAGTGGAAAGCTGGAAGTGGTGCATGAAGTCAAAAACGAAAGTGTAAGTTGTACTTCTACTCTATGATAGCCTGATGATATCTCTTGTTATCTGGTTGGTGCTCATGTGGAGTTTTGATTTGTTTGAAACCGTTCAGGGTGTTATCGCTCTTGGTGGAATAATGGATGCTGAGAATAAGCCTATCCTGCTTTGCTCGTACAAAGATGGCCCTGTCAGGCTCTATGATTTGCCATCGTAAGTATTTTGATGAACTTTCGGAATGTTTGCTCGTCGCAGTTGATCGCTTTTAGATTGATAAATTTGTTTCATCGGCTGCAGATTTGCTGAGAAGGGAAGAATTTTGGGAAAGAGGGAGATAGAAACCATTGGGATAGGCTGTCGTGGGCTGTTTTTCACCGGTGATTCAATAGGGCAGCTCTCTGTATGGAAATTAGATGGAGAATTCAAAGATGATGTATCGTGAGAATGCGCTCAATTATTGCGTTGTGGAAAGCAGCAGCTTGTTTTTTATCCTTGAGAAGATCTCAAAGTTTTGACAGCAGACAGTGTACGCTTTGGCCCCTCGGAGTGTAATATCGCTTTTGTGCTCAGAGTAAAGTTCCACAAAAGAGCCAGGGGGATTATTGATTTGTTGATTTTTGCCTGATGTAAATGATAATTGAGAAAGTTAGAGTTATCAACGTGATATCAAAAAGTGTCTATTTTTTCCCTTGTTTCTTGCTGTGACCCCTAAAACAACTGGTTGACACTACAAAGGATACTAAATACGCAGTAATTAGATTATTGTTCTGTAATCAATTATATTGATAATAATACACAATGATGCCAGAAAGCTGCATAAAACATATATAAAAGCAACATGACGGAAAGGTAGGCCTGGTTGTATCTGTGCCTTTTAAGATTGCTAGTGTTGATTCTTCTTTCCCTTTGTCTAGTTCACATAGTTCCAAGAACAAAAACTCCTTGAAACCAGAGCATTTCGAGCTATTTCTATTAGAAATCCGTAGCAGCAAACGATGTTCCGATACAGTTCCGTCATAAGCCAAGCTTTACTGGGGTCCCCTTAGTAAGTGTTAACGTAGCTTGTTGCTTCCACGCGACCCTATGTAAACAACTCATGTCTTATAAACAAAGTTATACAACAACAACATTTACCACATTGCCTTAAAAGTTTCCGTCTATGGCGGATATGGGGTCGGAGTTGTTTCCTGATAACCTATAATGATACATCAAGCTGTGTCGATCAACTGCTACTTCACAATATAATAAGTGCAGCTAATTTAGTGAGTCATTGGAAATGGAAACATCATAGCAGGCTCACGTCTTATCACAATCATCACCATCATTGTCCATCCCATATCATTCGAGATGAGATCTCTTCACCTCTTCCCCACCGTCCGCCACGTGGCAGCAAGATGGGGTGGTGAGGCTAGATGAGTGTCACCCGCATCTAGTCTCACTACCATACCTTGCTGCCGCGTGGCAGACTGTAGACAAGGGGGTAAAGATGTGGGAGGTGAGGGGATCCGGTCCCATATCATTCGACTGCTGCTGTCATTGGATACCTTATAGTATCACGAAAGGCCTTTTCTTAAAGGAAAATATTTGGTTTTTCGGAGAAAAAATTCCCATGAATGAATTATCTAATACTTACAACATATGTTGTTTGTACAAATCCCGTGGAGCGAGTATTCGAATCATTTACACATGAGCTATGTATTAGGCCTCTCTGACCACTTGAAGCACATTTCTTTGTTTGTCTTTTAATTGTATCAAAATATAAGTTTAATTTTGTCCCATAATTATGAAATTTCATTGACTTTTTCGTTAACAGAGTATTTACCATATACCATATTTAGTTCATTCAAGGCGTTTTACAACTTAAAATTTAGTAGCCACTTTCAATTATTCCAAACAAATTTATATCAAATTACAAGATAAATGACATTTATCATTCACATAAGAGGCCGTGCCTTTTATTCTTATAAAAATTATAACATGAATCAAGTTAAAAAAATAACATGAAAACAATTGTATAAACAATAGCAAGTGTTAATGGAAAAAAAAGGCACTCAAATTTACCATATACCCTAAAACAACTGTTTGACACTACATAGAGTGTTGGCTATTTTTTTGGGGTTTTTTCGATTCTCACTCAAATGTTTTTCAAAGTAAGAAAGAAAGAGATGAGAAATAGTGGATGAAGACACACGATATAGACTGGTTCGGATCTATTCGATTATACTCCACTATCATTTTGTTTCTAAAGTGGATTTTCAATAGTAACTTTTCTTATTAAATTAAATAGGGAACATGAGCAACGACAACAATACCTACACTAAAATTACAGAAACAACAACTTACATCTTGAGACAAAAGGATCATTCTATTTGATGTGAGTTCTCCGTGGTAGGACCAAACATATTAGTAAAGATCCTACAAACAGGGTTTAATGAGTAAGAACAAGTTGTAGAAGAGTTCTAATCAACGCTATCAAACATGTCTCTCCTTATAGTGTTGATGTAGATAATGCTTTCTGTAAGTTTTTGAATGTGAGATTTGAGAATTTCTTAATGAAATTCATAGCTATATTTATAGTGGTGTGAGCAGTATGCACTTGATGAATTTCGTCTATATGTGTCAAGGTGGTGTCACTTCCTATGAGAATTTGGAATAACTCAGTAGAACGATTATAAAAACCTAGAACGGGTGCATTATCGATTTCACAAAAAAAACAAGAATTTGTATAAGTAGGTAATGACATATCTTTTGATTGTTCATATAAACAATGCTATGTCATCTTATTTTCGTTTATGTACTTCTATTTGTACTAAGTGTCGATTCAAGATGTAAGTTATCGTCTATTATGGGTCAATATATTTGTTTAATAACAGAGAGGCTAGTTTATGATCCTTCATGGATGTTCGTATATAAATGTGGATCATGTAGGAGATTGTTGAAATAAGCACATAAAAGTGCTTTAAAAATGCTCCAAATTTATATGAGCAACATGTAAGAAGTTTGATTAGATAAATGTGTATCAGTTGTGACCATGCTCTGAATTCCGAGTTTGGTTAATCACCATACTATGAATTCTAATTTTGGTCTACTACCATACTTTAAATTCTGAGTTTTGCGTCAGAGACGAACATTCGACGATGAATTCTAAGTTCGGTCTGATTATGAAGTTTCTGTTTTCAGACTGAACGCAGCACCAGACATTCGATGAATCCATTTGCCGAATGTATAGTCCTGAATTCGGTGTCAAATGTTCAGTTTCAATATTCAGATTATGAGTTTGGTCTGAACTTCAGAACAACATAATTTTCTATCGTCTTTTGATAAAATGATACAGCTTTTGCAATATGAGACACCTCTTTTCAACCATAAATGATCATAAACAAGCTTAGGAAGCTAAATTCTATATGTAGGTGTTTAATTAACTTATTTTTTGTAAAAAAATTGAAGTCTATAAATACAAGAAATCATAATATTTGAAGATATACTTTGAAGATGGTTTTGGAAACATTTTTTGAGAAAACCTGTAGATTTCTTCTTCTTCTTTTGGTATTAAACACTTTAATTTCAAACTTCTTCTCATAGAGCAAACGATAAAAAAACAGTTACATTCTAAGAGGCATCTGACTCGTAGTCTACTTTCCACAATTGGTGGTGGCAATTTTGCTTTCAGAACATTAATATTTGTTATGTCTCAGCTATTCTTTTATATGTTTTCTATTTTCTTTTGTTTAATTGCCATATCTTAGCCTAAATGTCCTACACCCATGACCCTCCTTCGGACATCAAACTTCTATTAAGTTTAGATACAACAAAGTGTTGCTTATATGACATACTGTTGGTAATTATCGACCTCTCCGAAATCCCATTTCACAAAGCAGTAAACTATGAAAAAATTGCTACAAGTGAAACAAGGTCAAATACACATTCTGGATAATTTCCAGATCATTCTCCTTTAGTTCCCTAAAGTTCGGACCACTAACTATGTACTCAGGTTAGCCTTCTCTATAATATACCTACCTATTAGAGACTGATCAACAATTGCGTATAAGTCTTGAAGGCTTTTAGCAACGTCCTTATATTGTTTATTTGGCTTGGTATTGTTTGTCTTCTAGATGGTGTCAATCATCAGTCCGTCTTTCTACGCATAGAAGAATTTATCTTTTCATCCCTTGTTGAAGGTCATCGTATTCCCACAAATTGAAACTCCTTGTTCCAAGGCCTTTTGTTGAAGTTAAACTAGCTATCGAAGTCTTATAGGTGAAGAAGTATATGAAGGTTTGTAGATCAAAAGCATTTTTGATTGATCAGAGAAAAAAATGAGGTAACAGAAGATGGTCATAAGGTATTTGGGAACTAATTAGGAAACCTAAGCATATAAAATCCTAAAATCAATTTGAGCAAATTAGGGTAAGCAGATGAATACCTATCATAAAATATTCTTCATAGGCGGCCGCATAACCATCCGGAGGGTCATGTACCGTCTAACCTAAAAGAGGTCAGATCAGGCAATACCTATTGCAATCTACCTTGCTGATAGAAAGAGCATAATAGCATGGTTTGCGATAAACATAAAAAAGACTTGCTGCTGCCCAAAAGAGGATTCTAGAGGCATAGCAGAAAATCAGAAGACGAATTGGCACCACCAGATTCACCAAAAGTCACCATTCTGTTTCTTAGCGGGACAGGAATTGATATATCTTGTTCGAGACTCAGTGTTCTCCGAGGAATCGATAGCTTCAAATCCCTCATTAACATCGTTGGTGTACTGGGCCTCCTCAAGTATTTTTTTTCAGAACTTGAGTGAGCTGAAGACATAACTGTAAAAGGAAAGATGAAAAGAGACCTACTTCGATGGGAGTGGTTGAGATGTTAAAGATGAAGAAAGATTTACAGAAAGATGAACAAGCAAGCTAAAAAAGACGGTGACAGAAGGATCGGGAAGGATCTGATGAAATTATAAACGGTGAAATGTAAAAGAGAATAAGGAACGACCAGATATATAAGATTTTGAGAGGAATCGTTCTATAACTTTGAAAATTCTCACTCTTCGGATTTTTAAACATGTTATACGAAACATGCATAGACGAAAGAAATTGATTTGTGCGGTATTAAATGCATCGAGGATTGCACCGTCATTCATGTCATAATTGCATGCAACATTTAATTTATTAGAAAAAGACACCTCAGAGATGTGCGTCATTTAACTTGTCAGAAGATTATGTCTATCACTAAAAGATTTGTATTATCATTTGAATTTCCAAGGCAGACATGGAGGCATATGATGAGGTGAAAGCCAACAAAGACTCACAATCGTCAAGCGTAATCAAGTCAGCATGCTCATGACTTGGACCGTCCGACATAATTAGACGAAAGTCGTCTGTGACGCCAAGATCATATAAGGACAGACACAACAGACACACATTAGGTCGGCTACTCGGAAGGTCGGATGCACTAGCTCGACCATGAGACTCTAGATAAAATCATATCGGCTCGACAAGGCTTCAAACCTGAAGATTTCAGACACCAAATAATATCATCTCGGCATAGCTCAATGAAAGGAGTTTGACCAAATCTATACTCGCCACGTGTATAGTTTTGTATTGACATCGCAAAACTTGATGTTTACTCATCAAAACAGGACTACATGCATAAGAAGTGGACATGCCATTTGACAATGTTCTACGTTTTCAAATACTCAAACTATTTCCTTAAAAAACTTAAACAATTGTATGAAATGTCTATAAAAGAATTATTACATAAAATGATAAAACATTGTCTAAATGTATTCGAAAAATGTGTTCCTTGATGGATACAAAATATTTGTTACGAATCTATCTTTATGTATCTATACCGATAACGGATATATATATTCAAAACATACCACCTCAAGGTACGGACCAAGATATTCTAAAACATAGGAGCATGAGATAATTGAATAGTCAATTTTTTATACAGATATGTTGCATAAGATAGAGAACTTGTATCTTGTAAAGGTCGAATTGAAGAGTTATGACCTCAATTGTCAAAACAAAACATGAAAAGAAAATAGTGAATCCATGAATATATCAATGTCGACTGGTACTGTCACTTTACAGTAGCTCAAAATGGAGGAATTATTTAAAATAAAAATGGCTGATTAGAAGTGAAAAAGGATAGGCGAATAAGCATTGACTATAATTATATTAATATCGTGTGGTAGTATCACTAAACATTAATATGCCATCGTACCAAAAAAATATTGCCAAGATGTTTTTTTTTATAAATATGTATTTTAACGATTTCTTTGTTTTACTTTTACTGCGCCCTTGAAATTGCGACGATTTTTATTTGTGACAGTATAGAGAAAAAGAATACAATACATTGCTTGATAATTATTATTGTGATGGTAGTAATTTTATTGTGGGTTCAATAATAAACAAATTATTTGACTAAATAATACTATCCAGTATCCAGTAGGATGCTTATGTGTTTATTTTTTAATTTTACTGAGAGGCGGTTTGAGTGGGGCAGGAAAAGGAGAGGCGGTTTGACCTCTATATATCTCTTTCGTCTGTAACTGCCCAAACCCCAAGAAAATCGAGTCTTGCTATCCTACATCTTTCTCTAATAGTTTCCAATTTCTGCAATTATTCTTGGACTAATCTTGATATCGAGTCTTGCTATCCTACATCTTTCTCTAATAGTTTCGAATTTCTGCAAATTATTCTTGGACTAACCTTGATTTCGTTACTGGGTTGCGTCGGATCGACGAAGGAAATTCAGAGTTATCTCATTCAACGATCTCAGGTTTGCAATATCTTTCGATCACGGCCGGACGTTCCTGCCTGTATTTGTGTTTCCAAGATTTATGATTAGGGTTTGGGTTTTTGATTTATATGTTACTTTATGATCTTTTGATGGACCCGTGTTTCTCCCTATTTGCGATGGATACGCCCTTATTCAATTGTTCTCCTTTTGCGCCTCCGTGGTGGATTTTCAACGTTTTTAGGGTATTGTACTTCAGAGTGTCTTGATTATCATGCTGTGTTGGATCTTTACGTGGATTTCCCATCATCGGCTCAATGATGTGGTCCTCTATACGATTTAACCCGTCTATAGAAGTTCAGCGCCTCTACCGGGATGTTCATCAACTTCTTGTTGATACCGTCGTTTTGGTGGTGATTACTCCCCAAGTCCGTGGATAATTTTTTGTTACGTTTTATTCTCTTCTCAAGTCTATGAGATCTGGCCCTTTTGCAGTAGAGATCCAAAGATCAGACAATGGGATCCTCTGTTGTCGAAGTTGTCGGAATTTTCAGCATTTTGTGGGGGTGTTCTTCAACATACTGTTGATCGCCTTGGTTTCTGGGTGACTATATCATTAAGTTGGTGGACCTTGCCTTTTGTAGTTAGGTTTCTGTTTCTTGTCCTTTCTTAATCTGTTTTAGGAGGCCGGATCTATTTAGTTAAATTTGGATATGAGTAATCCTGTTTCGGGTTCATTAGTTGAATGGAACTTGTCAACATTTGCAGTTTCAAAAAAAAATTCACTTGTTCATCTGAGTAATTGTAGTTGTTTGTGTTCCGGTACTGTAGTGACATGGATGTGAACGTAGCAAGAAGGGTATCAAATAGGTATGAGAGATCAGATTTTCATCAGTTTGAAAAGGAACAGCCCTACAGGAAAACTCAAGTATGCCGTAATTGGCGTGCTGGCAGATGTGATTGGAACCCTTGCAGGTTTTTGCATGTAGATATGCCCCATACACGAACAGAAAAGCAGCCAACCCGATTACTTTCCAAGGCCAATCACCACATTGGCCTCAATCATAAATCAACGCTGGAAGATCCTAATCATATCAGCTCTAAGAATGTATCATCCCTCAAGGCCAAATATACTTGGAGGAATCCAAAATTGGTTTGCTCTAAGAGGTCAACAGTTTCATCCAATGAACTGACAGGCTCACAAGTTGGTGGACATCAAAAAGCACAGAAGAAGCTTCCAAATACTGAAGGAGGTGCGGTTCTTAATTGCCCAACCATGTCATCAGATTTGACTTCAAAGATGGAAGCAGCAGATAACATGTCTAAATCTGAACCACGGCAATGCAAGCATTGGATTACAGGAAACTGTGTTAATGGGGAAAATTGCAAAGATTTGCATTCATGGTTTTGTGGTTCGGGGTTCTCTATGGTGACGAACTTAGAAGGGCACACTAACGTTAGTATCTGGCTTGTATTCTAGCTTTTTCATTTGATCTGCATTTCGTGTACGCTTACTTTTTACATTTTTAATTGGGTCGATTTACATGTTTATTATGCAGGCTGTTTCAGCGGTTGTCCTTCCATCTGGGTCTGACAAACTTTTCTCTGGCAGTAAGGATGAAACTGTGTGGATTTGGGATTGCCACAGTGGACAGGTTGGGTTAGTTCAGTTCTTTAGTTGTTAATTACTTTTTTTTCTTGGGGTTTCAAACTGATGTTTCTTATTTATGGTATTTTTTTTGCTTCTGAGATAGTGCGTTCACAGAGTTACACTGGAAAGTGAAATTCAATGCATGCTTAGTGAAGGACCATGGATCTTTCTAGGTTTGAAGAATGGTGTTAAGGTAACTTTTCTCCAGCTCATTTTCATTGCGATTCTGTCTCAATCTTAGTTACTCTTTCATGCATAATTGATTTATCTTATAGGTGTGGAACTTCGGAACTCAGACTGATTATCTACTTAATGTCTCAAATGGCCCAGTAAATGCATTGGCTGCCAGTGACGATATGCTTTTTGCTGGAGTCCAGGTGACTATTATTACGTCTTGTCGATTATCCTTCTTATTTGGGCTTGTTTTCACCACTGTTATTTGTTTTAGCGTATTCTTTGGTTTTCCAGTTTTTGGTATTCACATTCGTGTTTCTCCATATCTAATTGTCGTGCCTCTTGTTGCAGGATGGTTCTGTATGGGCGTGGAAATTCAGTTTCGAGTCTCATTATCCTGAATTTGTGACAACTTTGAAGGGTCACAAACTGCCAGTACTTGCGCTTATTGTAGGAGCTGGAAGGCTATACTCAGGTTCCAAAGATAGCATTATACAGGTAAGTTCCGTTCCCCTCTCACCAACAAATGAAAACTAAAAGACTTCATTGACAACCAGCATTTGGTTTGGCCTTTATGGTGTGTATTCGCATGACATGTTGTGAGCAAAAATGCCTTCACATGAAACATATTCATGTTGTTCGGCAGTGTTCAAAATGCACTTTACGAAAATCCATATGCTTGAGTGCCGCATGCTCTTATTTTTATTTAGGATCCTAACATCTTTGTCCTGCTCTTTTTTTTTTCCCTTGCTTAAGTTGTGTCCAAGGTCGGCAGAAGTACATTTATCTTGTTGGTTTTTGCATATTGGCTCATGCTTTTGGTTGCTTTTTTTTTTATCATTGATGAACTCCTAGTTGGATAAGATTGTTAGCGTGTATGCTAATGACACGTTTTTAAATGATTTTGATGTTTGATATTGTTTGGTGGATTGCATCATATACCTGCCATTTCGCAGTAGATATTGAGTGTGTTCCTAAATGTATTATTAATCTTATGCTGTCAGGTTTGGGACGTTAAAAGTCTGCAATGCTTGGAAACCGTGATAGGGCATACGGATTCTGTGTCGTCTGTCCTTTGCTGGGACCGCTATTTACTTTCCGGTTCCTTGGACAATTCTATAAAGGTTTGGTTCAGATATGCTGACAGCTTCTCTATTCGCAATGTTTTACAAGGTTTTCTGTTAGCACGTGCTTACTAACTTTACCTCCGGTTGCATCCTTTAGGTATGGGCTTTATCACAAAATGGAAAGCTTGAAGTAGTCTATGAAGTTTTGGAAGAGAGTGTAAGTTCATTGTTATTGCTAATATGCTGTAAATTCATCACTTATGCTCAGTCTTCATATAGACGTTTCAAGCAAAGATTGGTGAGAGACTAATATTGTTTTTCATGCTCTTCAGGGTGTTGTCACTCTGCGTGGAATACTTGATGCTGATTATAAGCCTATCCTGCTTTGCTCGTACAAATATGGCACTGTTCGACTTTATGATTTGCCATCGTGAGTATTTTGATGAACTTTCTGAATGTTTGCTCGTCACAGTTGATAGCTTTTAGATTGATAAATATGTTTCGTCGGCTGCAGATTTGCTGAGAGGGGAAGAATTTTGGGAAAGAGGGAGATAGAAACCATTGGGATAGGCTGTCGTGGGCTGTTTTTCACCGGTGATGCAATAGGACAGCTCTCTGTATGGAAATTAGATGGAGAATTCAAAGATGATGTATCGTGAGAATGCGCTCAATTCTTGCGTTGTGGAAAACAGCAGCTTGTTTTTGATCCTCGAGAAGATCTCAAATTTTTGACAGCAGAGTAGCCTCTTTGCCCAATATCGCTTCTGTGCTCAGAGTAAAGTTCCACAAAAGAGCCAGGAGGATTATTGATTTGTTGATTTTTGACTGGTGTAAATAACAATTGAGAAAGTTTAGTTATCAACGTGATAATCAAAAAGTGTCGGTTCTTTTTCTTGTTTATTGTTGTGACCCCTAAAACAACAGCTTGACACTGCATTAAGATCACCAACAAGAATTCACTCATACAAGATAAGCTGTGAAAGATTTTCCAATATAATGGGGATGGTGAAAAAATTGTAAGGCAAAATCAATCATACATCTCTATAAAAGAAACAGGAAAAGAAAAGGCAGATATACTCCCTATTAAATACTGATCCTGGGAAAAAAAAAAAAACCCAAAAGACCTAAAATAACCAATCTAACATCCACTATCAACTGAGTGCAGTGGCAACATCTCAGGAACAAGACATCTACCTATTAAAAGCTTTAGACCCTCAAGGAACATAATGTTTTCTTTAAAAAGGACTATGCTGATATTAGCTCCAACAGGCTAGAAAGGCAAGAGAAAAACTTAATGACTTTATCTTCATACCTCTTGGGGCAGTAAAGACAACGTATAACAGATAGAATTGATCCAAATATTTCTGTTGCTTCTTCGTCCAAGCTTTAAGCACCTTCGATTCAACAGCTGAACCCAACCCAAAAGAAAGGGAAAGATAATAAATTTCACACTATTGTGAGATGATAAAAAACCGAGTCCATCTTCAAGAACACGAGATGTGGGAGAAGTACCTTCTTCGTCAAACATTACTTGGTTGATAATGATGTTATGGGTATCAATCTCATACTTCGTCAGTTCTTGAACAATCCTTTCAGTTTCATACAAGGAGAGAAATTTTGGGATGCAGACACAAACAAACGTAGTCAAGTCCTGTACAAGCTACACCTCATTAGGGCATCGAACAAATTTGAACAGTAAACCCCTGCTAGACATTTTAGTAACCTAATGAAATGGCACAAAAAATGAAAATTTATAGAAGAGTATAACAGGCTTTACTGCTCAACAAGCACCCTTTGCAATTTGAAGATTTTTTTTCTTTTTTACGATCAAATCTGAGAATCACATTGCACTGCAATTTGAAGAATTTAAAGATAATAAAACATATAAAACCGGAGGTCTCGCTGAAAGCGAACTCTATATCCTTTGAGATGGAGGTATTGTTACCCTAGCGATAACGTTTGTTGTTGTTAGAATATGCTGGCAAAACATCCAAAAGCACAACGCTCTTCCCACTGTAAATTACACAATGGGTCAATTCTTAGCTATCTTTTTCTCAAAACACGCCATCATCTACATACTCAAATACACATCATGCGACTCTTCAACGACCAAAGAGTTCAGCAAGAGACAGTTCAGTTAAAATTAAAGCAGATTAAAAACAAGCAAAGAAATAAAAAGTGGAAATTTATAATTTGCCTATCTGGCATGGATTTTGCGAGCCAATTGAAAGCAGAAGTAATCTTATACAGAACATTTACAGTCAAAACTCAGAAGATAGCCATCTGACTGTTAGGAAATAGAATATTTACTTACCTTGGATAATTGTGATTTGTATTACCATAAATGAGGATGATCGTGTACATAATTGTAGGGGCGTGATTATAGGTACTGATTGATAGTTTACCTTGTATAGCTAAGCATTGAGTTGTATAAGAAGTAGTGCAAGATGTATGGAAAACGTATGAATGAATGAAAGAAAACAATTTTCCCAAAAAATACTTGTTATCATGGTATCAGAGCGGGTTCATCCTACTCTGGATTTATGTTTCTGAGTATAGGCTCAGAAAAACCTTCATCATTGCCTGAATTACTTACTCCGGCCATACCCTTCTCGGCCGTACCTTTCTCAGCCAACCTTGGCTTAAACCAGTACAGATTTCTGCAGTTTACCTGAAAAAACACGAAAACCATGTCAGACCCAGAAACCAGTGAACCAAAAACCCCCAGTCTTACTGATTTAGCGGTGCAGGTAGCCAATATCCTGCAGAATACCCAAAACAGATTACCTGCAAACACGATCCAACAAACCACCGTACCAATCCATACTGAAAACTTATCTATTTCAGTAAGATTGACAGGAAGCAACTATGCAGTATGGGCACCACTGATTCTTCGTGCCATAATTGGGAGGGGGAGGAGACATCACCTAACCGGTGTCCCTCCTCCACCAAAACCAACGGATCCGGACTTTATTACATGGGATCAAGCAGACAATGCGGTCTTTACCTGGATAATACAAACAATCGAACCTGCACTCGTAGTAAATGTTACCAGATACCCCACTGCTAAAGCATTGTGGGACGGATTAGCACTCACTTACGGATCTGGGTCAGATTCGCTAAGGACGTATGACCTTCATCGAAGGGCAAGCTTGGTCAGACAAGGAAATGGTGGTATTGAAACTGTATGGAGCAGGCTCCAAGATCTATGGACAGCCATAGATGCACAGGAACCAAACCCGATGCAGTGTCCGGTGGACATCAACACCCACAACCAGAAAATGGAAGCATTAAGGCTGTTTCAATTTCTAACAGCAGTGGACGAAAAATACAATAATGAGAAGAATGATCTATTAAAACGGGATCCTTTGCCCACCTTGGAGGCGGCATACCGAGAAATGAGGAGAGCAGAAGAAAGGGCGGCTGTTTTACATCGAATCCCCTCAGAAAACTCATCACAGGGGATAGGCCATGGCCTAGCAACACAAAACACGGCTACCAGAGGCCATGGCCAAGACAGAGGGACGGGACAAGGCAGAGGCAGGGGTACCTCAAAAACCACAGGGACGCGAAAGGTTGAAGACAAGGAGAACCTTGTCTTCAGCCATTGTGGCCAAAGAAGGCACACCAAGGAAAATTGCTTCCAAATCGTAGGATACCCGGAATGGTATGAGGGAAAAAGGAAGCAGACGGATGTAAGCACAGGGAAGGGGACGGCTGCAGCAGCAGTAGGCCAGAAGGAAGAAGATAACCAAACGGCTGCTGAGATGGGAGGTAAAAGGGTTGGGGTTTTTAACCCCAACCCCATTTTTGCTTGTTTGGACAGAAATAACCCCGCTAAAATTGCACAATGCCCTCTCCCAGTTTCATATTCGACAGGTTGGGCCCTTCAAGTTTCTGAGACCCGCAATTATAGTCCCTCAGCTATAAAAATGATCACATCCGCCCCCCAGTTTTTTGAAAAATCCCAGACTGACCCAAAAAAATTAAAAATATCCAATTCAGCCCCTCACATTACACCCAACTCTCAAATTGCCCAACTACTTACCATTACTACACAATCTCCTTGGATACTTGATAGTGGTGCTACAGACACCATGACAAACGACCCAAATGACTTTAACCTCTGGACACACCCAAACAAAACTCATATCGAAACCGCAAACGGAACCCTTATATCAGTCTCCGGAGGTGGCACTATCTCTATTAACCCAACCCTAAACCTACGCAATTGTCTTTATGTACCTGATCTTTCTACAAAATTATTATCTATCAGCCAACTCACTCGGGAGTTACATTGCGTAGTACTTATGTATCCGTCTTTCTGCCTTTTACAGGATGTTCGCTCGAAGAAGATCATTGGGCGTGGCATTGAGAAAGACGGACTATATTTTGTAGCAGATGTGGTACAACAGGGACAGTCCAATCTTGCTACCGGGACTACTCAGCAGCGACTTTGGTTATGGCACCGTCGTCTTGGTCACCCCTCCTTAGGTTATATGAAGATTTTATTTCCATCCTTGATTCCCTCTGGATTTATGTTATCTTGTGATACATGTCTTCGTGCTAAGCACACTCGGTCTTCTTATAAACCCAATAATACACGTGTCAAGCAGTTATTTGGTCTAGTTCATTCTGATGTATGGGGTCCTTCTCCCCACAGCACTATTTCTGGTATTCAATATTTTGTTACTTTTGTTGATGATCTTACTCGCATGACATGGGTTTATTTTCTCAAAAACAAGTCTGATGTTTATCTGCAGTTTGTACATTTCTATCAGATGATTCATACCCAATTTAATGTTAAGATTCAAATTCTTCGTTCAGATAATGGTGGAGAATACATGAATCATGCCCTAAAATCGTTTTGCCTAGATCATGGCATTCTCCACCAGACATCATGTGCTCACACACCCGAACAAAATGGGGTTGCTGAGCGGAAAAATCGTATTTTGCTTGAAATGACCCGGGCAATGATGCTCGAATCACATGTTCCAAAAAGTTTCTGGCCTGAAGCCGTTGCTACTGCTGCCTATCTCCTAAACCGGTTGCCTACAAAAATTCTTGGTCATAGTACCCCTCTTTCATCACTCACTAAATATTCTAATGTTCCGTCATCTCTTACATTACCACCAAAAGTCTTCGGGTGTACCGTGTTTGTTCATATTCCCTCATCGCAGCGAAATAAATTTGATGCATGCGCCGACAAGTGTGTGTTTGTAGGCTATGCGGTCTCTCAAAAAGGGTATCGGTGCTATAATTCTCGTACTCATCGCATCCATATTACCATGGATTGCACATTTCTCGAGCAGGAATATTTTTATTCTTCCGCCACTACTGGGCCTCAGGGGGAGACCTATGGTGAGACCTACGATTGGCTCCATAATTCTGGTCATGTGGAGGTGGTTCCAACACAGCAAGTAGGTGGCGCCGACTGTACTTTACCTGACCAAGATATAGTCCCGACTTCTGATCCTACCATTGATACTTCAGCGGACATTCTGCAAAGTCAGGTAACTACTCCATATATTTCATCTCCACATCCACTACACACCTCAGAAATATCACCCGACATGTTCCCTACTGACACTTTGCCTAGCATACCTCCTGTCGTTTGTGAAAATGTGCAGGATCATTGTGAAATTTCAGCGGAACCAGGAAGAGTATTGCCCCCGAGACAGAACAGGGGAAAACCACCGTTGAGGTACTCTCCAAGTAAACTATCAAAAGGCACCAGATATCCAATCAAGGGCGCGAAAGGTTTATTGTCGTCAGTGTGCGACATAATGGTACCAAGGACAGTTGAGGAAGCAATGAGTAAACCTGAATGGTGTGCGGCCATGCAGGAGGAGATGAATGCCTTATACAAAAATAATACTTGGGAGAAGGTCATCTTGCCATCAGGAAAACGACCAGTGAGTTGCAAATGGGTATACACGGTCAAGTACAAGGCCGATGGGAGTATTGAAAGATACAAGGCGCGACTAGTCGCAAGGGGATACATTCAGACCTATGGTATTGATTATACTGAGACTTTTTCACCAGTGGCGAAACTTGACACCATCAGGGTAATTTTCTCGATAGCAGCTACACAATCTTGGCCCCTTTATCAGTTCGATGTCAAGAATGCGTTTCTTCATGGTGAGTTAAAAGAGGAAGTGTACATGAGTGCACCTCCAGGTTTTTCAAACAAATTTGGTGAAAATGAGGTATGTCGACTCAGACGGTCCTTGTATGGACTCAAACAATCCCCAAGGGCCTGGTTTGGTAGGTTTACGAGTTTTATGAAAAAATGCAACTACAAACAGAGTAATGCTGATCATACTCTATTTATAAAAAGGAATGGTTCTCGAGTTACATGTCTTATAATTTATGTTGATGACATGATAATCACAGGGGATGATTCGGAGGAGGTGTCTATACTCAAGGAAAAATTATTCTCAGAATTTGAAATGAAGGATTTGGGAGATCTACGATATTTCTTGGGAATTGAAGTCCAAAGGTCAGAGAAAGGGATATTTATCTCCCAGCAGAAGTATATTCTTGATCTACTTGCAGAGGTTGGCATGATAGATTGTAAGCCAGCAAAAGCCCCAATGTTAGTAAATCAGAGGATGGAGTTTGAAGAAGGAAGATCTGAAGCTGACTGTGGAAGGTACCAACGACTTGTAGGGAAGTTAATATATTTGGCACATACTCGTCCCGATATTTCCTTTGCTGTTGGGTTGGTAAGTCAGTTTATGCACAAACCTCAAAGTCATCATATGGAAGCAGTAATGAGGATTGTGCGATATCTAAAAGGGACACCTGGACGTGGTATTTGGTTCAGGAACAATGGACATTTAGGTGTTCAAGTTTACACAGATGCTGATTGGGCTGGAAACTTGATTGATCGACGATCTACTTCAGGGTACTTTGCCCTTGTTGGGGGAAACCTGGTTACTTGGAAGAGCAAGAAACAGAAATTTGTCGCCTTGTCTAGCGCCGAAGCTGAGTTTCGAGGGATTGCTAAAGGAGTAATGGAGATTCTATGGCTACGGAAGCTACTGTGTGACCTAGGATTGGACGTCTCTACTCCGGCAAAGTTGTTCTGTGATAATAAGGCCTCAATAAGTATTTCAGAAAACCCAGTGCAGCACGATAGGACAAAGCATGTTGAAGTCGATCGACATTTCATAAAAGAAAAAATTGAAGATAAGGTTGTGGAGTTGCCTTTCGTACGAAGTGAGGATCAATTGGCGGATATTTTGACAAAGGCTGTGGCTGGAAGGGCGTTCGATGAAACACTTGTCAAGTTGGGCATTGAAGACTCACCGGCTCAACTTGAGGGGGAGTGTTAGGAAATAGAATATTTACTTACCTTGGATAATTGTGATTTGTATTACCATAAATGAGGATGATCGTGTACATAATTGTAGGGGCGTGATTATAGGTACTGATTGATAGTTTACCTTGTATAGCTAAGCATTGAGTTGTATAAGAAGTAGTGCAAGATGTATGGAAAACGTATGAATGAATGAAAGAAAACAATTTTCCCAAAAAATACTTGTTATCACTGACATTACCAGAAAAGTTACAAGTGCACATGACACGAACAGGGAAAAAAAACAAAAGGCTACAAAATCTTTGGTAAGCAATTTATTTATGCCACTCCATGACTGAAACATAAAAGAACTGGACCAAATAAAGAACATTTTTATATGGATCTTACAGGATCCTTGAATTGTTTGTTAACTTGCTCGATCATATCTTTCATGCCTTCCAACTTCCCAAGGATAGCATCCTCTCCAAATTCATCTCCAACCCCAAAAAAGACGAGTCATCTGCAATAATACTTTATAAGAGATGATCAATCACATAACCAGAGCAAGTGCATGAAAAAGTGGAACGTCCAATATATTATGGCATCTTGCTGGTCTACAACATAAGTCTAGGAAATGGGTTTTGATTGGATACCATATCCCAAGCCTAGGAATGCGATCCAGAAGAGTTAGCTACTACAAGATTTATTGCACAATTGCAAAAAGAACACGGGAGAGGGTAGTGCACGAAGAACGGAGGGAGGAACAGAAAGGCTAGGGTGCATAAGTAATCGCGTCAAGTAGTGCATCTCCCTAACAATTTGGCACTGCTAGCAAACGTGAACAAACAGAAAAACATGAACATAATGAACTGAGCAATAAATTTGCTTGGAGCACCTAGGTTTCTAACATGCAACACAAAATCCAGTCAAAATGGTGCACAAACTTTGTCAACCCAGTTTGCACCCTGGAGGTATGTCTACTTCAACTAAAAGATGTAAAGACAGATACTAAGAATTCATTTCCTCATCATGGGTGATACATTCATTGAAGTGGTACTTTTCTCATACAAAGCTAAAAGATGTAACTCTCTCCCCTTTTTCATAGTTCGGAAATATTAACACATATCAGGAAAAACTTTAACCCAATTAGTACCAATATGGTACTACAAACAGCGAAGCAAGTCTCCTTCGGATAATAAAGGCCTAGATTGAAAGATCTACCTACCATAATTACCATTTAGTAGTTCTTAGCAATACAAAGCCCTGATAAAATACAAAAATGAGCCAAATGGCAATAAGATGCTGGTGATAACCTAAAAACATGAGTTGTCCATAGCAGCTGTCACGACTTGTTTAAAGATCATCTAGACGTTCTTTTCCTGTTTCCCCCACCCTCTACAAAAGTCAGTAGCTAGCAGCATCAACATCCCTGCTCACAGATAAAAGGAGGAAGAAAACCAGTAAAACTCTAAATTAGACAATTGCTTTTTAGAGCGCCAAATCACAGGCTACACGAGCTGCAACCTATTCTTCCTCACATCAGCCCGTAGCCTTAGTCCACAGAATGGAACTAAGTTTAATTAATAACTTCGACAAAAAAATTACTTGCTTGTAAATAGAGGAACAGACATCATCAGAATAAATCCAATGTAATTAACAATTGAGACAATTGAGCATAAATGCATAATCATTAAAGCCATAGATATTGCAATTAAAGAAGTGACCAAAAAGCTCTTGATTTTAAGGGGGTTAATACCCTTCAAGTCCCTCAAATAGGTAAGAAAATGACTCCTGCTAAATGATCCTAGGTGAAAATTAAGAAAATAGTTTGAAAAAGGTTCACCTGACTTATCATGCCACCAAATTTACTTTTCAAACTCATCATTTGGGCCAATCCCTTTTCCAATGTTGTGGGAAATTGTAACAGCCGAAGCGTATGACCAGTTGGAGCTGTATCAAATACTATGCAAGAATAGTCCATCGTTTGCACTAATCTGAAAATAAATCGGCACAAACACCTGAGGACACACGATCCCAGAATGTACCGACATGAGAAACAAATTATCCGCAACATATAGATCTTGCTGGTAAAACTGGGAGACTAAGCAACTCCCATAGAAGGAACTATCTAAAACTGAACAGCAACAAATGCAACATTAAAGGAGTGGCAGCCAGGGAAAAATAAGGGAGACAAAGAACAAAGAAGAATAATGAGCTGTATGCACATAGATCTTTGTTCTTTCTCTCACCCTCCAGCTCCAGATGAAGAGCAAGAGAAGAAGTGGAAGCAGGATTGAGGAGAAATAACACAACAAACACTTGAGCCTGTCATCAAAAATTTCTTAACTGAGAAAAGGAAAAAATTCAAAGCTGAACTCCTATCTAAGATTCCACAGCCTTTTAGTATTTATTTTCTAAATACATTTATTTTGTTTTATTTTCTGTTTGATCTAGTGTGTGAACAAATCACTGTGGAGAGTGAAATTCAGTGTATGCTCATTGATGGTCTATGGGTCTTTACAGGCCTTAAAAACATTCTGAAGGTAATCTTTTCTCCAGTTTGTGATGTTTGACAAATTGCTTCAGACTATTCATGTTGTCATGCCTTCTCTTGTGTTATCCTTTAGGCATGGAACTTCCAAACTCAGACCGAGTATGTGCTTAGTGGACCAATAAGAGTGGTTCGTGCACTGGCTGCAAGTGATGATGTGGTTTTGTTGGAGTCAACGTAAAGACTAAGATCTTGACATAATTCCTTATAACTTCTACCCTTTTTTGTATTTATGATTTAACTAGCTTCTCGGCTTTCATGGCATCTCAATGTTATCATCATTTTCGTAACCTCTTGCTTTTCATCATAAGATGGTACCATATGGGCATGGAAGTTCAATTCTGGGCCCTGTTGCATGAATTATTAGCAACTTTGAAGGGTCACTCTTTGGTTGTGCTTTGACTGGTGTTTGGAGCTAACAGGCTGTACTCAGGCTCCAAGGACAACACTATTCGTGTAAGTCTTTTTCTTCTGGTTTTCTTTTTCTTTTAGCACAGGTGAACAATCGTCCATGTTTGTAACTTATCGTGTATTCTGTTAGGTGGGTGTCGTGAAGTTTGTTTAGGAAACTTTTGGTAAAATCGGTTGAAGGAAGGAAAAATTCAATTTCCTTGCTTTTTGTATTTCTCTTACAATCTATTTATACACATCTAGTCAACTTTTAATCCCTACAATCAAGCTAGTATAATAACTAAGAAAAACCGGTAGCCCCTTTGGTCAAGTAACCGGCCCCTAATAAATTTTGTATTTACAACAATTTACAATCTTTAATCAACTACATTTACTCCTAATTACAACACTTAATCATTCTTGGTCAAGCACAATTAATGCCACTTAATCGTTCTTGGTCAAGCATAATTACGCCCAATTAATCCTCTTGGCCGGTTATGTTGACTACTTCAACACTCCCTCTCAAGCTGGAATGTAAATATTGAGCATGCACAGCTTGCCGACAAGTTCTTCAAAAAACGGTTTGTGAAGTCTTTTGGTCAAGACATCAGCCACTTGTTGCTTTGTAGCAATATAGAGCAGAGAGAAACTGTTTGTCATCAATTTTTTCTCTGAGATAGTGACGATCAACCTCGACATGTTTTGTGCGATCGTGATGAACTGGATTATGAGCAATGCTCACCGCTGCTTGTATCACAATAAAGGCTTGTAGGTCCATTAGAAGAAACATGTAATTCATTGAGTAATCTTTTAAGTCACAAACCTTCACAAACACCATCTGCAAGAGCCCGAAATTCTGCCTCTGCGCTGCTACGAGCCACCACTGGTTGCTTTTACTGGCCATGTGACCAAGTTACCCATACGTAAGTGCAATATCCTGACATTGATCTCCTGTTTACTAAGGACCCAACCCAGTCTGCATCAGTGTAGATCTCGAGACTTTTTTTCGGTTGTTTGCAGAAAAATAAACCTCGACCCGGTGTCTTTATTAGATATCTTAGAATACGGAGTACAGCCTCGAGATGTTTTGTTTTCGGATAATGCATGAATTGACTAACCATACTTACTGCAAAAGCAATGTCAGGACGAGTATGTGATAAATAAATAAGTTTTCCATCAATTCGTTGGTATTGTCTTTGACAAACTTCATTTTCTCCATCAGGACCGAGCTTAACATTCGGCTCTGTAGGAGTTTCTGCAGGTCGACAGCCTAACATTCCTGTTTCCTTTAGTTAAATCAAGTATTATAGAGATTGATAATATTCTTATTGATCAATCAATACAACAATAATAACTTAGAGAGAGAGAGCAGTTGATAAAGAGTGTGCAAAACTGAAACCAATAGATTTCAGGTCCTTACCATTATATGTACAGTAGTCAACTATATATACAACAACTAGTAACGGTAGTTGTACTTCCAGCCTGCCATATCCAACGGTTGCTTTATCATATTTTCCTTTTTAATTTCTATACAAATATTCAACTACTGCTATATACATGCCTACATTGTATTCTTCATAGTACAAACTATATACATTTTACATAGTATTTCAACACTCCCCCTCAAGCTTGGTGTATATGTTGATACAACCAAGCTTGACAACAAGTGTGAGAAATGTATGAGTAGATATAGGTTCTGTAAATATGTCCGCAACTTGTTCTTGAGATGGAATGTGTTTAATGGTAATAATTTTGTCCTCAATCTTGTCCCGGCTAAAGTGACGGTCAATTTCCGCATGTTTTGATTTGTCATGTTGAGTGGGATTCTCAGCCATATTGATGGCCGAAATATTGTCACAATAAATATGTATTAGTGAAACTGTGTTCATCTTCAGTTCTTCAAGTATCCTCCTTAACCACAAGCCTTCACATAGTCCAGTTGCTAAGGCGCGTAACTCAGCTTCAGTGCTACTGCGGGAAACCACTGTTTGTTTCTTGCTTCGCCATGTCACCAAATTGCCACACAAGAATGTATCGTACCCCGTGGTTGATCTTCCATCAGTTTGTGATCCAGCCCAGTCAGCATCTGTGTAGATCAAAATCCTTTTATCTTCTTGCTTCTTAAATAATAAGCCTGGACCTGGAGCAGCTTTTAAGTACCTGAGAATTCTTATTGCAGCCTTAAGATGTTCATTAGTAGGATCATGCATGAATTGAGATACATAGCTAACAGCATAACAAATATCTGGACGAGTATGCGATAAATAAATGAGTTTACCTACCAACTTTTGATACTGGAGTTTATCCGTGGGCTCGGAATCCCATAATTTCTTCGGCTTCTTATCTGGCTCCATGGGTGTAGACGCGGGTTTGCATCCAAGCATACCTGTTTCTTTTAACAAGTCCAACACATATTTTCTTTGGGAGATGCCGATTTCATTTGTTGTCTTAGCTACTTCCATACCTAGAAAATATCTTAAGTGACCCAAGTCCTTAACTTCAAATTCATTTGCTAGACACTGTTTGATTAAATTAATCTCCTTGATATCATTTCCAGTAGGTATTATATCATCTACATAGGCAATAAGCATAGTAATGTCGTGATTGTTAAAGTGAAGTGTAAATAAGGTATGATCTGCATGAGCTTGCTTAAAGCCGTATCTGATAACAACTGAAGTAAACCGCTTAAACCATGCCCGGAGAGATTGTTTTAGTCCATATAATGATTTTTTCAATTTACATACCATCTCTTTATTGTGATCATGCTCAAAACCAGGAGGTATATCCATATATACTAATTCTTGCAAGTCACCATTCAAAAATGCATTTTTAATATCTAATTGACATAAAGTCCAATCCAAGTTAACAGCTAAAGAAAATATAACTCTTACTGTATTTAACTTAGCTACTGGTGCAAATGTCTCTAAGTAATCAATATCATAGGTTTGCGTAAAGCCTTTTGCTACGAGTCTAGCCTTATACCGATTAATTGTTCCATTGGCATTGTATTTTACTAAAAAGACCCACTTGCAGCCTACTGTCCTTATGGCCTGTTTTCGGACAACTAATTCTGAAAAGAATGGTGGCCGGGAAATGCTCAACGGTGGCCGACGGTAATGGTGGCCGACGGTGGCTGAATATTTTTGAGAGAATATTTTTGAGAAGAGAATCAACAATTGTATTCTCATTAATTCAAGACAATCATCTTACAATCACATTATACATCTATGGTAACTATGCACAATTAATAGGACCTATCAATCCCCATAAATTAAGGGATTCAATTCTATCCTCCTACCATAAAATCTTCCTACAATCAAGCATTACATTTACACCAAAATTAACACCCAAAAAAAGCTCCCCAAACCGTTACCCTCTTAATGTACCAAATCGGTACATTAAAGGTGACAACCGGATCATTCCCAAAAATGGTGGAAGACCACATTCAATGTACAATTAAGTCAAGAATCTCTAGAATATTCCAACACTCCCCCTCAAGCTGGGATGTAAATGTTCTTCATGCCGAGCTTGCTAACAAGTTCTTCGAAGGTGTTCTTGTGAAGTCCCTTTGTCAAAATATCAGCTACTTGTTGCTTGGTAGGAATGTAGTGCATTGAAAAACTTTTGTCATCAATTTTTTCTCTAATAAAGTGTCGATCCACTTCAACATGCTTTGTTCTATCATGATGAACTGGATTGTGTGCAATGCTTACTGCAGCTTTGTTGTCACAATAGAGCTGCGCCGAACCTGTGGGAGATAAAAACAACTCACTAAGTAACCTTTTTATCCAAAGGCCTTCGCACACGCCGTGAGCAAGTGACCGAAACTCCGCTTCTGCACTGCTGCGAGCCACCACTGGTTGTTTTTTGCTGCGCCAAGTAACCAAGTTACCCCACACATAAGTGCAGTATCCTGACGTAGATCTTCTATCAGTTACGGATCCTGTCCAATCCGCATCCGTATAGACTTTGAGATTTCTTTCCTCGTTTTCCCCAAAAATTAGACCTCTGCCTGGTGTTTTCTTTAGATATCTCAATATCCGGAATACTGCTTCAAGATGTTGCTCCTTTGGTGAGTGCATAAACTGGCTCACCATACTAACTGCAAAAGCAATGTCAGGACGTGTATGCGACAAATAAATAAGTTTACCCACGAGTCGTTGGTATTGCCCCTGATTTACATCCTTTCCTCCATCCAATCCCAATTTCGCGTTGGCCTCAGTGGGGGTATCCGAGGGCCGACATCCTAGCATTCCTGTCTCCTTTAACAAGTCAAGTACATACTTTCTTTGTGAAACAAAAATACCTGACGAGTTTCGAGCAACTTCCATACCTAGAAAGTACCTCAGTCCTCCCAAGTCTTTCATCTCAAATACACTGCTCAAATAAGTCTTTAGTGAGTTGATCTCATCCCAAGCGTCCCCTGTAATAATAATATCATCAACATAGACTATAAGAATTGCACGTGTGCCGCCTATAGTATGTATGTAAAACATGGTGTGGTCTGCTTGGGATTGTTTGAAACCTTGGGTCTTAACAGCTTGAGTGAATTTTCCAAACCATTCACGAGGTGATTGCTTTAGACCATAGAGTGATTTGTTTAACTTACAAACCAATCGTTTATCTTTTATAACACCAGGAGGAAGATCCATATAAACTTCTTCATGCAAATCACCGTTAAGAAAGGCATTTTTTACATCTAGTTGTTGGAGGGGCCAATCAAGACATGCAGCTAGGGACAAAAGTATTCTTACTGAGTTTAACTTTGCTACTGGGGCAAATGTCTCATTATAATCAATCCCGGAAACTTGAGTAAAACCCTTAGCAACAAGTCTAGCCTTATACCTGTTAATGCTTCCATCTGAGTTAAACTTGATAGAGAACACCCATTTACAACCCACTGCCTTTTTACCTGAAAGTAACTGAACGACTTGCCAAGTGTTGTTTTTTTTCCAACGCCTGCAGTTCATCCTGCACTGCTGCCCTCCAGTCCTTATCTGCCATAGCCTCATTAATATCTCTAGGAACATGAGTACTAGAAACTCGGGCTGTGAATGCCGAAAAACTGGGAGATAGTTTGTTAGTGGAAACAAAGTTGGAAATAGGATGCTGAGTACATACACGTTTTCCTTTCCTTACGGCGATAGGGAGATCCAAATCTTCTTGAGTGTCCTTGCCGGAATCAAGAACCTGTTCAGAAGATTGATACTCTAGAGAGATGTCAGACTTTGTATCCAGTTGAGGATTATACTTACGAGAATAGACGAGAATATCGGTAGGATCACGATTTAAGTGAGATGGACGAGTCAAACTTGGAACGGATGAACTGGTTTTGGCCGTGTCCGACTCGGACGGACTGGACGGGCTGGTTTTGGCCGTGTCCGACTCGGACGGACTGGACTCGGAATCGGGATTTTCAGTCGGTGGTGACACTCCCCCTGAATCACTACCATACCGCGCAGGAGAGAGTAGTGATTCATTTGTAGAGACGAGAGGGAAAAAAGATGGTGTAGAAAGGATGGAATCCGAAGGTTCCAAGGAGGCTGGAACCGATTCTTGTATAGTGAAGTATGGTTCATTTTCTCGAAAGAGTACATCCATAGTAACAAAGATTCTACGAAGGGTTGGAGAGTAGCACTTATATCCTCGTTGAGTAGATGAATACCCAATGAACACACACTTGGATGAACGGGATTCGAGTTTGGACATATGTGCACTATGATTGTGGACAAATGCAACACACCCAAAAACTTTAAGTGGGAGAGTAGAGCCACTATAGAATAATGGATAAGATTGTTGTAAAACAGAGATTGGTGTTTTGAAGTGAAGTATTTTTGTGGGAAGACGATTGATGAGATGACACGCAGTAAGGACTGCTTCTCCCCATAAATAATTAGGAACATGCATAGTGAACATTATGGCCCTGGCAACTTCCATAATATGTCGGTTTTTCCGTTCGGCTACGCCATTTTGTTGGGGTGTGTTTGGACATGAACTTTGGTGAACAATTCCCTCAGATGCAAGATAAGTATGTAGGACTCTATTGAAGTATTCTGTACCATTATCGGAGCGGAGAGTCTTTATGGTGGTTTGAAATTGGGTTTTCACCAAGGAGTGAAAGTTTTGAAAAATGGTAGGTACCTCAGTTTTATCTTTGAGGAGATATATCCAACACACACGTGTATGATCATCGATGAATGTAATGAACAACGTGCCCCCGAAACATTTTTGACGCGTGAAGGGCCCCAGAGATCACTATGCACAAGTTGAAAAGGAGAAGATTCTACATGCAATTTTTGAGGATAGTGTTGTCGAGTATGTTTAGCAAATGTACATGCATCACACTGCAAAACTGAAGATTTCTTGACATTCATATTTGAAGGAAACAGCTGTTTTAGATACTGGAGACTAGGATGTCCTAGTCTTTGATGAAGTAGGAGTACATCAAGATTATTTATACTAGGATTAACAAGAGGTGTTGTTGAGTGTAAAGCTAGTTTTTCTGGATGGCTGTCTTCCTCAAAATGATAGAGTCCGCCTTTCTCTCTAGCAGTGCCAATCTTCCTCCCCGATCCCTGTTCCTGCAAGACACAGAGTTGTGCAGAGAAATTAGCAATACAGTTGGAATCCTTTGTAACCTTACTAACAGATATTAGGTTGCAGGCTAATTTAGGGACAAAGAGGACGGCCTGGAGGGTTAATGTAGAGGATACTCTCACTGACCCTCTCCCTGCTACAATTGCAAATGTCCCATCTGCCACACGAACTTTTAACCCTCCGGAGTTTGGCACAAAGGTAGAAAACAAGGACATATTACCTGTCATATGGTCCGTGGCTCCTGTGTCTAGGATCCAAGATAAGGTCTCAACGAAATTTGCCATACCTGATTGGTGATTGGTACTGTGGTGTATCTCAGTCTGACCCTTCAGAAGTGCAAGTAGCTGGTCCACTTGGGGTTGGCTTAGAGTGGCCGAACCTGGGGCAACCTCCGGCGAGCCATCTCCTTCCAAAGTGACGGCCGTGAGTTCACAGCCTGGTGTTGGTCCTGATCGCTTGGGCCGTGCTGCATCGGCTGGCTTCCCATGGAGGCTCCAGCACTTTTCTTGTGTGTGACCAAGTTTGTTGCTAGGATCAGTTGTGTTTGGCGCAGTAGTGCCTGCGCTGGGGTTGTTAACTGGAGCAGTGGATGAGCTAGCACCAGGAGAAGTTGTTTGAGAACTCATCTCGGAAGTTGGATGAGAATGACTTAAGAATGATTATAGTGTTTTGGCTCTGATACCATGAAAAGAATGGTGGCCGGGAAATGCTCAACGGTGGCCGACGGTAATGGTGGCCGACGGTGGCTGAATATTTTTGAGAGAATATTTTTGAGAAGAGAATCAACAATTGTATTCTCATTAATTCAAGACAATCATCTTACAATCACATTATACATCTATGGTAACTATGCACAATTAATAGGACCTATCAATCCCCATAAATTAAGGGATTCAATTCTATCCTCCTACCATAAAATCTTCCTACAATCAAGCATTACATTTACACCAAAATTAACACCCAAAAAAAGCTCCCCAAACCGTTACCCTCTTAATGTACCAAATCGGTACATTAAAGGTGACAACCGGATCATTCCCAAAAATGGTGGAAGACCACATTCAATGTACAATTAAGTCAAGAATCTCTAGAATATTCCAACAAATTCCCATGTTTTATTCTCAAGTAAGGCTTGCATTTCCTCATCTACTGCCTGTTTCCAAGTGGTCTGTTGAAGTGCCTCCTCAATCGTGGTAGGGACTCGTTGATTGTCCAGGGTGCAAGTAAAAGACTTAATGTTGGCATTTAAACGATCATAGGCCAGAAAATTGTACAGTGGGTGTTTAGTACATTCGCAGACACCTTTTCGAAGAGCTATAGGGAGATCATTTTCTGGGGCAAGTTCAGAAGGATTACTTACAAGATTAGGGATATTAGGCACTGTTTCCGCAGGCAAATTTTTCCGCCTAGTATATACATGGGTGATAGGTAATTCAACATGTCCAGGTGATTCATTCCTGCGATTTTCAGTGTGGCTAGAATCCTCAGTAGGTATTCCCGTAAGTGTAGTAACAGGTTCTGGGTTTAGGCTAGATTGAGTTGGTGTATTAGGAATAATATCTAGGATACTCCAAAAATGGTCTAAATTGCTCTCATTTCTATCTACTAACGGAGGATTAGAGTAGTATGCTTTATTTTCATCGAATATCACATCAAGGGAGACAATCATCTTCCTAGTTATTGGACAGTAGCATTTAAAGCCCTTTTGAGAACTAGAGTAATCCAAAAATACGCATTTATGGGTCTGGCTGTCTAACTTAGTACGCACATTAGGTTGAGTATGAACATAAACAACACAGCCCAATACCTTAAAGGGTAGAGTAGACAGAAGCTTAGTAGTGGGGTAACACTGAGAAGTAAATCTTGTGGTGTTTTGAAGTTTAAGACGCGTGAGATTAGCCTATTAATAAGATATGTGGCTGTAAGAATAGCTTCACCCCAATAAAATTTTGGCATATTAGTAAAGAACATAATGGATCTAGCTACTTCTAGTAAATGCCTATTTTTCCTTTCAGCGATGCCATTTTGTTGAGAAGTATAGACGCAAGATGTTTGGTGATGAATTCCCAAACTTCTCAAGTAATCCGTGACATCTCTATTAACATACTCAGCGTCAATGTCACTCCTAAGAACCTTGATTGTAGCGTTGAACTGATTCTTGACTAGGGCAACATAGGTTTTTATGATATTCCCAACTTCACTTTTATGTTGCATTAGGTATACCCAAGTTAACCTTGTATGATCATCTACAAATGTGATGAACCACCTAGCACCATTTAAACTTGCAAGTTTAGAGGGTCCTCATACGTCGGAGTGGACAAGGTTGAATGGACTACTAGGTTCATACGGTTTTGGCAACTATCTTCCCTTGGTTTATTTGGCAATGATACATGTTTCACACTTTAAATAACGGAGACTAACGTTATGAAATAACTGAGGCATCAATCGTTTCAAGTACAAGAAATTAGGGTGTCCTAATCTTGTATGCCACAACAAAATAAGCTCTAAGCTGTTTGTGCCTGTTCTAGTACAGGAGAGAATCTTAAGGCCATTACAGTTAGAGCTTCTGGTGTTCAAAACGTGCAGACTATCAACCCTGTCCAGAAAATCAGCATCTACACACTGTTTTCCTTCAGACTGTAGAGTGTAGAGACCATTAAACTGTTTAGCATTGTCAATCATCTTCCACATATTCTTCTCCTGAAAGAGACATTCAGAAGATGAGAACACTGCTAAACAGTTGTTATCAGCAGTTAATTTACTGAGTGATAGTAAGTTAAAGCTCAAGCAGGGCACATACAGGACGTTTTTCAAGGTTAATCTGTTGGTAAGTTGGACCATACCCTTGCCATCCACATTAAGACTGACCCCATTAGCTATTTCAACTAATCTGGGATGCACAAAGGGTTCATAAATATCAAGAAATGCAAAGTTATTAGTCATGTAGTTTGAGGCTCCTGAATCAATGATCCAGGAGTGACACTGACCACCTGACGAAGTACCTCTCATAGATGCCATAGTTGCCCGTCCTGGTTGTGATGGCTCATTTTGTTCCTGAGAGCAAACACCAAGTTGTTGCTGTTGTGTGAGGAGCTGTACCAAGGCTTCTACCTGATGAGTAAGTCTTGACTCTGGATCGTTATAGTTTGCAGAGTTAGCCACCTGTGGTCTCCCTGTTCCCCAAGATGGTGAAAACCTGGAAGGTGTTGGCCCATTTTGCTTGTTTCAATCGTTGCAGCTTAAAGCAGTTGTCAACTGTATGATCAGGTTTCTTACAGTATTTGCAGGACACAAAGGATTTACGGAAGGAGCGGTTACCATAGGTATTGTGGTTTCTTTTGACTACTAGGCTGGATAAATCTGTAGTCACGGTATGATTTCCGTGGGGTAAGTGTTCTGGAGTGTTAGTTTGAGTAGAGCTAAGAACAGGAGTAGGAGGCCTAGTGACAAGTGCAGAACCCTATTATGGTTACCAACCATAAGCTAATGGGACACAATTACCTCTCCTGGAGTAAGGTTGTGGAAATGTTTATAATAAGACGAGGGAAAGATGATTATTTGTATGGAAACTTACCCACACCTGGCCCTACTAACGCGGGTTACAGACTATGGAGGTCCGAAAATTCAATGATCATGTCGTGGTTAATAGGCTCTATGGTACCTGAAGTCGGTAATAACTTCATCCTATGCCCCACTGCAGCAGCAATATGGGAAGCTGCAAAAGAACTATACTCCAAAAGAGATAATGTCTCTGAGATTTATGAATTAGAGTCACAGTTACAAGACATACGTCAGGGGGATCAATCTGTAAGCACATACTACTCCCACCTAACGAAACTTTGGCAGCAGATAAATATCTTTGAAGAACATACTTAGACTTCTCCAGCTGCTGACCAAACTTTTAGGAAGTTTATACAAACTAAACATGTGTTCCGTTTCCTACATAGACTGAACAAAGAACTTGATGCAGTTAGGAGTAGAATTTTAGGCATGAAGCCGCTCCCAACTCTGAACACTGCCTTTTCTGAAGTATGCCAAGAGGAAAGTAGGATTAAAGTTATGTTGGGAACCACCAATAATGGAGCTTGGTAACTGGCTTTGCATGACTTCGATTACCGTGGATCCACCCTGTTGAGGAGCAGATTTAGCCTCTGAAGTTTCCTGGCCTTCAGCCATTGTTTGTGTTAATGGCTTGAGAGGAAAGAGAGGAATACGATGCTAGGAAGAAGAGTGAAGATTGTAGAAAAAATGAAGAAGACGTCTGAACAGGATATGAGAGATGTAGGAGAAAACAGTGATGGGATGAGTGACTTGCTGTAATAAAGAGTAAGGGACGTGTTGTAATAAAGACAATAAAGACAAAGAGGACTAAGTCCCCGCTTTGTTATCAATATTCTCTGAGAGAGAGGAAAAAAAGTTGACGGGAAAAACGAAGTTTACTGAATCGAAGTAAGAAAAAATTCGTAAAGCAGGGTACACGTGATCGAGACTTTTAATGCGGTCGTACATGTCGTACATGCAATAAATGGTTTTTACCCGCGTAGACCAAAATAAAAATAGGTGTTATCGTACGACAAAAATGGCACTAATCCCCTTGAGGTTCTTTTGATGATTGACATGTGGACAATGATCCTTGAATTTCAACAGAAGTTTTTTTTTCCCTCGTAATCGTTGTCTCCCTCTTGATAATAGTCTTCTTCCTCACAACAACAAATTTACAGTGGAATCGATCAAACCACAGAACTAGAACAGAATTTTCAAATCTCAATAGAACTTAGAATAGAAGTTCCAAATCTCAACTTTGAGCTTTTTTGCTCTGATACCATGTGGAAATTGATAATATTCTTATTGATCAATCAATACAACAATAACAACTTAGAAGTTGATAAAGAGTGTGCAAAACTAAAATCAATAGATTTCACGTCCTTACCATTATATGTACAGTAGTCAACTATATATACAACAACTAGTAACGGCTAGTTGTACTTCCAGCCTGCCATATCCAATGGCTGCTTTATCCTATTTTCCTTTTTAATTTCAATACAAATATTCAACTACTGCTATATACATGCCTACAATGTATTCTTCATAGTACAAACTATATACATTTTTACATAGTTTTTCAACAAGTACATATTTCCTTTAGGAAACAAATATACCTGATGAGTTGCGTGCCACCTCCATTCCAAGAAAGTACCTCAATGATCCCAAATCCTTCATTTCAAATTTGCTGCTTAAGCATTTCTTTAGTGACTCTATTTCACCATGGGCATCTCCTGTAAGAATAATGTCATCAACATACACGATAAGGATAGCACGAGTATTTTCCTTTGTATGTTTATAAAACATAGTATGATCTACTTGTGACTGTTTACACCCTTGTGTTCTTGCAGCCTGAGTAAAGTTTCCAAACCATTCGCGGGGCGACTGTTTTAGCCCGTAAAGTGATTTGTTTAACTTACATACCAAATTTGTTCCTTTTGCTAGTCCAGGAGGAAGGTACATGTACACCTCTTCATGAAGATCACTGTTTAACAAAGCATTTTTCACATTTAATTGCTGAAGTGGTCAGTCAAGACATGCAGATAAGGAAAGAAGAATTCTCACCGAATTTAATTTTGCTACAGGGGCAAAAGTCTTATTGTAATCTATCCCGGATACCTGAGTAGAGCCTTTGGCGACTGCTAACACTCCCGTCTGTATTGAACTTTACTGAGAACACCCATTTGCACCCTACTGGTTTTTTCCCTTTAGGTAACTCAACAATTGTCCAAGTTTTATTTCTTTCCAAGGCTTGTAACTCCTCCTGTACTGCAGCTTTCCACTCCTTATCCGTGAGTGCTTCCGTAATGTTTTTTTTGGAATTTGAATATTTGACACCTTCGTAGTAAAAGCCGCAAACTGAGAAGACAATTTATTAGTAGAGACAAAATCAGAAATAGGATGTTGAGTGCATACTCTTTTGCCTTTTCGTAGTGCAATAGGGAGATCCAAATCAGTTGACGTCTCCAAATTATTTTCCTTGCTGCAGGAGTCAGAAACTGGTTCTGGAGATTAGCAATCTAGAGATACAGTAGGTACTTTATCAAATTGAGTCTTACTTTTTCGTCAATAGACAATTATGTCACGTGGTTGTTTTGGTGTTGTTTGAGGTTTACTAGACACGTTTTGTAGGGTCTGGTTGCGGACTTGGTAGTTTTTGTGGATTAGATTGGTCATTGGCCATTAATACTCCCCCTGACTCACTGTCGTGGGTATGAGAAGGAGGCAGTGAGTCATGCTGAAGGTCGGGAAACAGAGACAGGGACAAAACATTAGGCGAGGAAGATGAATTGAGATCAGACTCTTCCCAACGCTCCCCAGGTTGTGGTGATTTAGTAAAGTAGGATTCGGTTTCTCGAAAGTGAACATTCATGGTAACAAACACTTTGTGAAGGAAGAGAATAATATTTGTACCTACGTTGAGTGGGTGAGTAACCGATGAAAATGCACTTCAGCGAGCATGGGGTTAATTTAGATTTAGTTGGAGAATGGTTATGAACAAAAATGACACAACCAAACAATTTGAGAGGAATGTTGGAACCACCATGAAATAGAGGGTAGGCTTGTTAGGAGTTTTGTACTAGAGGGGTTTGGAGGGGAAGCGATTAATAAGGGGCAGGAAGTAAAGACAGCTTGCCCTCGTAGGTACATAGGAACATGCATAGTGAACATGAGAGCCCGTGCAACTTCTAAGAGATGACGATTCTTACGTTCAGCCACACCATTTTGTTGTGGTGTGTCTGGACAAGAACTTTGGTGTACGATCCCCTATGAGGCTAAGTAAGTATTAAGGACTGTGTTGAAATACTTAGTGTCATTATCGGTGCGTAGGACTTTGATGGTGGTTTGGAACTTATTTTTGATCATTGAATGAACATTTTTGAAAATAGTGGCTACCTCAGTTTTTTCGTCGAAGAGATACACCCAGCAGACTCTTGTATGATCATGGATGAAGGTAATAAACCACTTCGTACCTGAAATATTCTTACGAGACGGGCCCCAGATATCACTATGTACAGATAAAATGGAAAAGAGGGAGCATGTGGTTTAGAGAGATAAGAACTTCGAACTTGTTTAGCCAAAGTGCAAGCATCACAATGTAAAGAAGACAACTGTTTATTAAGGACAATCTGTGGAGACAACTGTTTGAGATAAGGAAGACTAGGATGTCCCAGTCTCTGATGTAATAAAAGTACATTATCATGTTTTGAATCAGAAGAAACATCAAAAGGGGCAGGGGAAACAGCAGCATGAAAGACAAGTTTTTTATTTGGCATTGTGTTTCTGCGGTCGTCATCCTCAAAATAATAAAGCCCATATCTTTCTCTAACAATGTCAATCTTCCTCCCCGATCCTTGCTCCTGTAACTTACAGGATTCAACAGAGAACTTAGCAATACATCTCGAATCCTTTGTAAGCTTTCTAATGGAAATTAAGTTGCAAGTCAACTTCGGAACATAAAGTACTGATCGAAGAACAAGTGATTGAGACAATTTTACTGAGCCTCTACCAGCCACAAACGCAAAAGTACCGTCGGTCACTTTGACTTTTAGGTTCTTATAATTTGGGACATAAGTAGTAAACAGAGACGAGTTACCTATCATGCGATCGGTTGCCCCTGTATCAAGAATCCAAGAAGGAGTTTCCATTAAATTAGCCATACCTTGGTCGGTGTTCTCATTGGACTGAGTGGATGCCTCAGCTTGTGGTTTTAGGAGGGTGAACAATTGTTTAATTTGTGCTTGGCTCAACGCAACTTGGCTTGAGTTGTTAGCAGGCGAGCGATCCTCCGTCACTGCAGCAAGGCCTCGGCCATAAGTCCTCATCGGCCTCTTTGTTCGTGCATCCGGTGGCTTTCCATGGAGATTCCAGCATTTACCTTGGGTGTGACCAAGCTTTTTACAATGTGAGCATCGAGGGCGATCATTTGTTCGAGGACCAACAGTTTTTGTGGCCAAGGCAGAGTCATCACTAGACCTTTCGTTGGACATGGCAAGATGTAAGTCTCTTTTTTTCTCCTAGCATGACTCGACGACGGCTCTTTTCCCTTCCTACCTCGGCAAATGCTTCACTGAGAGAAGGTAAAGGTCTTCTCCCCAATATACGGCCTCTCAGTTCATCCAATTCCTTGTCCAATCCGGCAAGGAAATCATATAAACGCTCCTTCTCCAAATGTTCTTTGAATTTGATGTTGCTCTTCAAATCGCCCCAATCAGCCTCATAATGTAAGTCGAGTTCCTGCCAAAGTGTTTGAAGAGTATTATAATATTCAGTAATATTCATACCTTCCTGGCGAATTTCCTTAAGTTTATTCTTGATTTTAAAGACTATGCTTTAATACTCAGTAATATTCATACCTTCCTGGCGAATTTCCTTAAGTTTATTCTTGATTTCAAAGACTTGAGAAGCATTCTCAAGGTCAGAGTATTGCTAATGCACTGCCTCCCAAATAGCTCTGGTAGTCCGCAAGAAGAGATAGGTACGGCTAATACGTGGCTCCATTGAGTTGATGAGCCAAGACACGATAAGAGAGTTGTTGAGCTCCCATGTAGCATACAGCGGGTCCGATGGTTCAGGCTTTAGAGCCTGGCCAGAGATAAAGGCTAACTTTCCTCTGCCATGCAGCACCATTAGAACAGATTATGACCATAATAAGAAGTTTTTTTCATTTAATTCATGATGGGTGATTTGAAGAGAAACACTCTCATTGAAAGTTTGCTGGAGAGAGAGATCTTGTGGAGTGGGTGCTGTTCTTACGGTAGAGGAAGAAGAAGAACTATCGGAGCCGGTTTGGAAACTCATCTCGGCTGTGGGATGAGGAGGACGAAAACAGATTTTTTTTTTATTTATTGGGTTGGCTCTGATACCATGAAACTTTTTGTAAAATCGGTTGAAGGAAGAACGAACTCAATTTTCTTGCTTTTTATATTTCTCTTACAATCTATTTATACACATCTAGTCAACATTTAATCCCTACAATTAAGCTAGTATAATAACTAAGAAAAACCAGTACCCCCTTTGGTCAAGTAACCGGCCCCTAATAAATTTTGTATTTACAACAATTTACAATCTTTGGTCAACTACATTTACTCCTAATTCCAACACTTAATATTCTTGGTCAAGCATAATTACTCCCAATTAATCCTCTTGGCCGGTTATGTTGACTACTCCAACAGTTTACATGATTTTGTTCGATTTGAATTGCCTTTGCATGCGTTTATGGTGGGATTCGTCAGGTTTCAAATTGCTAATACTTTTTCTTTTCTTTTCTTTTTTTTTTTTTTTTTTTTTGCAAATTCTCATATTTAGCCTTCTGGCAGGGTTTTTGTGTGCTGGCATTTTGTAGCTCTTCTCGTTTTTCTACCGTTGCTTAGTTTTTCTCTTGTCCTTGTACAAGCTTTTCTGGTCCTTTTTTATTTGTGCATGATCAACCGTTTTTTGATTGTGTAATTAAAAATGGGAGTGGTTTACACAAAATTAACTTGTGATTGACAAGGTTCTCTAACTAGGTCACTGAGTTATGTCACATTGTATTTGATGTTAGTTAGCACACTAAATGAGATTGTTGCCATGTGATCCATCTTTTCTTGTGTTAGACCTCCAAATTCTGTAATCAGCAGTGTTCACATTGTATTTGATGTTACAGATTATGGCCTGTGGTCCATCTTTTCTTTCTTGGTAGATCATTCCTTCAATCAATAAATTCGTTATTTGCAGATTTGGGACTTCGATAATCTGAATTGCGTGGAGACTGTGACTGGGCATTCTTGTGACATCACTCCTTTGCTGGGAATGTTATTTGCTATGTAGTTCATTGGACAATACATTGAAGGTTTGCTTTATATCTTGAACAGTTGCTATGTTTATCTGCTGGCTCATTAGGTTTTTCTGTCGGCATGTGCTTGCTATTTTTTCTTTTGGTTGCTCCTATAGGTGTGGGCCACATCTCAAAGTGGAAAGATGGAAGCATTACATGAAGTCAAAAAGGAAAGTGTAAGTGTTACTTGTACTATATGACAGCCTGATGATACTTCTTATCTGGTTGGTGCTCTTGGGGAATTTTGATTTGTTTGAAACCGTTCAGGGTGTTATCACTGTTGGTGGAATAATGGATGCTGAGAATTAGCCTATCCTGCTTTGTTCGTACAAAGATGGCACTCTCAGGCTCTATGATTTGCCATCGTGAGTATTTTGATGAACTTTCTGAATGTTTGCTCGTCGCAGTTGATCGTTTTTAGATTGCTAAATTTGTTTCATCGGCTGCAGATTTGCTGAGAGGGGAAAATTGTGGGAAAGAGGGAGATACAGACCATTGGGATAGGCTGTCGTGGGCTGTTTTTCACCGGTGATGCAGCTCTCTGTATGGAAATTAGATGGAGAATTCAAAGATGTTGTATCGTGAGAATGCGCTCAATTCTTGCGTCGCGGAAATGATGAGGATCAAGGATCCCATCATAAGGTCATTGGCCCAAGCAGCTTGTTTTTGATCCTTGAGAAGATCTCAAATTTTTGACAGGAGACAGTATATGCTTTGGCCCCTCGGAGTGTAATATCGCTTCTGTGCTCCGAGTAAAGTTCCACCAAAGAGCCAGGGGGATTATTGATTTGTTGATTTTTGCCTTATGTAAATAACAATTGAGAAAGTTGAGTTATCAACCTGATAATCAGAAAGTGTCAGATTTTTGCCTGATGTAAAACAACTGTTTGACACTACAAATTTTGGATACTAAATATGCAGTAATTAGATTATTGTTCTGTATATTGATAATATTACACAATGATGCCAGAAAGCTGAATAAAACATATATCAGAGCAACATGACGGAACTGTAGGGCTGGTTTATATCTGTGCCGTCTCTGTTCCTGAGCCCACCATCTCTCTTTCTCCCTAGTACTTTTTCTTTTCTTTTTTCCCCCTCCCACCAGCCAGGAATTAAACTTTTTTCCTCTAGCTCCAGTCTGAAGTAGTAGATTGGAGTATCAAGTGTGTGAAGCAAACACAGAAAACTACATACACAAAAGACAAGTTTTCTTTATGGGTTCGGCCTATATAAAACTAACTTGCACAAAGATGCTAACTTTTATCTTCTTTATCAAGTCTGCAAAGCTCATTGACCACAAACTTGATTATTTGTTCATCCCTCTCGTTATGCTTTTCAGCTTATTATTCTCTCATCTGAGATTATTGAAGCAGAGGAAGTTGGGGTGGGAGAAACAAGAAGGGCGAAAAGGAGTTGACCAAGTGAGAAGGTGAAAATGTGTGTCCCGTGTATGACTATGAATGGGAAGATGTTGGTTTGAGGTTTGCCTGTTTCTGTATTTTACCATAGAAAGTTTAGTGGGGACAGCTCTCTTTATTCTCTCCAGCGAAAACAAATCGAGCCGGTACATGAATATGAATATGTGATGGCATCATCTTTGCCGCCTCTTTATACGTGATCGTGTGTCTTAGAAACAATTAGACAATAGAGATAGTAAAATCAGATGCAGGTACATGTAGAGCCGACAGTTTACTGGATGAAAACTCTATTTTTTAGGAGTAGGTATTGTTTGTCGGCCTCTTATCGACCCTAGCGATAGCTTTTGCTGTCAGTGGATATACTGGATATGTGTTTTTATTGTAGATGGTAGATTCAAGAAAAAAATATATTTTTGAGCTTTACTATTTTCTTTTATTTAAGACACATGGTGACGAGGTCGGATTGTCTCGCCAAGGTAAAAGTCGAAATATCCGGGGTCTAAGGCCGTCACCCCTCCGTCACTTGTCCTCCTAGGAAGCCTGAGAAAGGAAAGAGAGCGTTAAGGGTCCCAGGGCGCTGCCCCGGGGAAACCCTCCGACGCTCAAGTCAGTTGTGAGCATTTTAGCGTAGAGCTTTAACTGAAATAGAGGTTTGATGAAACCTGTTTGAGGTCGGCCACAGTGCAGGCCGAGCTGAAACGAGAACAACGAGGTGTTTTTGACTTGTCTATTTTCCTTCTGATTTTGACTTGGAGCTTCTTACTGTTGGAGAAGCTCTTTTATACTTGGTGTGGTTGAGGGCTGAGTGTCCCAAAGGGTTGAAGTGACGACACCTGGCTGACTTGCATGTTCGCCAACTATTTTATAGTTGGCGAGGCTGAGAGCTGCGTGTCTCGGATAGTTGAGATGAAGACGTCTGGCCAGCTTGCATGGCAGCCGTGCAGCTGCTAAGGATTGCTGCGCTGACAACTTCCCCCCGTATGATTGACATCTGGAGAATCGAGAAGGCATGTATGCCACGTAGCACATAGCTTCGTGACTGCTGTAGTTTGGCCGAGGTCATTAGTCTGAGATCCGCGTGGCTGTAATAAACTGTTGAGAGCTTAGGAACCGAGTGCTGGTTCCTTTTGTCCGAGCTAGGGGCATAACCGACATCCTCTGGATGCCCGAGATGACCACTTGATTATCCAAGATGATTGACAATGTGAGGTCATCATGCCGAGATGAAAATGACCAGCTCCGTGGAACATTGGAGAGCCTTTCTGAGTTCGGTAGACAAGTTGGATCCGAGGCCGAGCACTATTCATTGGCCGAGGTGGAATTGTAGCCCGAGTCGAGGATGTGGGCCGAGATGGGACCCTTAGGCCGAGGTGAGATTCTTAGCCCCCAGAGGGCGCTGGAACTCTATGATCAAGATGACCGAAGGGCCCGACAAACGAAATGGCGGTGTGGCCCTGTAGCCGAGACGGACTGTTTGTCTGCCTGTGGTCTGGTCTACCTCCGGGCCAACCCGCCATACTTGGCCATTCTTTCACCTTACTTCAACGTTGACCGTTTATTGACTAACGAGGGGTATTTTTTGGCTCATCACATGGGCAGGCCAGACTTGATCTTAGATAACTTATCTAATGGAAAATTTTACATGCTAAGGTGTCGAGTGTAAAATCGGATGTTGAGAGAATGCTAAAAGAATAGCAGTTGGAACGATGGCCCTTTAAGATAGTTCGAGCTATTTCTGTTAGAAATCCGTAGCGGCAAACTATGTTCCGATACAGTTCCGTCATAAGCCAAGCTTTACTGGCGTCCCCTTAGTAAGTGTTAATCTAGCTTGTTGCTTCCACGCGACCTTATGTAAACAACTCATGTCTTATAAAAAAAGTTATACAACAACAACATTACCATATTGCTTTAAAAATTTCTGTCCATGGCATGGACTTGGCGGGCGGTCGCGAAGTGGATCACGGACTTGGCGGTCAGGAGATCCTGACCCGCCTCTCTGACCACTTGAAGCACATTTCTTTGATTGTCTTTTAATTGTATCAAAATATAAGTTTAATTTTGTCCCATAATTATGAAATTTCATTGAGTTTTTCGTTAACAGAGTATTTACTATATACCATATTTAGTTCATTCAAGGCGTTTTACAACTTAAAATTTAAGTGGTGTTTGGTTGAGGGTTTAGAAATAAGGAAATGAGTTCTGATTCCTCCAAACCGATTGAAGTTGTTTGTTTGGGGAAATGTTGCTGACAAAAGAGGATTCTAAAAGCATAGCAGACAAATCAGAAGATAGATTAGCACCACCAGATCCACCAAAAAGTTACCTACTGCCCTATTCTGTTTCTTAACAGGACAAGAATTGATATATATTGTTCGAGACTCGGTATTCTCAAAGGAATCGATAGCTTCAAATCCCTTATTAACATCGTCGGTGTATTAGGCCTCCTCAAAGATTTTTTTCAGAACCTGAGTGAGCTGAAGACATAACTGTAAAAGGAAAGTTGAAAGGGGACTTACTTTGATGGGATGGTTGAGATGTTAAAGATGAAGAAAGATTTACAAAAAGATGAATAGGCGAGCTAAAAAAAGACGATGACAGAAGGATCGGGAAGGATCTGATGAAATTATAAACAGGTGAAATGTAAAAGAGAATAAGGAACGGCCAGATATATAAGATTTTGAAGGGAATATTCGATCACCTTGAAAATTCTCACTCCTCAATTTTTAAACATGTTATACTAAACATGCATAGACGAAAGAAATTGATTTGTGCGGTAATAAACGCATCGAGGATCGCACCGTGATTCCTGTCATAATTGCATGCAACATTTAATTTATCAGAAAAAGACACCTCAGAGGTGTGCGTCATTTAACTTGTCAGAAGATTATGTCTATCACTAAAGATTTGTATAATCATTTGAAGCAGACATGGAGTCATCTGATGAGGTGAAAACCAACATAGACTCACAATCGTTAAGCGTAATCAAGTCGGCATGCTCATGATTTGGAACGTCCATGATAATTAGACGTAAGTCGTCTGAGACGCGAATATCATATGAGGTCAGACACAACGGACACACATTAGGTCGTCTACTCAGAAGGTCGGATGCATTAGCTCGACCAGAAGAGTTTAGATAAAATCCTATCAGCTCGGCAAGACTTCCAACATGAAGATTCAGGCACCAAATAATATCATCTCGACATAGCTTAATGATACGAGCTTGGCCAAATCTATACTCGCCACATGGATAGTTTTGTATTGACATCGCAAAACTTGATGTTTACTCATCAAAACAGGACTACATGCATAAGAAGTAGACGTTACATTTGACAACGTTCCACGTTCTCAAATACTTAAACTATTTCCTAAAAAACTCAAACAATTATATGAAATGTCTATAAAAGAGTTATTACATAAAATGATAAAACAATGTCTAAGTGTATTCGAAAAATGTGTTCCTTGATGGATATGAAATATTTGTTACGAATCTATCTTTATGTATCTATACCGATAATGGATATATAAATCCAAAACATACCACCTCAAGGCACGAACCAAGATAGACTAAAAGATATGAGCATGAGATAATTGAATAGTCAATTTTTTATTCAGTTATGCTGCATAAGATAGAGAACTCGTATCTTGCAAATGTCGAACTGAAGAGATTTGACCTGAATTGTAAAATAATAAAATAAAAAAAATAGTGAAACCATGAATATATCAATGTCGACTAATATTGTCAGTGTGCAGTAGCCTAGAATGGAGGAATTATTTAAAATAAAAATGACTAATTAGAAGAGAAAAAGGAGAGGCGAATAAGCATTGGCTATAATTATACCAATATCGTATGGCAGTATCACGAAACATTAATATGCCATCGTGCCAAAAAAATATTATGTCAAGATTTTTTTATAAATATGTATTTTAACTATTTCTTTATTTAAGTTTTACTGCATCCTTAAAATTGCTGACAGTTTTTATTTTGTGACAGTATAGAGAAAAAATACAATACATTGCTTGATAATTATTATTGTGATGGTAGTAAATTTATTACGGGTTCAATAATAAACAAATTATTTGACTAAATATTAAAAATATATGTTTTATTTTTAATTTTACTGAGAGGCGGTTTGGGTGGGGCCAGGAAAAGGGGTAAAGGGAAGGCGACCTCTATATATCTCTTTCGTCTTGAACTGCCCAAACCCCAACAAACTCGAGTCTTGCTATCCTACGTCTCTCTCTAAATAGTTTCCAATTTCTGCAATTATTCTTGGACTAATCTTGGTCTGGAGTCTTGCTATCCTATATCTTTCTCTAATAGTTTCGAATTTTTGCAATTATTCTTGGACTAACCTTGATTTCGTCACTTGGTTGCGTCGCATCGACGAAGGAAATTCAGAGTTATCTCATTCAACGATCTCAGGTTTGCAATATCTCTCGATCACGGCCGGACGTGCCTCCCTGTATTTGTGTTGCCAAGATTTATGATTAGGGTTTGGATTTTTGATTTATATGTTACTTTATGATCTTTTGATGGACCCGTGTTTCTCCCTATTTGCGATGGACCCGCCCTTGTTCAATTGTTCTTCTTTTGCGATTCCGTGGTGGATTTTCAACGTTTTTAGGGTATTGTACTTCAGAGTCTCTTGATTATCATGCTGTGTTGGTTCTTTACGTGGATTTTCATCATCGGCTCAATGATGTGGTTCTCTAAACGATTTAACCCGTCTATAGAAGTTCAGCGCCTCCACCGGTATGTTCATCAACTTCTTGTTGATACCGTGGTTTTGGTGGTGATTACTACCAAGTCGGTGGATAATTTTTGGTTAGGTTTTATTCTCTGCTCAAGTTTAGGAGCTCAGGCCCTTCTGCAGTAGAGATCCAAAGATCAGACAATGGGGTCCTCTGTTGTCGAAGTTGTCGGAATTTTCAGCTTCTGTGTTATCATTAACTCTATATATTGGTTGGGCCTTGTACGTTATCTCTTTCCATATGGGAACTTGAGCATTTTATGGGGTTGTTCTTCAACATACTGTTGATCGCCTTGGTTTCTTGGTGACTGTATCATTAAGTTGGTGGACCTTGCCTTTTGTAGTTAGGTTTCTTTTTCTTGTCCTTTCTTGATCTGTTTTAGGAGGCCGGATCTATTTTGCTAAATTTGGATGTGAGTAATCCGGTTTTGGTTCATTAGTTGAATGGAACTTGTCAACATTCGCAGTTTCTATAAAAATTCATTTGTTCATCTCGGTACTGTAGTGACATGGATGTGAACGTAGCAAGAAGGGTATCAAATAGGTATGAGAGATCAGATTTTCATCAGTTTGAAAAGGGACAGCCCTACAGGAAAACTCAAGTATGCCGTAATTGGCGTGCTGGCAGATGTGATTGGAACCCTTGCAGGTTTTTGCATGTAGATATGCCCCATACACGAACAGAAAAGCAGCCAACCCGATTACTTTCCAAGGCCAGTCACCACATTGGCCTCAATCATAAATCAACGCTGGAAGATCCTAATCATATCAGCTCTAAGAATGTATCATCCCTCAAGGCCAAATATACTTGGAGGAATCCAAAATTGGTTTGCTCTAAGAGGTCAACAGTTTCATCCAATAAACTGACAGGCTCACAAGTTGGTGGACATCAAAAAACAGAGAAGAAGCTTCCAAATACTGAAGGAGGTGTGGTTCTTAATTGCCCAACCATGTCATCAGATTTGACTTCAAAGATGGAAGCAGCAGATAACATGTCTAAGTCCGAACCACGGCAATGCAAGCATTGGATTACAGGAAACTGTGTTAATGGGGAAAACTGCAAAGATTTGCATTCATTGTTTTGTGGTTCGGGGTTCTCTATGGTGACGAACTTAGAAGGGCACACTAAAGTTAGTATCTGGCTTGTATTCTAGCTTGTTGATTTGATATGCATTTCGTGTACGCTTACTTTTTACATTTCTTAATTGAGTTGATTTATATGTTTATTATGCAGGCTGTTTCAGCGGTTGTCCTTCCATCTGGATCTGACAAACTTTTCTCTGGCAGTAAGGATGAAACTGTGTGGATTTGGGATTGCCACAGTGGACAGGTTGGATTAGTTCAGTTCCTTAGTTGTTAGTTACTTTTTTCTGTTGGGGTTTCAAACTGATGTTTCTTATTTATGGTATTTTTTTTTGCTTCTGAGATATTGCGTTCACAGAGTTACACTGGAAAGTGAAATCCAATGCATGCTTAGTGAAGGACCATGGATCTTTATAGGTTTGAAAAATGGTGTTAAGGTAATTTTTCTCTAGCTCATTTTCATTGCGATTCTGTCTCAACCTTAGTTGCTCTTTCATGCATAATTGATTTATCTTACAGGTGTGGAACTTCGGAACTCAGACTGATTATCTACTTGATGTCTCAAATGGCCCAGTAAATGCATTGGCTGCCAGTGACGATGTGCTTTTTGCTGGAGTCCAGGTGACTATTATTACGTCTTGTCGATTATCCTTCTTATTTGGGTTTGTTTTTCACCACTGTTGTTTGTTTTAGCGCATTCTTTGGTTTTCCAGTTTTTGGTATTCACATTCGTGTTTCTCCATATCTAATTGTCGTGCCTCTTGTTACAGGATGGTTCTGTATGGGCGTGGAAATTCAGTTTCGAGTCTAATTATCCTGAATTTGTGACAACTTTGAAGGGTCACAAACTGCCAGTAGTTGCGCTTATTGTAGGAGCTGGAAGGCTATACTCAGGTTCCAAAGATAGCACTATACAGGTAAGTTCCGTTCCCCTCTCACCAACAAATGAAAACTAAAAGACCTCATTGCATTTGGTTTGGCCTTTATGGTGTGTATTCGCATGACTTGTTGTGAGCGAAAATGCCTTCACATGAAACATATTCATGTTGTTCGGCGGTGTTCAAAATGCACTTTACGAAAACCCATATGTTTGAGTGCCGCATGCTCTTATTTTTATTTAGGATCCTAACATCTTTCTCCTGCTCTTTTTTCCCCTTGCTTAAGTTGTGTCAAAGGTCGGCAGAAGTACATTTATCTTGTTGGTTTTTGCATATTGGCTCATGCTTTTGGTTGCTTTTTTTTTATCATTGATGAACTCCTAGTTGGATAAGATTGTTAGCGTGTATGCTAATGACACGTTTTTAAATGATTTTGATGTTTAGTATTGTTTGGTGGATTGCATCATATACCTGCCATTTCGCAGTAGATATTGAGCGTGTTCCTAAATGTATTATTAATCTTATGCTGTCAGGTTTGGAACGTTAAAAGTCTGCAATGCTTGGAAACCGTGATAGGGCATACGGATTCCGTGTCGTCTGTCCTTTGCTGGGACCGCTATTTACTTTCTGGTTCCTTGGACAATTCTATAAAGGTTTGATTCAGATATGCTGACAGCTTCTTTATTCGCAATGTGCTTCTTTATTCGCAATGTTTTACAAGGTTTTATGTTAGCATGTGCTTACTAATATTACCTCCGGTTGCATCCTTTAGGTATGGGCTTTATCACAAAATGGAAAGCTTGAAGTAGTCTATGAAGTTTTGGAAGAGAGTGTAAGTTCATTGTTATTGCTAATGTGCTGTAAATTCATCATTATGCTCAGTAGACGTTTGAAGCAAAGATTGGTGAGAGACTAATATTGTTTTTCATGCTTTTTAGGGTGTTGTCACTCTGCGTGGAATACTTGATGCTGATAATAAGCCTATTTTGCTTTGCTTGTACAAAGATGGCACTGTTCGACTCTATGATTTGCCATCGTGAGTATTTTGATTAACTTTCTGAATGTTTGCTCGTCACAGTTTATCGCTTTTAGATTGCTAAATTTGTTTCATCGGCTGCAGATTTGCTGAGAGGGGAAGAATTTTGGGAAAGAGGGAGATAGAAACCATTGGGATAGGCTGTCGTGGGCTGTTTTTCACCGGTGATGCAATAGGACAGCTCTCTGTATGGAAATTAGATGGAGAATTCAAAGATGATGTATCGTGAGAATGCGCTCAATTCTTGCGTCGTGGAAAACAGCAGCTTGTTTTTTATCCTCGAGAATATCTCAAATTTTTGACAGCAGAGTAGCCGATTTGCCCCCTCGGAGTGTAATATCGCTTCTGTGCTCAGAGTAAAGTTCCACAAAAGAGCCAGGAGGATTATTGATTTGTTGATTTTTGCCCAATGTAAATAACAATTAAGAAAGTTGAGTTATCAACGTGATAATCAAAAAGTGTATGTTCTTTTTCTTGTTTATTGCTGTGACCCCTAAAACAACTGCATTAAGATCACCAACAAGAATTCACTCGTACAATATAAGCTGTGAAAGATAATATTGGAAAATCTAAGGTTTGTTACCCTAGCGATAAAGATCACCAACAATATAAGCTGATATACTCCCTATTAAATACTGATCCTGGAAAAAAGAACCCAAAAGACTTAAAATAACTTAGCGTCAAGAATCAAGTCTTTTGTTTGACTTTTCTGAGTTTCTCTAGCTGTGCTTCGGTATCTTTTCAAAGTAAGATATTTTCCCTTCTAATGCTTCAGCGGTGCGCTGAATTATGGATGGTTGATAAGGCGACAAAAAATTGCCCGAGAATAATTGCAAGGCCTCCACTCCACATACCTACAAAACCACCCCATCAATTCCAATCTGGCAAACAATGTCAATAGATCGTTGGACTATTTTTTTGTACGGAGATGCTAATTTGATTCTAAAGCATGCCTGCATGAATGAGCATTCTACAGTACCTAATACGAAGCTTCATAATCACTAACATTTCCCAGTAACCAATCTAACATCCACTATCAACTGAGTGCAGTGGCAACATCTCAGGAACAAGACATCTACCTATTAAAAGCTTTAGACCCTCAAGGAACATAATGTTTTCTTTAAAAAGGACTATGCTGATATTTGCTCCAACAGGCTAGAAAGGAAAGAGAAAAACTTAATGACTTTATCTTCATGCCTCCTGGGGCAGTAAAGACAACTTTGTAATGTGAAAATCATAAAATTGATCCAAATATTTCTGTTGCATCTTCATCCTAGCTTTAAGAAGCTTCGATTCAACAGCTGAACCCAACCCAAAAGAAAGGGAAAGATAATAAATTTCACACTATTGTGAGATGATAAAAAACCGAGTCCATCTTCAAGAACACGAGATGTGGGAGAAGTACCTTCTTCGTCAAACATTACTTGGTTGATAATGATGTTATGGGTATCAATCTCATACTTCGTCAGTTCTTGAACAAGCCTTTCAGTTTCATACAAGGAGAGAGATTCTGGGATGCAGACACAAACAAACGTAGTCAAGTCCTGTACAAACAACACCTCATTAGGGCATCGAACAAAATTGAACAGTAAACCCCTGCTAGACATTTTAGTAACCGAATGAAATGGCACAAAAAATGAAAATTTATAGAAGAGTATAACAGGCTTTACTGCTCAACAACCACCCTTTGCAATTTGAAGAATTTAAAGATGATAAAACATATAAAGCCGGAGGTCTCGCTGAAAGCGAATTCTCTATCCTTTGGGATGGAGTTATTGTTACCCTAACGATAGCCTTTGCTGTTGTTGAGATATGTTGAGTATATGTTGTTGTAAAGATGATAAAGCATCCAAAATCACAACGCTCTTCCTACTGTAAATCACACAATGGGTCAATTCTTAGCAATCTTTTTCTCAAAACAAGCCATCATCTACATACTCAAATACACATCATGCGACTCTTCAACGACCAAAGAATTCAGCATGAGACAGTTTCAGTTAAAATTAAAGCAGATTCAATACAAGCAAATAAATAAAAAGTGGAATATTTATACTTTGCCTACCTGGCATGGATTTTGTGAACCAATTGAAAGCAGAAGTAATCTTATACAGAACATTTACAGTCAAAACTCAGAAGATCGCCATCTGACATTACCAGAAAAGTTACAAGTGCACATGACACGAACAGGGGAAAAAAACAAAAGGCCACAAAATCTTTGGTAAGCAATTTATTTATGCCACTCCATGCAGAAACATAAAAGAATGGGAACAAATAAAGAACATTCTTATATGGATCTTACAGGATCCTTGAATTGTTTGTTAACTTGCTCGATCATATCTTTCATGCCTTCCAACTTTCCAAGGATCGCATCCTCACCAAATTCATCTCCGACCCCAAAAAGACGAGTCATCTGCAATAATATTTTATAAGATCTGATCAATCACATAACCAGAGCAAGTGCATGAAAAAGTGGAACATCCAATATATTAAGGCATCTTGCTGGTCTACAACATAAGTCTAGGAAATGGGTTTTGATTGGAGTCCATATCCCAAGCTTAGGCAATGCGATCTCCAAGAGTTAGCTACTGCAAGATTTATTGCACAATTGCAGAAAGAACACGGGAGAGAGTAGTGCACGAAGATCGGAGGGGGGAACAGAAAGGCTAGGGTGCATAAGTAATCGCGTCAAGTAGTGCATCTCCCTAACAATTTGGCACTGCTAGCAAACGTGAACAAAAAGAAAAACATGAACATAATGAACTGAGCAATAAATTTGCTTGGAGCACCTAAGTTTCTAACCTGCAACACAAAATCCAGTCAAGACGGTGCACACACTTTGTGACCCCAGTTTGCACCCTTGAGGTATGCCTACTTCAACTAAAAGATATAAAGACAGATACTAAGAATTCTTTTCCTCATCATGGATGATACATTCATTGAAGTGGTACTTTTTGTTGAAATATCAGTGTAAATATTTATTTCAGAGTAAATATTAGTGTAAAGGTTGTAATTACTTACTAGGATTATATTAGAAATAATAGATTAGTAGGTGTACAAATATAGTGGTAGGGACCACCTTTAAACGGTAACCTTAGAAGGTTACAACGGTACTATTTCTCTTGTAATATAAAATAGGTGCACTCTGTACATATCTGATATACTGAAATTCTATTTCAGTTTCTTCTTCCATTCTTCTCTTCTGTGCAATTTATACTGATTATCTATATCTATTGAATTTGTTCACTTTTCTCATACAAAGCTAAAAAGATGTAACTCTCTCCCTTTTTCATAGTTCGGAAATATTAACACATATCAGGAAAAACTTTAACCCAATTAGTACCAATAGTTCTGGTACTACAAAGAGCGAGGCAAGTCTCCTTCGGATAAAAAAGGCCTAGATTGAAAGATCTACCTACCATAATTACCATTTAATAGTTCTTAGCAATACAAAGCACGATGCTGGTGATAACCTAAAAACATGAGTTGTCCATAGCAGCTGTCACGACTTGTTTAAAGATCATCTAGACGTTCTTTTCCTGTTTCCCCCTCCCTCTACAAAAGTCACTAGCTAGCAGCATCAACATCCCTGCTCACAGATAAAAGGAGGAAGAAAACCAGTAAAACTCTAAATTAGACAATTGCTTTTTAGAGCGCCAAATCACAGGCTACACGAGCTGCAACCTATTCTTCCTCACATCAGCCCGTAGCCTTAGTCCACAGAATGGAACTAAGTTTAATTAATAACTGCGACCAAAAAATTACTTGCTTGTAAATAGAGGAACAGACATCATCAGAATAAATCCAATGTAATTAACAATTGAGACAATTGAGCATAAATGCATAATCATTAAAGCCATAGATATTGCAATTAAAGAAGTGACCAAAAAGCTCTTGATTTTAAGGGGGTCAATACCCTTCAAGTCCCTCAAATAGGTAAGAAAATGACTCCTGCTAAATGATCCTAGGTGAAAATTAAGAAAATAGTTTGAAAAAGGTTCACCTGACTTATCATGCCACCAAATTTACTTTTCAAACTCACCAATTGGGCCAATCCCTTTTCCAATGTTGTGGGAAATTGTAACAGCCGAAGGGTATGACCAGTTGGAGCTGTATCAAATACTATGCAAGAATAGTCCATCGTTTGCACTAATCTGAAAATAAATCAGCACAAACACCTGAGGACACACGATCCCAGAACGTACCGACATGAGAAACAAATTATCCGCAACATATAGATCTTGATGGTAAAACTGGGAGACTAAGCAACTCCCATAGAAGGAACTATCTAAAACTGAACAGCAACAAATGCAACATTAAAGGAGTGGCAGCCAGGGAAAAATAAGGGAGACAAAGAACAAAGAAGAATAATGAGCTGTATGCACATAGATCTTTGTTCTTTCTCTCACCCTCCAGCTCCAGATGAAGAGCAAGAGAAGAAGTGGAAGCAGGATTGAGGAGAAATAACACAACAAACACTTGAGCCTGTCATCAAAAATTTCTTAACTGAGAAAAGGAAAAAATTCAAAGCTGAACTCCTATCTAAGATTCCACAGCCTTTTTAACTTGATCACAGATGATTGATTAGTTCAACACAAAAGCAATCTCAATAGTAGGCACTAAATTTCCTAAGAGGAGGCAAAGAAAATTGTATTTAAAGGAAAAAAATGAGTGCTAAGTTTAACATCTCCGCAAAGCTCATTGCTTCATCAATCCCTGGAATAGCATTTGTCAACTCAGACAAAAATCCGTCCACTCCATCTGAACCAGAAGGGTCCTCGTTTTCTATTGTTGGGTCGACTTCCTAAGCAAATAGAAGACCAATTGTAAATTTCACAAACCAGAAATACAGGGGGAAGAAAAACGAATCTTCAAACTCTAATATACAAAATATCTAACTAGCACAGACAGGTTTCTCATAAATGTATCTCTCATTAAAAAAAGAAAACGCAAAATAGAAGCTCAAACAATACCCCAAATACAATACACACGTATACCTGTACCATAGCAATCTACCGACCGTTTTTAAATGACAGTTACTTTATTTACTTGAAGCCTCAAAAGGAATACCTGGTACTCTTTTAGATAATATGAAATGCTAGTTCTGCGCAGACTGAAATTCAAATTTGTCCCAAACAATCACAGCATAACCATAAACCCAGATGGTGTGAAGATTTAGTTGAGCAACTTCCAAAAGAAATTTTCAACCACCTAACATTTGCACTTGCATCCCGAAGTTCATGATAACACAAGGTGGCGTTATTCAGTCAAGTAACTTACTCAGCATCAAGCAAAAAGGTCATGGCTACCCCCCCTGGAATGACCGCAACAATCATAGCATACAATGAAAACAAGCAGAAAAATAAAACTTCCATAATTCAATAAGAAATTGATTATTGCATCTACGAAGTCACGTTCTGACTTCTTCTCACAAAATGAATACAACATATTCAAGTCCAATACATCAACCGCATAGACATGGGATCAGAATTTTCTAACTTGAATCACATTGAACAAAACCAAAACCAAAAATTCATGTACCAAATGCCACAAGAAGAGCAACGGTAGGGAGAAATTGAATTGTGTCAAGTACCATTGCATACAAATTGGTGAACCCGCTGACAAGAGTAGGACTCTTGGTGAATCTTTGCTGAAAGGCATCGCTGAGATTGTGGGCAGGGTCAGCAGAGATGATGAGCACTGAAGATCGAACCTTTGACAAAAGAATTGATAAGATGGAGCTGCAAGTAGTCTTTCCAACTCCTCCTTTACCTAATAGTCTTAGGATATATTTACAAAAATAAATCCACTAGTTACATCTCTATCATGTATATTTCCTATTTTTATCCAAATACCATCTAATAATTTTATTCTATACTAATATTTTCTTTTTTCTTTATTTATATTTTATAACTTTTTATTTTGTTTTATTATTTCTTTTTTTCTTATGCCTCTGGTGACGACGGGGCATAACAGTTGTCACTGTACATTGGCTCACAAATGGAGAAATTATTAAAATAAAAATTGCTAAATTGAAAAAAAAACAGAGAGACTAGTAATTATTGACATAATTATATCAATATCGTGTGGTAGTATTACTAAATATTAATATGTCATCGTACCAAAAAATATTATATCAAGGTTTTTTTTTATAAATATGTGCGGTAACGATTTCTTATTTTACTTTTAATGCATCCTTAAAATTATGACGATTTTTGTTTTGTGACTGTATAGGAAAAAAAGAATACAACACACCGCCGGCCTGATATTATTATTGTGATGGTATTATTTTTATTGTGGGTTCAATAATAAACAAATTATTTGACTAAGTAATAGTATGAAGGATGCTTGTATGTTTTATTTCTTTATTTTGCTGAGAGGCAGTTTGAGTGGGGGCAGGAAAAGGCGGATCAGATCAGAGGAGGTTTTTAATGAGGCAAAATATGAAGCCTCCAATCACACGACGCCACGTGTACAAAAGTGATCATTGTTTACTTTTTTCTTTTTTAAAAAAATAATCATTTGTACACGTGTCGTCGTGTGATTGGAGGCCTCATATTTTGCCTCATTAAAAACCTCCCCTGATCTCATACGAGGAAAAGGAGTACGGGGAAGGCGACGTCTATATATCTCTGTCATCCGTAACTGCCCAAACCCCAAGAAGCTCGAGTCTTCATATCCTACATCTCTCTATCATAGTTTCGAATTTCTGAAATTTTTCTTGGACTAACCTTGATTTCATCACTGGGTTGCCTCGCATCGACGAAGGAATTTCGGAGTTATCTCATTCAACGATCTCAGGTTTGCAACATCTTTCGATCACTGGGTTGCCTGTCCGTATTTGTGTTGCCAAGATTTATGATTAGGGTTTGGATTTTTGATTTATATGTTACTTTATGAACTTTTGATGGACCAGTGTTTCTCCCTATTTGCAATGGATCCGCCCTTATTCAATTGTTCTTCTTTTGCGCCTCCCTGGTGGATTTTCAACGTTTTTAGGGTATTGTACTTCAGAGTCTCATGATTATCATGCCGTGTTGGATCTTTACGTGGATTTCCCATCATCGGCTCAATGATGTGGTCCTCTAAACGATTTAACCCGTCTATAGAAGTTCAGCGCCTCTACCGGGAGGTTCATCAACTTCTTGTTGACACTGTCGTTTTGGTGGTGATTGCTCCCCAAGTCGGTGGATAATTTTTTGTTACGTTTTATTCTCTTCTCAAGTCTATGAGATCTGGCCCTTTTGCAGTAGAGATCCAAAGATCAGACAATGGGATCCTCTGTTGTCGAAGTTGTCGGAATTTTCAGTTCCTATGTTATCATTAACTCCATATGTTGGTTGGGCCTTGTACGTTATCTCTTTCAACATGGGAACTTCAGCATTTTGTGGGGGTGTTCTTCAACACACTGTTGATCGCCTTGGTTTCTGGGTGACTATATTATTAAGTTGTTTGTGTTCCATTCAACTCTGTTAAAACACGGCATTAGTTGAATGGAACTTGTCAACATTCGCAGTTTCTGTAAAAATTCATTTGTTCATATGAGTAATTGTAGTTGTTTGTGTTCCGGTACTGTAGTGACATGGATGTGAATGTGGCAAGAGAACCGAGTCCACTAAAGAACAATGGGGTTGAAATAGTGGATTTGGGATTGCCACAGTGGACAGGTTGGGTTAGTTCAATTCTTTAGTTGTTAATTACTTATCTCTTTTTTTGTTTCAAACTGATGTTTCTTATTTATGGTATTTTTTTTTTTGCTTCTGAGATAGTGTGTTAACAGAGTTGCACTTGAAAGTGAAATTCAATGCATGCTTAGTGAAGGACCATATATCTTTGTAGGTTTAAAGAATGGTGTTAAGGTAACGTTTTTTCAGCTCATTTTCATTGCGGTTCTGTCTCAGCCTTAGTTACTCTCTTATGCATAATTTATTTATCTTGCAGGCGTGGAACTTCTGAACTCAGACCGAGTATCTACTTAGCGTCCCAAATGACCCAGTGAATGCATTAGCTGCCAGTGATGATATGCTTTTTGCTGGAGTAGTCCTTCCAGTTTTGATGGACTTTGGTAAATTCTTAGGGTTGTCATGATTGCGGCTTTCATATTTTGCACCAAATCCAGTGTGATCATTATATTTAAAAGGTAAATGATTTGACAGCTTTTGAGGTTTTGAGTGAGGCACATCAACGTGGAGATATGGACATGGGTTTCTATTGCAGTTTCCATCATGTCAAAAGTAGCATACTTCATTTCTCTTCACATATGCCTTTTGTCTCTGACGAAGAACTGACACACCCGACCTCTCTTAGACGTCTCCTCCGACCTGCCCATGCAACTATACTCAGTTCTAAGTACAGGCAGTTTGAGACCCTTTAACTTGTATGTGAAGGTCGGAGGAGACGTCTCAGAGAGGTCGGGTATGCCGGTTCTTCATCGACGACAAAAGCCATATGTGAAGAGTAAAAGAAGTATGGTACTTTTGGCATGCTGGGAAGTGCAATGGAAACCCATGTCCATATCTCCACATTGATGTGCCTCACTCAAAATCTCAAAAGCTGTCAAATCATTTACCTTGTAAATATAATGGCCACACTGGATTTGGTGCAAAATATGGAAGCCGCAATCATGTCAGCGCTAAGAGTTTACCAAAGTCCATGAAAAATAGAAAGACTACTCTAGTAAAAAGCATATCATCACTGGCAGCCAATGCATTCACTGGGCCATTTGACGTGAAGTAGATACTCGGTCTGAGTTCAGAAGTTCCACGCCTGCAAGATAAATAAATTATGCATAAGAGAGTAACTAAGGTTGAGACATAATCGCAATGAAAATGAGCTGGAGGAAAGTTACCTTAACACCATTCTTCAGACCTACAAAGATCCATAGTCCTTCACTAAGCATGTTACCTTGACACTGGATTTGGTGCAACATCTGGAAGACACAATCATTTCAGCCTGAGAGTTTACCAAAGTCCATGCTGTTTCTGGTCCTTCCAATTGGATCTGACAAACTCTTTTCATGAAGTAAGGATGAAAGCCTTAGGGTTTGGGATTGCCACACTGGTCAGGTTGGTATCAGTTCCAAAGTTGTCATTTTCCCCTTTTTATTTTCTAAATACATTTATTTTGTTTTATTTTCTGTTTGATCTAGTGTGTGAACAAATCACTGTGGAGAGTGAAATTCAGTGTATGCTCATTGATGGTCTATGGGTCTTTACAGGCCTTAAAAACATTCTGAAGGTAATCTTTTCTCCAGTTTGCGATGTTTGACAAATTGCTTCAGACTATTCATGTTGTCATGCCTTCTCTTGTGTTATCCTTTAGGCATGGAACTTCCAAACTCAGACCGAGTATGTGCTTAGTGGACCAATAAGAGTGGTTCGTGCACTGGCTGCAAGTGATGATGTGGTTTTGTTGGAGTCAACGTAAAGACTAAGATCTTGACATAATTCCTTATAACTTCTACCCTTTTTTGTATTTATGATTTAACTAGCTTCTCGGCTTTCATGGCATCTCAATGTTATCATCATTTTCGTAACCTCTTGCTTTTCATCATAAGATGGTACCATATGGGCATGGAAGTTCAATTCTGGGCCCTGTTGCATGAATTATTAGCAACTTTGAAGGGTCACTCTTTGGTTGTGCTTTGACTGGTGTTTGGAGCTAACAGGCTGTACTCAGGCTCCAAGGACAACACTATTCGTGTAAGTCTTTTTCTTCTGGTTTTCTTTTTCTTTTAGCACAGGTGAACAATCGTCCATGTTTGTAACTTATCGTGTATTCTGTTAGGTGGGTGTCGTGAAGTTTGTTTAGGAAACTTTTGGTAAAATCGGTTGAAGGAAGGAAAAATTCAATTTCCTTGCTTTTTGTATTTCTCTTACAATCTATTTATACACATCTAGTCAACTTTTAATCCCTACAATCAAGCTAGTATAATAACTAAGAAAAACCGGTAGCCCCTTTGGTCAAGTAACCGGCCCCTAATAAATTTTGTATTTACAACAATTTACAATCTTTAATCAACTACATTTACTCCTAATTACAACACTTAATCATTCTTGGTCAAGCACAATTAATGCCACTTAATCGTTCTTGGTCAAGCATAATTACGCCCAATTAATCCTCTTGGCCGGTTATGTTGACTACTTCAACACTCCCTCTCAAGCTGGAATGTAAATATTGAGCATACACAGCTTGCCGACAAGTTCTTCAAAAAACGGTTTGTGAAGTCTTTTGGTCAAGACATCAGCCACTTGTTGCTTTGTAGCAATATAGAGCAGAGAGAAACTGTTTGTCATCAATTTTTTCTCTGAGATAGTGACGATCAACCTCGACATGTTTTGTGCGATCGTGATGAACTGGATTATGAGCAATGCTCACCGCTGCTTGTATCACAATAAAGGCTTGTAGGTCCATTAGAAGAAACATGTAATTCATTGAGTAATCTTTTAAGTCACAAACCTTCACAAACACCATCTGCAAGAGCCCGAAATTCTGTCTCTGCGCTGCTACGAGCCACCACTGGTTGCTTTTACTGGCCATGTGACCAAGTTACCCATACGTAAGTGCAATATCCTGACATTGATCTCCTGTTTACTAAGGACCCAACCCAGTCTGCATCAGTGTAGATCTCGGGACTTTTTTTCGGTTGTTTGCAGAAAAATAAACCTCGACCCGGTGTCTTTATTAGATATCTTAGAATACGGAGTACAGCCTCGAGATGTTTTGTTTTCGGAGAATGCATGAATTGACTAACTATACTTACTGCAAAAGCAATGTCAGGACGAGTATGTGATAAATAAATAAGTTTTCCATCAATTCGTTGGTATTGTCTTTGACAAACTTCATTTTCTCCATCAGGACCGAGCTTAACATACGGCTCTGTAGGAGTTTCTGCAGGTCGACAGCCTAACATTCCTGTTTCCTTTAGTTAAATCAAGTATTATAGAGATTGATAATATTCTTATTGATCAATCAATACAACAATAATAACTTAGAGAGAGAGCAGTTGATAAAGAGTGTGCAAAACTGAAACCAATAGATTTCAGGTCCTTACCATTATATGTACAGTAGTCAACTATATATACAACAACTAGTAACGGTAGTTGTACTTCCAGCCTGCCATATCCAACGGTTGCTTTATCATATTTTCCTTTTTAATTTCTATACAAATATTCAACTACTGCTATATACATGCCTACATTGTATTCTTCATAGTACAAACTATATACATTTTACATAGTATTTCAACACTCCCCCTCAAGCTTGGTGTATATGTTGATACAACCAAGCTTGACAACAAGTGTGAGAAATGTATGAGTAGATATAGGTTCTGTAAATATGTCCGCAACTTGTTCTTGAGATGGAATGTGTTTAATGGTAATAATTTTGTCCTCAATCTTGTCCCGGCTAAAGTGACGGTCAATTTCCGCATGTTTTGATTTGTCATGTTGAGTGGGATTCTCAGCCATATTGATGGCCGAAATATTGTCACAATAAATATGTATTAGTGAAACTGTGTTCATCTTCAGTTCTTCAAGTATCCTCCTTAACCACAAGCCTTCACATAGTCCAGTTGCTAAGGCGCGTAACTCAGCTTCAGTGCTACTGCGGGAAACCACTGTTTGTTTCTTGCTTCGCCATGTCACCAAATTGCCACACAAGAATGTATCGTACCCCGTGGTTGATCTTCCATCAGTTTGTGATCCAGCCCAGTCAGCATCTGTGTAGATCAAAATCCTTTTATCTTCTTGCTTCTTAAATAATAAGCCTGGACCTGGAGCAGCTTTTAAGTACCTGAGAATTCTTAGTGCAGCCTTAAGATGTTCATTAGTAGGATCATGCATGAATTGAGATACATAGCTAACAGCATAACAAATATCTGGACGAGTATGCGATAAATAAATGAGTTTACCTACCAACTTTTGATACTGGAGTTTATCCGTGGGCTCGGAATCCCATAATTTCTTCGGCTTCTTATCTGGCTCCATGGGTGTAGACGCGGGTTTGCATCCAAGCATACCTGTTTCTTTTAACAAGTCCAACACATATTTTCTTTGGGAGATGCCGATTTCATTTGTTGTCTTAGCTACTTCCATACCTAGAAAATATCTTAAGTGACCCAAGTCCTTAACTTCAAATTCATTTGCTAGACACTGTTTGATTAAATTAATCTCCTTGATATCATTTCCAGTAGGTATTATATCATCTACATAGGCAATAAGCATAGTAATGTCGTGATTGTTAAAGTGAAGTGTAAATAAGGTATGATCTGCATGAGCTTGCTTAAAGCCGTATCTGATAACAACTGAAGTAAACCGCTTAAACCATGCCCGGAGAGATTGTTTTAGTCCATATAATGATTTTTTCAATTTACATACCATCTCTTTATTGTGATCATGCTCAAAACCAGGAGGTATATCCATATATACTAATTCTTGCAAGTCACCATTCAAAAATGCATTTTTAATATCTAATTGACATAAAGTCCAATCCAAGTTAACAGCTAAAGAAAATATAACTCTTACTGTATTTAACTTAGCTACTGGTGCAAATGTCTCTAAGTAATCAATATCATAGGTTTGCGTAAAGCCTTTTGCTACGAGTCTAGCCTTATACCGATTAATTGTTCCATTGGCATTGTATTTTACTAAAAAGACCCACTTGCAGCCTACTGTCCTTATGGCCTGTTTTCGGACAACTAATTCTGAAAAGAATGGTGGCCGGGAAATGCTCAACGGTGGCCGACGGTAATGGTGGCCGACGGTGGCTGAATATTTTTGAGAGAATATTTTTGAGAAGAGAATCAACAATTGTATTCTCATTAATTCAAGACAATCATCTTACAATCACATTATACATCTATGGTAACTATGCACAATTAATAGGACCTATCAATCCCCATAAATTAAGGGATTCAATTCTATCCTCCTACCATAAAATCTTCCTACAATCAAGCATTACATTTACACCAAAATTAACACCCAAAAAAAGCTCCCCAAACCGTTACTCTCTTAATGTACCAAATCGGTACATTAAAGGTGACAACCGGATCATTCCCAAAAATGGTGGAAGACCACATTCAATGTACAATTAAGTCAAGAATCTCTAGAATATTCCAACACTCCCCCTCAAGCTGGGATGTAAATGTTCTTCATGCCGAGCTTGCTAACAAGTTCTTCGAAGGTGTTCTTGTGAAGTCCCTTTGTCAAAATATCAGCTACTTGTTGCTTGGTAGGAATGTAGTGCATTGAAAAACTTTTGTCATCAATTTTTTCTCTAATAAAGTGTCGATCCACTTCAACATGCTTTGTTCTATCATGATGAACTGGATTGTGTGCAATGCTTACTGCAGCTTTGTTGTCACAATAGAGCTGCGCCGAACCTGTGGGAGATAAAAACAACTCACTAAGTAACCTTTTTATCCAAAGGCCTTCGCACACGCCGTGAGCAAGTGACCGAAACTCCGCTTCTGCACTGCTGCGAGCCACCACTGGTTGTTTTTTGCTGCGCCAAGTAACCAAGTTACCCCACACATAAGTGCAGTATCCTGACGTAGATCTTCTATCAGTTACGGATCCTGTCCAATCCGCATCCGTATAGACTTTGAGATTTCTTTCCTCGTTTTCCCCAAAAATTAGACCTCTGCCTGGTGTTTTCTTTAGATATCTCAATATCCGGAATACTGCTTCAAGATGTTGCTCCTTTGGTGAGTGCATAAACTGGCTCACCATACTAACTGCAAAAGCAATGTCAGGACGTGTATGCGACAAATAAATAAGTTTACCCACGAGTCGTTGGTATTGCCCCTGATTTACATCCTTTCCTCCATCCAATCCCAATTTCGCGTTGGCCTCAGTGGGGGTATCCGAGGGCCGACATCCTAGCATTCCTGTCTCCTTTAACAAGTCAAGTACATACTTTCTTTGTGAAACAAAAATACCTGACGAGTTTCGAGCAACTTCCATACCTAGAAAGTACCTCAGTCCTCCCAAGTCTTTCATCTCAAATACACTGCTCAAATAAGTCTTTAGTGAGTTGATCTCATCCCAAGCGTCCCCTGTAATAATAATATCATCAACATAGACTATAAGAATTGCACGTGTGCCGCCTATAGTATGTATGTAAAACATGGTGTGGTCTGCTTGGGATTGTTTGAAACCTTGGGTCTTAACAGCTTGAGTGAATTTTCCAAACCATTCACGAGGTGATTGCTTTAGACCATAGAGTGATTTGTTTAACTTACAAACCAATCGTTTATCTTTTATAACACCAGGAGGAAGATCCATATAAACTTCTTCATGCAAATCACCGTTAAGAAAGGCATTTTTTACATCTAGTTGTTGGAGGGGCCAATCAAGACATGCAGCTAGGGACAAAAGTATTCTTACTGAGTTTAACTTTGCTACTGGGGCAAATGTCTCATTATAATCAATCCCGGAAACTTGAGTAAAACCCTTAGCAACAAGTCTAGCCTTATACCTGTTAATGCTTCCATCTGAGTTAAACTTGATAGAGAACACCCATTTACAACCCACTGCCTTTTTACCTGAAAGTAACTGAACGACTTGCCAAGTGTTGTTTTTTTTCCAACGCCTGCAGTTCATCCTGCACTGCTGCCCTCCAGTCCTTATCTGCCATAGCCTCATTAATATCTCTAGGAACATGAGTACTAGAAACTCGGGCTGTGAATGCCGAAAAACTGGGAGATAGTTTGTTAGTGGAAACAAAGTTGGAAATAGGATGCTGAGTACATACACGTTTTCCTTTCCTTACGGCGATAGGGAGATCCAAATCTTCTTGAGTGTCCTTGCCGGAATCAAGAACCTGTTCAGAAGATTGATACTCTAGAGAAATGTCAGACTTTGTATCCAGTTGAGGATTATACTTACGAGAATAGACGAGAATATCGGTAGGATCACGATTTAAGTGAGATGGACGAGTCAAACTTGGAACGGATGAACTGGTTTTGGCCGTGTCCGACTCGGACGGACTGGACGGGCTGGTTTTGGCCGTGTCCGACTCGGACGGGCTGGACTCGGAATCGGGATTTTCAGTCGGTGGTGACACTCCCCCTGAATCACTACCATACCGCGCAGGAGAGAGTAGTGATTCATTTGTAGAGACGAGAGGGAAAAAAGATGGTGTAGAAAGGATGGAATCCGAAGGTTCCAAGGAGGCTGGAACCGATTCTTGTATAGTGAAGTATGGTTCATTTTCTCGAAAGAGTACATCCATAGTAACAAAGATTCTACGAAGGGTTGGAGAGTAGCACTTATATCCTCGTTGAGTAGATGAATACCCAATGAACACACACTTGGATGAACGGGATTCGAGTTTGGACATATGTGCACTATGATTGTGGACAAATGCAACACACCCAAAAACTTTAAGTGGGAGAGTAGAGCCACTATGGAATAATGGATAAGATTGTTGTAAAACAGAGATTGGTGTTTTGAAGTGAAGTATTTTTGTGGGAAGACGATTGATGAGATGACACGCAGTAAGGACTGCTTCTCCCCATAAATAATTAGGAACATGCATAGTGAACATTATGGCCCTGGCAACTTCCATAATATGTCGGTTTTTCCGTTCGGCTACGCCATTTTGTTGGGGTGTGTTTGGACATGAACTTTGGTGAACAATTCCCTCAGATGCAAGATAAGTATGTAGGACTCTATTGAAGTATTCTGTACCATTATCGGAGCGGAGAGTCTTTATGGTGGTTTGAAATTGGGTTTTCACCAAGGAGTGAAAGTTTTGAAAAATGGTAGGTACCTCAGTTTTATCTTTGAGGAGATATATCCAACACACACGTGTATGGTCATCGATGAATGTAATGAACAACGTGCCCCCGAAACATTTTTGACGCGTGAAGGGCCCCAGAGATCACTATGCACAAGTTGAAAAGGAGAAGATTCTACATGCAATTTTTGAGGATAGTGTTGTCGAGTATGTTTAGCAAATGTACATGCATCACACTGCAAAACTGAAGATTTCTTGACATTCATATTTGAAGGAAACAGCTGTTTTAGATACTGGAGACTAGGATGTCCTAGTCTTTGATGAAGTAGGAGTACATCAAGATTATTTATACTAGGATTAACAAGAGGTGTTGTTGAGTGTAAAGCTAGTTTTTCTGGATGGCTGTCTTCCTCAAAATGATAGAGTCCGCCTTTCTCTCTAGCAGTGCCAATCTTCCTCCCCGATCCCTGTTCCTGCAAGACACAGAATTGTGCAGAGAAATTAGCAATACAGTTGGAATCCTTTGTAACCTTACTAACAGATATTAGGTTGCAGGCTAATTTAGGGACAAAGAGGACGGCCTGGAGGGTTAATGTAGAGGATACTCTCACTGACCCTCTCCCTGCTACAATTGCAAATGTCCCATCTGCCACACGAACTTTTAACCCTCCGGAGTTTGGCACAAAGGTAGAAAACAAGGACATATTACCTGTCATATGGTCCGTGGCTCCTGTGTCTAGGATCCAAGATAAGGTCTCAACGAAATTTGCCATACCTGATTGGTGATTGGTACTGTGGTGTATCTCAGTCTGACCCTTCAGAAGTGCAAGTAGCTGGTCCACTTGGGCTTGGCTTAGAGTGGCCGAACCTGGGGCAACCTCCGGCGAGCCATCTCCTTCCAAAGTGACGGCCGTGAGTTCACAGCCTGGTGTTGGTCCTGATCGCTTGGGCCGTGCTGCATCGGTTGGCTTCCCATGGAGGCTCCAGCACTTTTCTTGTGTGTGACCAAGTTTGTTGCTAGGATCAGTTGTGTTTGGCGCAGTAGTGCCTGCGCTGGGGTTGTTAACTGGAGCAGTGGATGAGCTAGCACCAGGAGAAGTTGTTTGAGAACTCATCTCGGAAGTTGGATGAGAATGACTTAAGAATGATTATAGTGTTTTGGCTCTGATACCATGAAAAGAATGGTGGCCGGGAAATGCTCAACGGTGGCCGACGGTAATGGTGGCCGACGGTGGCTGAATATTTTTGAGAGAATATTTTTGAGAAGAGAATCAACAATTGTATTCTCATTAATTCAAGACAATCATCTTACAATCACATTATACATCTATGGTAACTATGCACAATTAATAGGACCTATCAATCCCCATAAATTAAGGGATTCAATTCTATCCTCCTACCATAAAATCTTCCTACAATCAAGCATTACATTTACACCAAAATTAACACCCAAAAAAAGCTCCCCAAACCGTTACCCTCTTAATGTACCAAATCGGTACATTAAAGGTGACAACCGGATCATTCCCAAAAATGGTGGAAGACCACATTCAATGTACAATTAAGTCAAGAATCTCTAGAATATTCCAACAAATTCCCATGTTTTATTCTCAAGTAAGGCTTGCATTTCCTCATCTACTGCCTGTTTCCAAGTGGTCTGTTGAAGTGCCTCCTCAATCGTGGTAGGGACTCGTTGATTGTCCAGGGTGCAAGTAAAAGACTTAATGTTGGCATTTAAACGATCATAGGCCAGAAAATTGTATAGTGGGTGTTTAGTACATTCGCAGACACCTTTTCGAAGAGCTATAGGGAGATCATTTTCTGGGGCAAGTTCAGAAGGATTACTTACAAGATTAGGGATATTAGGCACTGTTTCCGCAGGCAAATTTTTCCGCCTAGTATATACATGGGTGATAGGTAATTCAACATGTCCAGGTGATTCATTCCTGCGATTTTCAGTGTGGCTAGAATCCTCAGTAGGTATTCCCGTAAGTGTAGTAACAGGTTCTGGGTTTAGGCTAGATTGAGTTGGTGTATTAGGAATAATATCTAGGATACTCCAAAAATGGTCTAAATTGCTCTCATTTCTATCTACTAACGGAGGATTAGAGTAGTATGCTTTATTTTCATCGAAGATCACATCAAGGGAGACAATCATCTTCCTAGTTATTGGACAGTAGCATTTAAAGCCCTTTTGAGAACTAGAGTAATCCAAAAATACGCATTTATGGGTCTGGCTGTCTAACTTAGTACGCACATTAGGTTGAGTATGAACATAAACAACACAGCCCAATACCTTAAAGGGTAGAGTAGACAGAAGCTTAGTAGTGGGGTAACACTGAGAAGTAAATCTTGTGGTGTTTTGAAGTTTAAGACGCGTGAGATTAGCCTATTAATAAGATATGTGGCTGTAAGAATAGCTTCACCCCAATAAAATTTTGGCATATTAGTAAAGAACATAATGGATCTAGCTACTTCTAGTAAATGCCTATTTTTCCTTTCAGCGATGCCATTTTGTTGAGAAGTATAGACGCAAGATGTTTGGTGATGAATTCCCAAACTTCTCAAGTAATCCGTGACATCTCTATTAACATACTCAGCGTCAATGTCACTCCTAAGAACCTTGATTGTAGCGTTGAACTGATTCTTGACTAGGGCAACATAGGTTTTTATGATATTCCCAACTTCACTTTTATGTTGCATTAGGTATACCCAAGTTAACCTTGTATGATCATCTACAAATGTGATGAACCACCTAGCACCATTTAAACTTGCAAGTTTAGAGGGTCCTCATACGTCGGAGTGGACAAGGTTGAATGGACTACTAGGTTCATACGGTTTTGGCAACTATCTTCCCTTGGTTTGTTTGGCAATGATACATGTTTCACACTTTAAATAACGGAGACTAACGTTATGAAATAAATGAGGCATCAATCGTTTCAAGTACAAGAAATTAGGGTGTCCTAATCTTGTATGCCACAACAAAATAAGCTCTAAGCTGTTTGTGCCTGTTCTAGTACAGGAGAGAATCTTAAGGCCATTACAGTTAGAGCTTCTGGTGTTCAAAACGTGCAGACTATCAACCCTGTCCAGAAAATCAGCATCTACACACTGTTTTCCTTCAGACTGTAGAGTGTAGAGACCATTAAACTGTTTAGCATTGTCAATCATCTTCCACATATTCTTCTCCTGAAAGAGACATTCAGAAGATGAGAACACTGCTAAACAGTTGTTATCAGCAGTTAATTTACTGAGTGATAGTAAGTTAAAGCTCAAGCAGGGCACATACAGGACGTTTTTCAAGGTTAATCTGTTGGTAAGTTGGACCATACCCTTGCCATCCACATTAAGACTGACCCCATTAGCTATTTCAACTAATCTGGGATGCACAAAGGGTTCATAAATATCAAGAAATGCAAAGTTATTAGTCATGTAGTTTGAGGCTCCTGAATCAATGATCCAGGAGTGACACTGACCACCTGACGAAGTACCTCTCATAGATGCCATAGTTGCCCGTCCTGGTTGTGATGGCTCATTTTGTTCCTGAGAGCAAACACCAAGTTGTTGCTGTTGTGTGAGGAGCTGTACCAAGGCTTCTACCTGATGAGTAAGTCTTGACTCTGGATCGTTATAGTTTGCAGAGTTAGCCACCTGTGGTCTCCCTGTTCCCCAAGATGGTGAAAACCTGGAAGGTGTTGGCCCATTTTGCTTGTTTCAATCGTTGCAGCTTAAAGCAGTTGTCAACTGTATGATCAGGTTTCTTACAGTATTTGCAGGACACAAAGGATTTACGGAAGGAGCGGTTACCATAGGTATTGTGGTTTCTTTTGACTACTAGGCTGGATAAATCTGTAGTCACGGTATGATTTCCGTGGGGTAAGTGTTCTGGAGTGTTAGTTTGAGTAGAGCTAAGAACAGGAGTAGGAGGCCTAGTGACAAGTGCAGAACCCTATTATGGTTACCAACCATAAGCTAATGGGACACAATTACCTCTCCTGGAGTAAGGTTGTGGAAATGTTTATAATAAGACGAGGGAAAGATGATTATTTGTATGGAAACTTACCCACACCTGGCCCTACTAACGCGGGTTACAGACTATGGAGGTCCGAAAATTCAATGATCATGTCGTGGTTAATAGGCTCTATGGTACCTGAAGTCGGTAATAACTTCATCCTATGCCCCACTGCAGCAGCAATATGGGAAGCTGCAAAAGAACTATACTCCAAAAGAGATAATGTCTCTGAGATTTATGAATTAGAGTCACAGTTACAAGACATACGTCAGGGGGATCAATCTGTAAGCACATACTACTCCCACCTAACGAAACTTTGGCAGCAGATAAATATCTTTGAAGAACATACTTAGACTTCTCCAGCTGCTGACCAAACTTTTAGGAAGTTTATACAAACTAAACATGTGTTCCGTTTCCTACATAGACTGAACAAAGAACTTGATGCAGTTAGGAGTAGAATTTTAGGCATGAAGCCGCTCCCAACTCTGAACACTGCCTTTTCTGAAGTATGCCAAGAGGAAAGTAGGATTAAAGTTATGTTGGGAACCACCAATAATGGAGCTTGGTAACTGGCTTTGCATGACTTCGATTACCGTGGATCCACCCTGTTGAGGAGCAGATTTAGCCTCTGAAGTTTCCTGGCCTTCAGCCATTGTTTGTGTTAATGGCTTGAGAGGAAAGAGAGGAATACGATGCTAGGAAGAAGAGTGAAGATTGTAGAAAAAATGAAGAAGACGTCTGAACAGGATATGAGAGATGTAGGAGAAAACAGTGATGGGATGAGTGACTTGCTGTAATAAAGAGTAAGGGACGTGTTGTAATAAAGACAATAAAGACAAAGAGGACTAAGTCCCCGCTTTGTTATCAATATTCTCTGAGAGAGAGGAAAAAAAGTTGACGGGAAAAACGAAGTTTACTGAATCGAAGTAAGAAAAAATTCGTAAAGCAGGGTACACGTGATCGAGACTTTTAATGCGGTCGTACATGTCGTACATGCAATAAATGGTTTTTACCCGCGTAGACCAAAATAAAAATAGGTGTTATCGTACGACAAAAATGGCACTAATCCCCTTGAGGTTCTTTTGATGATTGACATGTGGACAATGATCCTTGAATTTCAACAGAAGTTTTTTTTTCCCTCGTAATCGTTGTCTCCCTCTTGATAATAGTCTTCTTCCTCACAACAACAAATTTACAGTGGAATCGATCAAACCACAGAACTAGAACAGAATTTTCAAATCTCAATAGAACTTAGAATAGAAGTTCCAAATCTCAACTTTGAGCTTTTTTGCTCTGATACCATGTGGAAATTGATAATATTCTTATTGATCAATCAATACAACAATAACAACTTAGAAGTTGATAAAGAGTGTGCAAAACTAAAATCAATAGATTTCACGTCCTTACCATTATATGTACAGTAGTCAACTATATATACAACAACTAGTAACGGCTAGTTGTACTTCCAGCCTGCCATATCCAATGGCTGCTTTATCCTATTTTCCTTTTTAATTTCAATACAAATATTCAACTACTGCTATATACATGCCTACAATGTATTCTTCATAGTACAAACTATATACATTTTTACATAGTTTTTCAACAAGTACATATTTCCTTTAGGAAACAAATATACCTGATGAGTTGCGTGCCACCTCCATTCCAAGAAAGTACCTCAATGATCCCAAATCCTTCATTTCAAATTTGCTGCTTAAGCATTTCTTTAGTGACTCTATTTCACCACCATGGGCATCTCCTGTAAGAATAATGTCATCAACATACACGATAAGGATAGCACGAGTATTTTCCTTTGTATGTTTATAAAACATAGTATGATCTACTTGTGACTGTTTACACCCTTGTGTTCTTGCAGCCTGAGTAAAGTTTCCAAACCATTCGCGGGGCGACTGTTTTAGCCCGTAAAGTGATTTGTTTAACTTACATACCAAATTTGTTCCTTTTGCTAGTCCAGGAGGAAGGTACATGTACACCTCTTCATGAAGATCACTGTTTAACAAAGCATTTTTCACATTTAATTGCTGAAGTGGTCAGTCAAGACATGCAGATAAGGAAAGAAGAATTCTCACCGAATTTAATTTTGCTACAGGGGCAAAAGTCTTATTGTAATCTATCCCGGATACCTGAGTAGAGCCTTTGGCGACTGCTAACACTCCCGTCTGTATTGAACTTTACTGAGAACACCCATTTGCACCCTACTGGTTTTTTCCCTTTAGGTAACTCAACAATTGTCCAAGTTTTATTTCTTTCCAAGGCTTGTAACTCCTCCTGTACTGCAGCTTTCCACTCCTTATCCGTGAGTGCTTCCGTAATGTTTTTTTTGGAATTTGAATATTTGACACCTTCGTAGTAAAAGCCGCAAACTGAGAAGACAATTTATTAGTAGAGACAAAATCAGAAATAGGATGTTGAGTGCATACTCTTTTGCCTTTTCGTAGTGCAATAGGGAGATCCAAATCAGTTGACGTCTCCAAATTATTTTCCTTGCTGCAGGAGTCAGAAACTGGTTCTGGAGATTAGCAATCTAGAGATACAGTAGGTACTTTATCAAATTGAGTCTTACTTTTTCGTCAATAGACAATTATGTCACGTGGTTGTTTTGGTGTTGTTTGAGGTTTACTAGACACGTTTTGTAGGGTCTGGTTGCGGACTTGGTAGTTTTTGTGGATTAGATTAGTCATTGGCCATTAATACTCCCCCTGACTCACTGTCGTGGGTATGAGAAGGAGGCAGTGAGTCATGCTGAAGGTCGGGAAACAGAGACAGGGACAAAACATTAGGCGAGGAAGATGAATTGAGATCAGACTCTTCCCAACGCTCCCCAGGTTGTGGTGATTTAGTAAAGTAGGATTCGGTTTCTCGAAAGTGAACATTCATGGTAACAAACACTTTGTGAAGGAAGAGAATAATATTTGTACCTACGTTGAGTGGGTGAGTAACCGATGAAAATGCACTTCAGCGAGCATGGGGTTAATTTAGATTTAGTTGGAGAATGGTTATGAACAAAAATGACACAACCAAACAATTTGAGAGGAATGTTGGAACCACCATGAAATAGAGGGTAGGCTTGTTAGGAGTTTTGTACTAGAGGGGTTTGGAGGGGAAGCGATTAATAAGGGGCAGGAAGTAAAGACAGCTTGCCCTCGTAGGTACATAGGAACATGCATAGTGAACATGAGAGCCCGTGCAACTTCTAAGAGATGACGATTCTTACGTTCAGCCACACCATTTTGTTGTGGTGTGTCTGGACAAGAACTTTGGTGTACAATCCCCTATGAGGCTAAGTAAGTATTAAGGACTGTGTTGAAATACTTAGTGTCATTATCGGTGCGTAGGACTTTGATGGTGGTTTGGAACTTATTTTTGATCATTGAATGAACATTTTTGAAAATAGTGGCTACCTCAGTTTTTTCGTCGAAGAGATACACCCAGCAGACTCTTGTATGATCATGGATGAAGGTAATAAACCACTTCGTACCTGAAATATTCTTACGAGACGGGCCCCAGATATCACTATGTACAGATAAAATGGAAAAGAGGGAGCATGTGGTTTAGAGAGATAAGAACTTCGAACTTGTTTAGCCAAAGTGCAAGCATCACAATGTAAAGAAGACAACTGTTTATTAAGGACAATCTGTGGAGACAACTGTTTGAGATAAGGAAGACTAGGATGGCCCAGTCTCTGATGTAATAAAAGTACATTATCATGTTTTGAATCAGAAGAAACATCAAAAGGGGCAGGGGAAACAGCAGCATGAAAGACAAGTTTTTTATTTGGCATTGTGTTTCTGCGGTCGTCATCCTCAAAATAATAAAGCCCATATCTTTCTCTAACAATGTCAATCTTCCTCCTCGATCCTTGCTCCTGCAACTTACAGGATTCAACAGAGAACTTAGCAATACATCTCGAATCCTTTGTAAGCTTTCTAATGGAAATTAAGTTGCAAGTCAACTTCGGAACATAAAGTACTGATCGAAGAACAAGTGATTGAGACAATTTTACTGAGCCTCTACCAGCCACAAACGCAAAAGTACCGTCGGTCACTTTGACTTTTAGGTTCTTATAATTTGGGACATAAGTAGTAAACAGAGACGAGTTACCTATCATGCGATCGGTTGCCCCTGTATCAAGAATCCAAGAAGGAGTTTCCATTAAATTAGCCATACCTTGGTCGGTGTTCTCATTGGACTGAGTGGATGCCTCAGCTTGTGGTTTTAGGAGGGTGAACAATTGTTTAATTTGTGCTTGGCTCAACGCAACTTGGCTTGAGTTGTTAGCAGGCGAGCGATCCTCCGTCACTGCAGCAAGGCCTCGGCCATAAGTCCTCATCGGCCTCTTTGTTCGTGCATCCGGTGGCTTTCCATGGAGATTCCAGCATTTACCTTGGGTGTGACCAAGCTTTTTACAATGTGAGCATCGAAGGCGATCATTTGTTCGAGGACCAACAGTTTTTGTGGCCAAGGCAGAGACATCACTAGACCTTTCGTTGGACATGGCAAGATGTAAGTCTCTTTTTTTCTCCTAGCATGACTCGACGACGGCTCTTTTCCCTTCCTACCTCGGCAAATGCTTCACTGAGAGAAGGTAAAGGTCTTCTCCCCAATATACGGCCTCTCAGTTCATCCAATTCCTTGTCCAATCCGGCAAGGAAATCATATAAACGCTCCTTCTCCAAATGTTCTTTGAATTTGATGTTGCTCTTCAAATCGCCCCAATCAGCCTCATAATGTAAGTCGAGTTCCTGCCAAAGTGTTTGAAGAGTATTATAATATTCAGTAATATTCATACCTTCCTGGCGAATTTCCTTAAGTTTATTCTTGATTTTAAAGACTATGCTTTAATACTCAGTAATATTCATACCTTCCTGGCGAATTTCCTTAAGTTTATTCTTGATTTCAAAGACTTGAGAAGCATTCTCAAGGTCAGAGTATTGCTAATGCACTGCCTCCCAAATAGCTCTGGTAGTCCGCAAGAAGAGATAGGTATGGCTAATACGTGGCTCCATTGAGTTGATGAGCCAAGACACGATAAGAGAGTTGTTGAGCTCCCATGTAGCATACAGCGGGTCCGATGGTTCAGGCTTTAGAGCCTGGCCAGAGATAAAGGCTAACTTTCCTCTGCCATGCAGCACCATTAGAACAGATTATGACCATAATAAGAAGTTTTTTTCATTTAATTCATGATGGGTGATTTGAAGAGAAACACTTTCATTGAAAGTTTGCTGGAGAGAGAGATCTTGTGGAGTGGGTGCTGTTCTTACGGTAGAGGAAGAAGAAGAACTATCGGAGCCGGTTTGGAAACTCATCTTGGCTGTGGGATGAGGAGGACGAAAACAGATTTTTTTTTTATTTATTGGGTTGGCTCTGATACCATGAAACTTTTTGTAAAATCGGTTGAAGGAAGAACGAACTCAATTTCCTTGCTTTTTATATTTCTCTTACAATCTATTTATACACATCTAGTCAACATTTAATCCCTACAATTAAGCTAGTATAATAACTAAGAAAAACCAGTACCCCCTTTGGTCAAGTAACCGGCCCCTAATAAATTTTGTATTTACAACAATTTACAATCTTTGGTCAACTACATTTACTCCTAATTCCAACACTTAATATTCTTGGTCAAGCATAATTACTCCCAATTAATCCTCTTGGCCGGTTATGTTGACTACTCCAACAGTTTACATGATTTTGTTCGATTTGAATTGCCTTTGCATGCGTTTATGGTGGGATTCGTCAGGTTTCAAATTGCTAATACTTTTTCTTTTCTTTTCTTTTTTTTTTTTTTGCAAATTCTCATATTTAGCCTTCTGGCAGGGTTTTTGTGTGCTGGCATTTTGTAGCTCTTCTCGTTTTTCTACCGTTGCTTAGTTTTTCTCTTGTCCTTGTACAAGCTTTTCTGGTCCTTTTTTATTTGTGCATGATCAACCGTTTTTTGATTGTGTAATTAAAAATGGGAGTGGTTTACACAAAATTAACTTGTGATTGACAAGGTTCTCTAACTAGGTCACTGAGTTATGTCACATTGTATTTGATGTTAGTTAGCACACTAAATGAGATTGTTGCCATGTGATCCATCTTTTCTTGTGTTAGACCTCCAAATTCTGTAATCAGCAGTGTTCACATTGTATTTGATGTTACAGATTATGGCCTGTGGTCCATCTTTTCTTTCTTGGTAGATCATTCCTTCAATCAATAAATTCGTTATTTGCAGATTTGGGACTTCGATAATCTGAATTGCGTGGAGACTGTGACTGGGCATTCTTGTGACATCACTCCTTTGCTGGGAATGTTATTTGCTATGTAGTTCATTGGACAATACATTGAAGGTTTGCTTTATATCTTGAACAGTTGCTATGTTTATCTGCTGGCTCATTAGGTTTTTCTGTCGGCATGTGCTTGCTATTTTTTCTTTTGGTTGCTCCTATAGGTGTGGGCCACATCTCAAAGTGGAAAGATGGAAGCATTACATGAAGTCAAAAAGGAAAGTGTAAGTGTTACTTGTACTATATGACAGCCTGATGATACTTCTTATCTGGTTGGTGCTCTTGGGGAATTTTGATTTGTTTGAAACCGTTCAGGGTGTTATCACTGTTGGTGGAATAATGGATGCTGAGAATTAGCCTATCCTGCTTTGTTCGTACAAAGATGGCACTCTCAGGCTCTATGATTTGCCATCGTGAGTATTTTGATGAACTTTCTGAATGTTTGCTCGTCGCAGTTGATCGTTTTTAGATTGCTAAATTTGTTTCATCGGCTGCAGATTTGCTGAGAGGGGAAAATTGTGGGAAAGAGGGAGATACAGACCATTGGGATAGGCTGTCGTGGGCTGTTTTTCACCGGTGATGCAGCTCTCTGTATGGAAATTAGATGGAGAATTCAAAGATGTTGTATCGTGAGAATGCGCTCAATTCTTGCGTCGCGGAAATGATGAGGATCAAGGATCCCATCATAAGGTCATTGGCCCAAGCAGCTTGTTTTTGATCCTTGAGAAGATCTCAAATTTTTGACAGGAGACAGTATATGCTTTGGCCCCTCGGAGTGTAATATCGCTTCTGTGCTCCGAGTAAAGTTCCACCAAAGAGCCAGGGGGATTATTGATTTGTTGATTTTTGCCTTATGTAAATAACAATTGAGAAAGTTGAGTTATCAACCTGATAATCAGAAAGTGTCAGATTTTTGCCTGATGTAAAACAACTGTTTGACACTACAAATTTTGGATACTAAATATGCAGTAATTAGATTATTGTTCTGTATATTGATAATATTACACAATGATGCCAGAAAGCTGAATAAAACATATATCAGAGCAACATGACGGAACTGTAGGGCTGGTTTATATCTGTGCCGTCTCTGTTCCTGAGCCCACCATCTCTCTTTCTCCCTAGTACTTTTTCTTTTCTTTTTTCCCCCTCCCAGCAGCCAGGAATTAAACTTTTTTCCTCTAGCTCCAGTCTGAAGTAGTAGATTGGAGTATCAAGTGTGTGAAGCAAACACAGAAAACTACATACACAAAAGACAAGTTTTCTTTATGGGTTCGGCCTATATAAAACTAACTTGCACAAAGATGCTAACTTTTATCTTCTTTATCAAGTCTGCAAAGCTCATTGACCACAAACTTGATTATTTGTTCATCCCTCTCGTTATGCTTTTCAGCTTATTATTCTCTCATCTGAGATTATTGAAGCAGAGGAAGTTGGGGTGGGAGAAACAAGAAGGGCGAAAAGGAGTTGACCAAGTGAGAAGGTGAAAATGTGTGTCCCGTGTATGACTATGAATGGGAAGATGTTGGTTTGAGGTTTGCCTGTTTCTGTATTTTACCATAGAAAGTTTAGTGGCGACAGCTCTCTTTATTCTCTCCAGCGAAAACAAATCGAGCCGGTACATGAATATGAATATGTGATGGCATCATCTTTGCCGCCTCTTTATACGTGATCGTGTGTCTTAGAAACAATTAGACAATAGAGATAGTAAAATCAGATGCAGGTACATGTAGAGCCGACAGTTTACTGGATGAAAACTCTATTTTTTAGGAGTAGGTATTGTTTGTCGGCCTCTTATCGACCCTAGCGATAGCTTTTGCTGTCAGTGGATATACTGGATATGTGTTTTTATTGTAGATGGTAGATTCAAGAAAAAAATATATTTTTGAGCTTTACTATTTTCTTTTATTTAAGACACATGGGCAGGCCAGACTTGATCTTAGATATGATAACTTATCTAATGGAAAATTTTACATGCTAAGGTGTCGAGTGTAAAATCGGATGTTGAGAGAATGCTAAAAGAATAGCAGTTGGAACGATGGCCCTTTAAGATAGTTCGAGCTATTTCTGTTAGAAATCCGTAGCGGCAAACTATGTTCCGATACAGTTCCGTCATAAGCCAAGCTTTACTGGCGTCCCCTTAGTAAGTGTTAATCTAGCTTGTTGCTTCCACGCGACCTTATGTAAACAACTCATGTCTTATAAAAAAAAGTTATACAACAACAACATTACCATATTGCTTTAAAAATTTCTGTCCATGGCATGGACTTGGCGGGCGGTCGCGAAGTGGATCACGGACTTGGCGGTCAGGAGATCCTGACCCGCCTCTCTGACCACTTGAAGCACATTTCTTTGATTGTTTTTTAATTGTATCAAAATATAAGTTTAATTTTGTCCCATAATTATGAAATTTCATTGAGTTTTTCGTTAACAGAGTATTTACTATATACCATATTTAGTTCATTCAAGGCGTTTTACAACTTAAAATTTAAGTGGTGTTTGGTTGAGGGTTTAGAAATAAGGAAATGAGTTCTGATTTCTCCAAACCGATTGAAGTTGTTTGTTTGGGGAAATGTTGCTGACAAAAGAGGATTCTAAAAGCATAGCAGACAAATCAGAAGATAGATTAGCACCACCAGATCCACCAAAAAGTTACCTACTGCCCTATTCTGTTTCTTAACAGGACAAGAATTGATATATATTGTTCGAGACTCGGTATTCTCAAAGGAATCGATAGCTTCAAATCCCTTATTAACATCGTCGGTGTATTAGGCCTCCTCAAAGATTTTTTTCAGAACCTGAGTGAGCTGAAGACATAACTGTAAAAGGAAAGTTGAAAGGGGACTTACTTTGATGGGATGGTTGAGATGTTAAAGATGAAGAAAGATTTACAAAAAGATGAATAGGCGAGCTAAAAAAAAGACGATGACAGAAGGATCGGGAAGGATCTGATGAATTTATAAACAGGTGAAATGTAAAAGAGAATAAGGAACGGCCAGATATATAAGATTTTGAAGGGAATATTCGATCACCTTGAAAATTCTCACTCCTCAATTTTTAAACATGTTATACTAAACATGCATAGACGAAAGAAATTGATTTGTGCGGTAATAAACGCATCGAGGATCGCACCGTGATTCCTGTCATAATTGCATGCAACATTTAATTTATCAGAAAAAGACACCTCAGAGGTGTGCGTCATTTAACTTGTCAGAAGATTATGTCTATCACTAAAAGATTTGTATAATCATTTGAAGCAGACATGGAGTCATCTGATGAGGTGAAAACCAACATAGACTCACAATCGTTAAGCGTAATCAAGTCGGCATGCTCATGATTTGGAACGTCCATGATAATTAGACGTAAGTCGTCTGAGACGCGAATATCATATGAGGTCAGACACAACGGACACACATTAGGTCGTCTACTCAGAAGGTCGGATGCATTAGCTCGACCAGAAGAGTTTAGATAAAATCCTATCAGCTCGGCAAGACTTCCAACATGAAGATTCAGGCACCAAATAATATCATCTCGACATAGCTTAATGATACGAGCTTGGCCAAATCTATACTCGCCACATGGATAGTTTTGTATTGACATCGCAAAACTTGATGTTTACTCATCAAAACAGGACTACATGCATAAGAAGTAGACGTTACATTTGACAACGTTCCACGTTCTCAAATACTTAAACTATTTCCTAAAAAACTCAAACAATTATATGAAATGTCTATAAAAGAGTTATTACATAAAATGATAAAACAATGTCTAAGTGTATTCGAAAAATGTGTTCCTTGATGGATATGAAATATTTGTTACGAATATATCTTTATGTATCTATACCGATAATGGATATATAAATCCAAAACATACCACCTCAAGGCACGAACCAAGATAGACTAAAAGATATGAGCATGAGATAATTGAATAGTCAATTTTTTATTCAGTTATGCTGCATAAGATAGAGAACTCGTATCTTGCAAATGTCGAACTGAAGAGATTTAAACTGAATTGTAAAATAATAAAATAAAAAAAATAGTGAAACCATGAATATATCAATGTCGACTAATATTGTCAGTGTGCAGTAGCCCAGAATGGAGGAATTATTTAAAATAAAAATGACTAATTAGAAGAGAAAAAGGAGAGGCGAATAAGCATTGGATATAATTATATCAATATCGTATGGCAGTATCACGAAACATTAATATGCCATCGTGCCAAAAAAATATTATGTCAAGATTTTTTTATAAATATGTATTTTAACTATTTCTTTATTTAAGTTTTACTGCATCCTTAAAATTGCTGACAGTTTTTATTTTGTGACAGTATAGAGAAAAAATACAATACATTGCTTGATAATTATTATTGTGATGGTAGTAAATTTATTACGGGTTCAATAATAAACAAATTATTTGACTAAATATTAAAAATATATGTTTTATTTTTAATTTTACTGAGAGGCGGTTTGGGTGGGGCCAGGAAAAGGGGTAAAGGGAAGGCGACCTCTATATATCTCTTTCGTCTTGAACTGCCCAAACCCCAACAAACTCGAGTCTTGCTATCCTACGTCTCTCTCTAAATAGTTTCCAATTTCTGCAATTATTCTTGGACTAATCTTGATCTGGAGTCTTGCTATCCTATATCTTTCTCTAATAGTTTCGAATTTTTGCAATTATTCTTGGACTAACCTTGATTTCGTCACTTGGTTGCGTCGCATCGACGAAGGAAATTCGGAGTTATCTCATTCAACGATCTCAGGTTTGCAATATCTCTCGATCACGGCCGGACGTGCCTCCCTGTATTTGTGTTGCCAAGATTTATGATTAGGGTTTGGATTTTTGATTTATATGTTACTTTATGATCTTTTGATGGACCCGTGTTTCTCCCTATTTGCGATGGACCCGCCCTTGTTCAATTGTTCTTCTTTTGCGATTCCGTGGTGGATTTTCAACGTTTTTAGGGTATTGTACTTCAGAGTCTCTTGATTATCATGCTGTGTTGGTTCTTTACGTGGATTTTCATCATCGGCTCAATGATGTGGTCCTCTAAACGATTTAACCCGTCTATAGAAGTTCAGCGCCTCCACCGGTATGTTCATCAACATCTTGTTGATACCGTGGTTTTGGTGGTGATTACTACCAAGTCGGTGGATAATTTTTGGTTAGGTTTTATTCTCTGCTCAAGTTTAGGAGCTCAGGCCCTTCTGCAGTAGAGATCCAAAGATCAGACAATGGGGTCCTCTGTTGTCGAAGTTGTCGGAATTTTCAGCTTCTGTGTTATCATTAACTCTATATATTGGTTGGGCCTTGTACGTTATCTCTTTCCATATGGGAACTTGAGCATTTTATGGGGTTGTTCTTCAACATACTGTTGATCGCCTTGGTTTCTTGGTGACTGTATCATTAAGTTGGTGGACCTTGCCTTTTGTAGTTAGGTTTCTTTTTCTTGTCCTTTCTTGATCTGTTTTAGGAGGCCGGATCTATTTTGCTAAATTTGGATGTGAGTAATCCGGTTTTGGTTCATTAGTTGAATGGAACTTGTCAACATTCGCAGTTTCTATAAAAATTCATTTGTTCATCTCGGTACTGTAGTGACATGGATGTGAACGTAGCAAGAAGGGTATCAAATAGGTATGAGAGATCAGATTTTCATCAGTTTGAAAAGGGACAGCCCTACAGGAAAACTCAAGTATGCCGTAATTGGCGTGCTGGCAGATGTGATTGGAACCCTTGCAGGTTTTTGCATGTAGATATGCCCCATACACGAACAGAAAAGCAGCCAACCCGATTACTTTCCAAGGCCAGTCACCACATTGGCCTCAATCATAAATCAACGCTGGAAGATCCTAATCATATCAGCTCTAAGAATGTATCATCCCTCAAGGCCAAATATACTTGGAGGAATCCAAAATTGGTTTGCTCTAAGAGGTCAACAGTTTCATCCAATAAACTGACAGGCTCACAAGTTGGTGGACATCAAAAAACAGAGAAGAAGCTTCCAAATACTGAAGGAGGTGTGGTTCTTAATTGCCCAACCATGTCATCAGATTTGACTTCAAAGATGGAAGCAGCAGATAACATGTCTAAGTCCGAACCACGGCAATGCAAGCATTGGATTACAGGAAACTGTGTTAATGGGGAAAACTGCAAAGATTTGCATTCATGGTTTTGTGGTTCGGGGTTCTCTATGGTGACGAACTTAGAAGGGCACACTAAAGTTAGTATCTGGCTTGTATTCTAGCTTGTTGATTTGATATGCATTTCGTGTACGCTTACTTTTTACATTTTTTAATTGAGTTGATTTATATGTTTATTATGCAGGCTGTTTCAGCGGTTGTCCTTCCATCTGGATCTGACAAACTTTTCTCTGGCAGTAAGGATGAAACTGTGTGGATTTGGGATTGCCACAGTGGACAGGTTGGATTAGTTCAGTTCCTTAGTTGTTAGTTACTTTTTTCTGTTGGGGTTTCAAACTGATGTTTCTTATTTATGGTATTTTTTTTGCTTCTGAGATAGTGCGTTCACAGAGTTACACTGGAAAGTGAAATCCAATGCATGCTTAGTGAAGGACCATGGATCTTTATAGGTTTGAAAAATGGTGTTAAGGTAATTTTTCTCTAGCTCATTTTCATTGCGATTCTGTCTCAACCTTAGTTGCTCTTTCATGCATAATTGATTTATCTTACAGGTGTGGAACTTCGGAACTCAGACTGATTATCTACTTGATGTCTCAAATGGCCCAGTAAATGCATTGGCTGCCAGTGACGATGTGCTTTTTGCTGGAGTCCAGGTGACTATTATTACGTCTTGTCGATTGTCCTTCTTATTTGGGTTTGTTTTTCACCAGTGTTGTTTGTTTTAGCGCATTCTTTGGTTTTCCAGTTTTTGGTATTCACATTCGTGTTTCTCCATATCTAATTGTCGTGCCTCTTGTTACAGGATGGTTCTGTATGGGCGTGGAAATTCAGTTTCGAGTCTAATTATCCTGAATTTGTGACAACTTTGAAGGGTCACAAACTGCCAGTAGTTGCGCTTATTGTAGGAGCTGGAAGGCTATACTCAGGTTCCAAAGATAGCACTATACAGGTAAGTTCCGTTCCCCTCTCACCAACAAATGAAAACTAAAAGACCTCATTGGCAACCAGCATTTGGTTTGGCCTTTATGGTGTGTATTCGCATGACTTGTTGTGAGCGAAAATGCCTTAACATGAAACATATTCATGTTGTTCGGCAGTGTTCAAAATGCACTTTACGAAAATCCATATGTTTGAGTGCCGCATGCTCTTATTTTTATTTAGGATCTTAACATCTTTCTCCTGCTCTTTTTTTTTTTTTC
>AP025043.1:5160036-5319395 GCA_036186865.1 Eustoma russellianum
TTTCTCCTGCTCTTTTTTTTTTTCCTTGCTTAAGTTGTGTCCAAGGTTGGCAGGAGTACATTTATCTTGTTGGTTTCTGCATATTGTCTCATGATTTTGGTTGCTTTTTTTTTATCATTGATGAACTCCTAGTTGGATAAGATTGTTAGCGTGTATGCTAATGACACGTTTTTAAATGATTTTGATGTTTGATATTGTTTGGTGGATTGCATCATATACCCGCCATTTCGCAGTAGATATTGAGTGTGTTCCTAAATGTATTATTAATCTTGCTGTCAGGTTTGGGACGTTAAAAGTCTGCAATGCTTGGAAACTGTGATAGGGCATACAGATTCTGTGTCGTCCGTCCTTTGCTGGGACCGTTATTTACTTTCTGGTTCCTTGGACAATTCTATAAAGGTTTGGTTCAGATATGCTAAAAGCTTCTCTATTCGCAATGTTTTACAAGGTTTTCTGTTAGCATGTGCTTACTAACTCTACCTCTGGTTGCATCCTTTAGGTATGGGCTTTATCACAAAATGGAAAGCTTGAAGTAGCCTATGAAGTTTTGGAAGAGAGTGTAAGTTCATTGTTATTGCTAATGTGCTGTAAATTCATCAGTTATGCTCAGTCTTCATATAGACGTTTCAAGCAAAGATTGGTGAGAGACTAATATTGTTTTTCATGCTCTTCAGGGTGTTGTCACGCTGCGTGGAATACTTGATGCTGATAATAAGCCTATCCTGCTTTGCTCGTATAAAGATGGCACTGTTCGACTTTATAATTTGCCATCGTGAGTATTTTGATGAACTTTCTGAATGTTTGCTCGTCACAGTTGATCGCTTTTAGATTGCTAAATTTGTTTCATCGGCTGCAGATTTGCTGAGAGGGGAAGAATTTTGGGAAAGAGGGATATACAAACCATTGGGATAGGCTGTCGTGGGCTGTTTTTCACCGGTGATGCAGTAGGACAGCTCTCCGTATGGAAATTAGATGGAGAATTCAAAGATGATGTATTGTGAGAATGCGCTCAATTCTTGCGTCGTAGAAAGCAGCCGCTTGTTTTTTATCCTCGAGAAGATCTCAAATTTTTGACAGCAGAGTAGCCTCTTTGCCCCCTCGGAGTGTAATATCGCTTCTGTGCTCAGAGTAAAGTTCCACAAAAGAGCCAGGAGGATTATTGATTTGTTGATTTTTGTCTAATGTAAATAACAATTAAGAAAGTTGAGTTATCAACGTGATAATCAAAAAGTGTATGTTCTTTTTCTTGTTTATTGCTGTGACCCCTAAAACAACTGCATTAAGATCACCAACAAGAATTCACTCGTACAATATAAGCTGTGAAAGATAATATTGGAAAATCTAAGGTTTGTTACCCTAGCGATAAAGATCACCAACAATATAAGCTGATATACTCCCTATTAAATACTGATCCTGGAAAAAAGAACCCAAAAGACTTAAAATAACTTAGTGTCAAGAATCAAGTCTTTTGTTTGACTTTTCTGAGTTTCTCTAGCTGTGCTTCGGTATCTTTTCAACTGTTGTTTTAAGTAAGATATTTTCCCTTCTAATGCTTCAGCGGTGCGCTGAATTATGGATGGTTGATAAGGCGACAAAAAATTGCCCGAGAATAATTGCAAGGCCTCCACTCCACATACCTACAAAACCACCCCATCAATTCCAATCTGGCAAACAATGTCAATAGATCGTTGGACTATTTTTTTGTACGGAGATGCTAATTTGATTCTAAAGCATGCCTGCATGAATGAGCATTCTACAGTACCTAATACGAAGCTTCATAATCACTAACATTTCCCCACTAACCAATCTAACATCCACTATCAACTGAGTGCAGTGGCAACATCTCAGGAACAAGACATCTACCTATTAAAAGCTTTAGACCCTCAAGGAACATAATGTTTTCTTTAAAAAGGACTATGCTGATATTTGCTCCAACAGGCTAGAAAGGAAAGAGAAAAACTTAATGACTTTATCTTCATGCCTCCTGGGGCAGTAAAGACAACTTTGTAATGTGAAAATCATAAAATTGATCCAAATATTTCTGTTGCATCTTCATCCTAGCTTTAAGAAGCTTCGATTCAACAGCTGAACCCAACCCAAAAGCAAGGGAAAGATAATAAATTTCACACTATTGTGAGATGATAAAAAACCGTGTCCATCTTCAAGAACACGAGATGTGGGAGAAGTACCTTCTTAGTCAAACAGTACTTGGTTGATAATGATGTTATGGGTATCAATCTCATACTTCGTCAGTTCTTGAACAAGTCTTTCAGTTTCATACAAGGAGAGAGATTCTGGGATGCAGACACAAACAAACGTAGTCAAGTCCTGTACAAACAACACCTCATTAGGGCATCGAACAAAATTGAACAGTAAACCCCTGCTAGACATTTTAGTAACCGAATGAAATGGCACAAAAAATGAAAATTTATAGAAGAGTATAACAGGCTTTACTGCTCAACAACCACCCTTTGCAATTTGAAGAATTTAAAGATGATAAAACATATAAAGCCGGAGGTCTCGCTGAAAGCGAATTCTCTATCCTTTGGGATGGAGTTATTGTTACCCTAGCGATAGCCTTTGCTGTTGTTGAGATATGTTGAGTATATGTTGTTGTAAAGATAATAAAGCATCCAAAATCACAACGCTCTTCCTACTGTAAATCACACAATGGGTCAATTCTTAGCAATCTTTTTCTCAAAACAAGCCATCATCTACATACTCAAATACACATCATGCGACTCTTCAACGACCAAAGAATTCAGCATGAGACAGTTTCAGTTAAAATTAAAGCAGATTCAATACAAGCAAATAAATAAAAAGTGGAATATTTATACTTTGCCTACCTGGCATGGATTTTGTGAACCAATTGAAAGCAGAAGTAATCTTATACATAACATTTGACAGTCAAAACTCAGAAGATCGCCATCTGACATTACCAGAAAAGTTACAAGTGCACATGACACGAACAGGGGAAAAAAACAAAAGGCCACAAAATCTTTGGTAAGCAATTTATTTATGCCACTCCATGCAGAAACATAAAAGAATGGGACCAAATAAAGAACATTCTTATATGGATCTTACAGGATCCTTGAATTGTTTGTTAACTTGCTCGATCATATCTTTCATGCCTTCCAACTTTCCAAGGATCGCATCCTCACCAAATTCATCTCCGACCCCAAAAAGACGAGTCATCTGCAATAATATTTTATAAGATCTGATCAATCACATAACCAGAGCAAGTGCATGAAAAAGTGGAACATCCAATATATTAAGGCATCTTGCTGGTCTACAACATAAGTCTAGGAAATGGGTTTTGATTGGAGACCATATCCCAAGCTTAGGCAATGCGATCTCCAAGAGTTAGCTACTGCAAGATTTATTGCACAATTGCAGAAAGAACACGGGAGAGAGTAGTGCACGAAGATCGGAGGGGGGAACAGAAAGGCTAGGGTGCATAAGTAATCGCGTCAAGTAGTGCATCTCCCTAACAATTTGGCACTGCTAGCAAACGTGAACAAAAAGAAAAACATGAACATAATGAACTGAGCAATAAATTTGCTTGGAGCACCTAAGTTTCTAACCTGCAACACAAAATCCAGTCAAGACGGTGCACACGCTTTGTGACCCCAGTTTGCACCCTTGAGGTATGCCTACTTCAACTAAAAGATATAAAGACAGATACTAAGAATTCTTTTCCTCATCATGGATGATACATTCATTGAAGTGGTACTTTTTGTTGAAATATCAGTGTAAATATTTATTTCAGAGTAAATATTAGTGTAAAGGTTGTAATTACTTACTAGGATTATATTAGAAATAATAGATTAGTAGGTGTACAAATATAGTGGTAGGGACCACCTTTAAACGGTAACCTTAGAAGGTTACAACGGTACTATTTCTCTTGTAATATAAAATAGGTGCACTCTGTACATATCTGATATACTGAAATTCTATTTCAGTTTCTTCTTCCATTCTTCTCTTCTGTGCAATTTATACTGATTATCTATATCTATTGAATTTGTTCACTTTTCTCATACAAAGCTAAAAAGATGTAACTCTCTCCCCTTTTTCATAGTTCGGAAATATTAACACATATCAGGAAAAACTTTAACCCAATTAGTACCAATAGTTCTGGTACTACAAATAGCGAAGCAAGTCTCCTTCGGATAATAAAGGCCTAGATTGAAAGATCTACCTACCATAATTACCATTTAGTAGTTCTTAGCAATACAAAGCACTATGCTGGCAATAACCTAAAAACATGAGTTGTCCATAGCAGCTGTCACGACTTGTTTAAAGATCATCTAGACGTTCTTTTCCGGTCCCCCCTCCCTCTACAAAAGTCAGTAGCTAGCAACATCAACATCACTGCTCAGAGATAAACGGAGGAAGAAAACCAATAAAACTCTAAATTAAACAATTGCTTTTTAGAGCACCAAATCACAGGCTACACGAGCTGCAACCTATTCTTCCTCACATCAGCCCGTAGCCTTAGTCCATGGAATGGAACTAAGTTTAATTAATAACTGCGACAAAACAATTACTTGCTTGTAAATAGAGGAACAGACATCATCAGAATAAATTCAATGTAATTAACAACTGAGACAAATGAGCGTAAATGCAAAATCATTAAAGCCATAGATATTGTGATTAAAGAATTGACCAAATAGCTCTTGATTTTAAGGGGGGTTAATACCCTTCAAGTCCCTCAAATAGGTAAGAAAATGACTCCTGCTAAATGATCCTAGGTGAAAATTAAGAAAATAGTTTGAAAAAGGTTCACCTGACTTATCATGCCACCAAATTTACTTTTCAAACTCATCAATTGGGCCAATCCCTTTTCCGATGTTGTGGGAAATTGTAACAGCCGAAGCATATGACCAGTTGGAGCTGTATCAAATACTATGCAAGAATAGTCCATCGTTTGCACTAATCTGAAAATAAATCGGCACAAACACCTGAGGACACACAATCCCAGAATGTACCGACATGAGAAACAAATTATCCGCAACATATAGATCTTGACGGTAAAACTGGGAGACTAAGCAACTCCCATGGAAGGAACTATCTAAAACTGAACCGCAACAAATGCAACGTTAAAGGAGTGGCAGCCAGGGAAAAATAAGGGAGACAAAGAACAAAGAAGAATAATGAGCTGTATGCACATGGATCTTTGTTCTTTCTCTCACCCTCCAGATCCAGATGAAGAGCAAGAGAAGAAGTGGAAGCAGGATTGAGGAGAAATAACACAACAAACGCTTGAGCCTGTCATCAAAAATTTCTTAACTGAGAAAAGGAAAAAATTCAAAGCTGAACTCCTATCTAAGATTCTACAGCCTTTATAACTTGATCACAGATGATTGATTAGTTCAACACAAAAGCAATATCAATAGTAGGCACTAAATTTCCTAAGAGGAGGCAAAGAAAATTGTATTTACAGGAAAAAATTAGTGCTAACTTTAACATCTCCGCAAAGCTCATTGCTTCATCAATCCCAGGAGTAGCATTTGTCAACTCAGACAAAAATCCGTCCATTCCATCTGAACCAGAAGGGTCCTCGTTTTCAATTGTTGGGTCGACTTCCTAAGCAAATAGAAGACGACAATTGTAAATTTCACAAACCAGAAATACAGGGGGAAGAAAAACGAATCTTCAAACTCTAATATACAAAATATCTAACTAGCACAGACAGGTTTCTCATACATGTATCTCTCATTAAAAAAGAAAACGCAAAACAGAACCGTAAACAATACCCAAATACAATACACACGTATACCTGTGCCATAGCAATCTACCTACCGTTTTTAAATGACAGTTACTTTATTTACTTGAAACCTCAAAAGGAATACCTGATACTCTTTTAGGTAATATGAAATGCTAGTTCTGCGCAGACTAAAATTCAAATTTGTCCCGACCAATCACAGCATAACCATAAACCCAAATGGTGTGAAGATTTAGTTGAGCAACTTCCAAAGGAAATTTTCAACCACCTAACATGTTGCACTTGCACCCGATAACACAAGGTGGCATTATTCAGTCAAGTAACTTAGTCAGCATCAAGCAAAAAGGCCATGGCTACCCACCTTGAATGACCGTAACAATCATAGCATACAATGAAAACAAGCAGAAAAAGAAAATTCCCATAATTCAATAAGAAATTGATTATTGCGTCTACGAAGTCACGTTGACTTTTTCTCACAAAATGAATACAACATATTCAAGTCCAAAAAATCAACCACATAGACATGGGATCCGAATTTTCTAACTTGAATCACATTGAACAAAACCAAAACCAAAAATTCATGTACCAAATGCCACAAGAAGAGCAATGGTAGGGAGAAATTGAATTGTTTCAAGTACCATTGCATACAAATTGATGAACCCAATGACAAGAGTAGGACTCTTGGTGAATCTTTGCTGAAAGGCATCGCTGAGATTGTGGGCAGGGTCAGTAGAGATGATGAGCACTGAAGATCGAACCTTTGACAAAAGAATTGATCAGATGGAGCTGTAAGTAGTCTTTCCAACTCCTGCTTTACCGCCGACGAAAACCCACTTGAGAGTATCTTGGTCAAGTATGTTTTGTACTGTTCCCCCCGGCAATTCTGGATTTGAATCCATAATTTCTATGTCGGCGGGTTACGAATTCAACCAAAATCCCCGTTCTGTCAGCTCATATTTTTCTACAGATGTCACTTCAAACTCCTCGATGTCACATGAAACGTCTAATGTAGGTGTTCGAAATGACATAAAGCGTCTAAAGTGCCCCGATTATTTATAAAAGATGCAACTCTTACAACAAATGACATCTCCTTTCATATTGGACTTCCATAACCGATCCAAAGGGGAAAAATCTTCAAAAAAAAGGTCTTTTAAACTTGTAGTTTATGAACTCAAATCTTATAAATATTAGGTTTTGGTATCTTCAACAAAAACATGAAAAATACTTGAAAAACTCTTCAATTCTAGTAAAAATCATGTAGAATTCTTCTCTCATTCTTCACTATCATTCACCTCTATAAACAAGTCCAATACTTTCTCTTTAAGAGCAAAGTCCAATACTTTCTCTTTAAGAGCAATATAAAGAAAGTAAGCCGTTATATTCTAGGAGCATTTGTCTGAAGACTACCTTGCTCACCGGTAGAAGCAAAATTGTTTTAAAGACAGTGACAATCTAGTCACGTCCCGGCTGTTTTGATTTGTTGTTCTTGATGTTCTTTCTATTGATTCTATATCAGATTCTCAATGAAATATATCGTTTCCTAGAACCCTTTGTTACAGATTCATTTTATGTTCCCTAACATAACAATGGTTGACGAGGTCGGATTGTCTCGCCAAGGTAAAAGTCGAAATATCCGGGGTTTAAGGCCGTCAACCCTCCGTCACTTGTCTTCTTAGGAAGCCTGAGAAAGAAAAGAACGCGTTAGGGGTCCCAGGGCGCTGCCCCGGGGAAACCCTCCGACGCTCAAGTCAGTTGCGGGCATTATAGCATATGGCTTTAACTGAAATATAGGTTTGATGAAACCTGTTTAAGGTCGGCCAAGGTGTAAGCCGAGCTGAGATGAAAACAGCGGGGTGTTTTTTGACTCGTGATTTGGACTTGTAATTTAGGCCTCCCCCCCTCTCTTACTGTTGGAGAAACCCTTTTATAGTTGGCGAAGCTGGGAGCTGCGTGTCTCAGATGGTTGAGAGGACGACGTCCGGCCCGCTTGCATGGTAGCCGTGCAGCTGCTAAGGATTGCTGTACTGCCACCTTTCCTCCGTATGATTAACATCTGGAAAGTGGGATACTGCATGTAGACCACGTAGCATACAGCTCTGTGACTGTTGTAACCTGGCCGAGATCAATAATCAGAGCCGTGGTCGAAAGCAGATCCGAGGCCGAGATGGAACCGTTTGAGAACTCGGATCCCTTTGGCAGAACTGGTTGTGCCCGCTCTTCCAGATGTTCAACTGCTATTATGGCCGAGGTGCCATTTTGAAGGAAAGAAATGCCGGGGTCTTGTGATAAAATGCTTGGGCCAAGGTTCTGGCCAAGCTATTCCCATTGATAACTGTAGCCGAGACAAAGATCCATTAGCCGTGATTAAGCCATTGGGCCGAGGTGGAACCCTTAGTTCCAGTAGGGTAATGACCATGTAGCCGAGATGGCGTGGGGCCTCCGTGGCCGAGGCGGAATACTTGTCCGCGTGGGACTTGGTCAGTCACCAGGCCGTCCTGCGGCCCTTAGTCATTTCTGTACTCTTGCTCTAACGTTGACTGTCATTGACTGACGGGTGAATTTTCTGGTATCATCAATGGTGTTCTTAGGATGTTCAATAGAACCATCAATACAGTGAGCATATATTTCCTATCGCGCTGCGCTCATAAATTGTCAATTCAGGCAACCAGTTTGCTGATATGCGGCTTGTAACTGGACATAGTCGATATGATGGTAAATTCCAGCTTAACCAATAGTTTGCATTGGAAGAAGATTACACCTATCTAGAATTTTAAGAATATAAATTCATTCAAGTTAAAATTTTAATATACAAGAAAGATTTTTTTTTTATATAGGAATTGTTACACCGCCTCCAAATGCTTTATTCTCAGTAACAACTAGTTACCTACTCAGCTCAAACATATATGAAGTTAAAAGAATAGGATATTCTAGTATATTTAAATAATATATTTTTATGTATATGTGTGTGTATTCTGTATGTCTTGGTCTTGGTACCTTGACTTGTCACATCAGACCTTGTCTTTTGCTCTGCATTTATCCATCACTGTGCCATGACCAAGTGTTTATGTTTGGCACGCCTGCTAAACACTGCCGTCAGTACTTTATTGTCTTATGGTGCATATTCACCCCGTCACCTCGGTTCTGCACACCTTTATTTTCACCTCTGCTCGGTTTTTCATTTTTATAGCCTATATTTCTACATTATTAGTGTGTCTCTACTCGCATGCTCGGCACTTCACTTCTGCAGATCATATTTCTACACGAGATAGATCAAATATCTAGTTATACAATATATTGTGCAAGCTAGGAAAGAAGGTAGAAGCATTAAGCCCTGTGGTTCATCAGGGAAAAATGTCTTTCGTCCTAGTCCGTAGCTCAGTTGATATTCAGATGATAGATTGCATCTAAGGTTGTCAGTTTGAATTTTCGCAGCTATAGTGTGAGTCTTTGGGCCTTATACGGGAGAGGATTTAGGCTCAGACACATTGTAGACACAAAATCTTGGGCCTCTCACTTAAGAGGTCGATGAGTAGCCTGATTTACCTCCTTCACGCAGCTCATTAGAACTAGGACGAAAAAGACCCTCGATGTCAGAATATGACCATTTGCATCAAAGCGAAAAATGTCATTCACCTCTCAGCTGCCTTGCTGCGCAATTTGGGCCTGCAAAACAACGAGCAAATTGGCTCAGGGACTGACCTGGGATAAAGAATAAAACAAAGTCAACTTTTGTATATTACATATGCAGGAGTTAAGCAATATCAACTTGGTTTAATTTTTAATTAGCTTATTTATGAATTGCTAACGTGTGTAAGTTGCCATTTGGGCCGTGTTATTTTCAGTCAGCATCAGGCATGCGTAGCCACTGCGTCTTTTCGTGTCGTGTTTTGGTGGTCTTGTGGCACAAGATGTGCTATTATATGATCCATGTGATGTATAGTTTGTTGATGACGTGAATAAACTTCGATTTTAAGCAGGCTCTTCACCCCCACTTTCTTCATCTTCTTTGTGACCGCGCGACACGTGACAGCAATGGTACTGTCACGTGTCGCGCGGTCACGCGTCACCGCACCCTCTTGCGGTGAGGGGATCCTATCTCGGCTCAGGGTGGCTTTATGTCTACCAATAAGAGAAGCTCAATTAGTTTGACCATATCGTTACTTTGTAGTAAAAAAAGGAAATTCTTCGCCCTCGGCCCTCACTGTTCCAGCGCCTCCTAGTTTGGTAAGGCTGTACACGAAGACTCACACAAAATATCTCAACAAACTAAAAAAATGAAACAATTGATCTTACATACTAACACAATTAGACCACCCCGAATTCAGACGCTTGCCTTGGGGACCATATCGTTACTTGCCACTTCATATCTTTGGTAATATTTGTCGTTTATGTTTTTGCCATTTTAATTGAACAGATTGTTAGACCTAAAGGATGCCGACTAAAAAGTCCTCAGCGTTTTAACCTTATGGAAAGACTATTAAAGACAAATTAAGAGATATATTTTCCTTCCTTCCCTCTAAAAATATTGTAATATTGGTCAAATATTTAATTAGTCAAACCTCACTTAAAATCTAATCGTTAAAGTATTTTATGTATTATTTATTGTAATTTAGTCTTAAATGACGTAAATTATGATTTTGACATGCTATTTTGTTAAATACTTTGCAAGTTTGATCTTCATTAACGTTGACCAAATAATATTTTTGAAACGGTGTGAGTAATAAATAAGAGACATATGACAGCTCAGATCCAAACAATTTGAATACCTTTTACCTGAGGCCGTTTTAAGAGAACTATAACCATGCAAAGTTTCCAAAATTTAACTACACGATCATGGGCTGAGGGCGTCATAGCTTCTAAAAGATACGTTTAGAGTATTTTAAAATTTGTTTCAAAGTATATAAAATGTTATTTGATATATTAAAAAAATGTTTAGAATACTTTGAATCACTTGGATCGATTCATATACAAGATGGATCGAACCAAGTGAAAGTTGAAATGAAGTTGAGTGTTCTGTTGGACAGATCAATCGATCGATGTGGTATGGATGTAAAGTTGGAGCTCTTTGTCCAACATATATCGATACATGGATTGGTTAATGTGATATCGATTGATCGATATTGGCAGAGTGCAAAGTTGGAGCTCTTTGTCCAACATCGATCGATCGATGTGCCAAAAGACATGACTTTTCTCTTTGAATTACAACTTTTGATACAAGAATCATCTCCCTTCATACATGAACATTATGCAACTGACATGAAGATTAATTAATCAAAACTCAAAGCCTTATAAATAGTAAGTCTTGCTATCTTAATTATATATAACAACTTTTGCAAACAATTCTAAAAATTTCATCATTGTTCTTCCTCTAACTCTCTTTTCTTCTTCTTCTACTATCAAACACTTCTATTGTGTAAATTCATCTTTTTCTCGTAGAGCGAACGAAAGGAAGAAGCCGCTATATTCTGGGAAGTTTGTGCAATGTAGTTCACCTCGCTTGCGATAGAGTTATTTTAGTTTTAAGAACAACAACTCCTGTTGTATCTCGACTTTACGTTTTCTATTTTTGGGTTTTGGTATCCATCATCCAACACGTTTTTTAACGTAAAAGCGGATCGTTTTAAGTAGAATTGCTCAGAAATACTCGTAAACAAGTTCATAGATGTCAGTGGTGTTGTGATTGCCACCGCATTTTTGTCCTTTATCTTAAAATTTTTCCGTGTTTCTGTCGGTTTCCGTAGTAAGGCGGCCAAAAAAAAGAGGTATGGTCATTAGCATATACTTTTGTAAAACATTTTTATATTATTTCTCATATCAAACCAAAGGGGACAAGGACAGATGACCGGCGGTTGAGACCATTAGAGACAAAGATTAAGGTAAAATATGAGGCCTCCACTTATACGTCACCACGTGTACAAACTGTTTTTTTAAAAAACAGAAAAATTTTAAACCTCTTTCCTTTTTGTATACATGGCAACGCGTGATTGGAGACTTCATATTTTACCTCACTCTTTGCCTCCTCTGATGACCGGAAAACAGCCATATGACCAAGCACCTTTCTTTCCCCTATTTACTATAACAATGCAAACTCATACATATATATATATATATATATATATATATATATAGACACACACACACACACACATATACACACACATATATATACATATACATATACATATACATACATACATATATATAACACACACATACACACACACATATATATACATATACATATACATATACATACATACATACATACATATATATATATATATATATAGAAAATAAACATATCACTTGATCAATGAAACACTAACTCCATAGTATATATACTTCTAAAATTGCACACTAAAGATAGTAGGATTGTAAATAAACATATCACTTGATCAATGAAACACTAACTCCATAGTATATATACTTCTAAAATTGCACACTAAAGATAGTAGGATTGTAACTGCGTCCATTTTAACGACTTTTTACCTCGCATTTTCACCTTAAACACAATATACCATTGAAAACCATTTGGTTTGCCGTGGAATAATTTTTCCTCTCCCGTTTTCTCATCCTCAGACATACTTAACAATATAATTTAACCTATCAATTCATAATTTAGGCGTTGACTATCTTATTATGAAACTGACATAATTGAACACATCACTTTTAGACATCTTCTTTGCTTGAAGATGGTGAAAACAGGCCTTAGAGTAACTAGTAAGGTTGCAACTTTGTAACTTTGAGGTCATGGATTCGAGCGGTAGAAACAGCTTCTGGCACAAAATATACTCTAAGACTATGTATATCAGATCCGCAAATACGGAAGTCTAGTGCACAAATCAGTTCCGCAAACACGAGAGTCTAGTACACTGAGAACATCCTTTGAAGATGGTCATTTTCAAATTAACTTCGAATACTTAAGTTATACAAAAATATACTCTAAGACTGTGTATATCAGATCTGCAAACACGGAAGTATAGTGCACAAATCAGATCTGCAAACATGGTATAGTATGCCAGGAACGTCCTTTGAAGATGGTCATTTTCAAATTAACTTCGAAAACTTAAATTTTACAGAAATATACTCTAAGACAGTGTACATCAGATCTGCAAACACGGAAGTCTAGTGCACAAATCATATCTACAAATACGGAAGTATAATGCACAAATCAGATCTGCAAACACAGGGAGTTTAGTATGCTGGAAACACTCTTTAAAGATCGTCATTTTCAAATTAACTTCGAATACTTAAATTAATATTGTATATCGCATTATACAGTTTCACAAGATCTATTATCGTTCATGTGGTGGTAAGTGTATCCAGCCATTTTTGCGGAGATGAGATCTCCTTACCTTTTCCCTCACCCTATTAACACGTGACATCAAGAATGATAAGACTAAATGAGGAGATACTGTCTCCCTTTTGGGTTATGATCTCTTCGCCTCAAATCCCTCACCTCATGCGTCACCGAACGACACGTAACAGCAGTGGTGGATGGTGAGGAAAAAGTGGGTGAGGTTATCTAATCCCAGCATAGTGATAGTAGATCTCGACGGCAAGTGCATGCCCTGGTGGTCAAAAGAAATTCATAATATAATAAGGTGTGGTGTAGTCCACATCACATTCCACACCGTTACTTTCCCATACAAGAGATGCAAGAAAATGATACCGGGTTTCGCCTGTATCAAAAAAGTTCAGGGAAAATATAAATGTAATCGCTCGTCTTTTTAGCTAAAAAACCAAGTATTCGTGTCAGAATACGGGCTTCTGCATACAATCCGCGTCTCTGTCTAAATCAAAATCGAATCATTAACAAATCAAAATAGCATCCTCCCCTCTTCTCTTTTCCACATAACAAGCATCTCCTTCACCACCACCACCACCATTATCACAACCATCAGCAATGGCAGCAAATTCACTCTCAATTCCCCTCCTATCCGAGCCTCAAACATCAGATGAGAATCACCATCTTATTTTAACAGTTAAGGAAGAAGACCCATCAAGTCAAATTCAGAAATGTAACGTGTCTGATTTGATATTCAAGAATCATCATAAGCAGCTCCAGAGTGGTTTGAAGATCGATGTGAGCTCTGATTCAAAAGAAAAAGCAGAAAACCCATATGGGTTTCTTGGGGCAAGTGGATTTGAGGCACCTGAGCCTACTACAGTTGACCCTTTTAGGAATAATACTCCAAGAGTCGAAGGGGTTTATGAGTGGTTGAAGATTGTGATTTGCTTGCCGATTGCTCTGTTAAGGCTGGTGCTTTTTGGGCTTTGTTTGATGGTTGGTTATGTGGCCACTACTGTTGCTCTTCAGGGTTGGAAAGATAAGGAGAACCCTATGCCTAAATGGAGGTCTAGGCTTATGTGGATCACCCGTTTGTGCACCCGTTGCATCCTCTTTTCTTTTGGGTTTGTAATCTCAAACGCCATCTTCTTGCTAGCTTCTTTCATGTTTTTTCTTACTAGAAGTGTTTTCTCTTTGTCTAAAGTTCAGATCGTTGACCCAGAATTTCTTCTAATATTAAAAAAAATATTTTACTTTATGTTGCTTGATACAAATTAACACTTGTCTGTCTCAACCAGAATTGATAAATTTGTCTGAGTTCTAACGTCTCAGTTGTAAACTTTATAACTATTTGATCTAGTCTCCTTGAAGAATTTAGTTTCTTACTTGTACTGTTTCTTAGTGGGTTTTGTGTTAATTTTTGCATTTTAAGGGGTTGATTAGACAGTTTATTTTCTCTTTGATGCAGTTACCATTGGATACGACGGAAAGGGAAACCTGCTCCCAGAGAAATTGCTCCTGTAGTTGTATCTAACCATGTTTCTTATGTTGAGCCTATATTCTTTTTCTACGAATTATTTCCCACCATTGTTGCATCTGAATCCCATGATTCTATGCCCGTTGTTGGCACTATCATTAGAGCAATGCAGGTAATTACATACTCAGTCTGTGATTTTACTAATGAAGTATGTACGAGTCACGACTTGTTTTGTGGAATTTGTTGAAGAAATGAATAATCACATATTAATCTGAAGCTTAACCTTGAGATGCATGGTTCAACCTTCAAATTAAATCCTTCTGTTGCAAGTGTATGATTTCGTGTCTTTAAGTTATCTTACTTCATCAATATGCAGGTTATATATGTGAACAGATTCTCTAGATCATCACGAAAGGACGCTGTTAATGAGATAAAGGTAATAAAGTGTACATTTTCACATGGCTTTCCTTTTTGTGGCTTCGATGAGTGGTGAGTTTTTGAAATGACATCTTATGCTATTGCATTGCGTATATAGCTTTGTAGGACCCTTTGTCTATCTTATATCTTCTATATCTACGTAATATTTACCAGCTGTAAGCTTGTAAGCCTTTGGTTGCATTCATTGATGTTCCTAGCATAGCTTGAGTTAGCTAATTGAATTTTTTCTTGGCTATATTACGCTGAGTAGTTTTAGTTATTTAAATGATGATGCATCTTTTCGAGGAGTATGTGAGTCTGTTTGTGATATATTGACACCAAATGACAATAATGCTTGCTGTTTACCTTAGCTTGTAGATAAATAATAGTTAATGATCTCTAGATGTATCTGTTGCCTGAGTCGAAGTGCTTCACCTTAACGAATGTTTACTTTTCGCAAAGATATATCAATATATAAGCGATTTGATACAGAACTATAATTACAAGGACTCTGCATACAGAGAAGGGCTTCACTTAATCGATTTCCTCGGGTGCTTTTATTTCCTGAGGGAACAACAACTAATGGAAGGGTTATTATTTCTTTCGAGCTTGGTGCATTTATTCCGGGCTATCCTATCCAGCCAGTAGTAGTGCGCTATCCTCATGTACATTTTGATCAATCATGGTAAGTTACATTTTCAAGATTCATGTAATTGTGGTACATTAATTGTATTGAGAGGTTGACCTATAATCGGGTTCCATTTTCCAGGGGAGATGTCTCTCTGCCAATGCTTATGTTCAGAATGTTCACACAGTTTCATAATTTTATGGAGGTAAATTGCATTATTTTCTTAACCTTTTGTACTGTCATTCTTGTGTGGTTGAGATTCTAATTTGTTTGCTATATGGATACATTATTGCTCTAATTCTTGGAACTTTGTCATGGAAAAAGCAGTTCATGATACTGGATTTTGATTTATGCCAGTCTTTTGGCCCTGCTAATTAAGTAACATACTCTTTGGTTTGACAAACACTGTGTTTCACTAAGCATATTGCTTTCGTCTGGGTTTTCAGCTCATGATGCAGGTTGTTAATATTTTCAATCAAGTGTCTTTCTCTTTAGCCAAATATAGTGGCAATACTATTTTGTTGACTCTGAGATATCAAGATTCTACTTTCTGTTGCTTTTGGCCTATTGAGGACCGATTACATGTTGCTCTTTGTTGCTAAAACGCTTATATTTGCTTCATTCTTACCTACTGCTCCTTTTATCAAATCACGCAGGTTGAATATCTTCCTGTTGTGTCACCGCTAGAGAATGTGAAGGAAAGTCCTGCCCAATTTTCTCAGAGGGTTAGTCAGAACGAGAATCGTATTGGTATCTTGTGTTGTATAGAATCTTAGTTAAGCAAGAACTTGCTGCATTTTAAAATTTCAGGCTAGCCATGCTATAGCAAGCTCTTTGAACGTTCTACAAACATCCCACTCTTATGGAGATGTGATGCTTTACTTGAAAGCATCTGAACTCAATCAGGTTTGACACGAATGACTTCCAAATGTTTGTGCATTTGTGTTTGGGTTATTTGTATATTCTTGTGTGTCTGTATATTCATGTCTAAGTATATTCATTTGCCCATCTGCAGTCTAACAGCAAGTGCTTACTGTCCACAACATCTTACTCGTCTAAGTATAATTTTTTTGGTAAAAAGTGGGCTTTGATGTCCAAACATTCAATATTATAGGTCTAGATGAGTACTAGTTCAAAATCTTAGATGAAGGTCACAGATTGGGAGTATGTGACGTTTATTTATTCTTTTATGAAGCAATATGTGAGAAATTTGCTGTTGTATGTTTTTTTTATAATAAGTGATTGAATTTTGATAGTTCCAATTTGTGTTCTGTTCCTAATGTGTTAAATGTGACTTTTCACCCGTTTTGTCTTTCCAGGAGAAGCCCTCTCTTTATCTCGCTGAAATGGCTTGGGTTAAAAAGGCAAGTGTTTAAGCTTGAGATTGAATCTGTTCAAATCATTAAGAGTCGTCTAACATAGATTTTGGTTACAATTGACAATGTTTAAGATCATTTCACTTCCGAGCAAGGAACTCTTAGATTTATCTTTCCAACTTACAAATGATTAATACTAAAGGAGGTCAGTATTGCTGCTCCCAAATTTGATCAAACTATTTTGATCGAAATAGTGTGATCAAATTTATTGATGGTGAAATATCATCCCAGAGCCCACTAATCTTTAGAACTCTTTACTTTTATGTTGTTTTCCTTACGCATGAATAACGTGCAGTTATGAAATGATGCGCCTAGGGCCAGCTGTCTATGCTGTTTTTCCAGCCATTTGTTTTGTATTTTTTTTATAGATGTTCTATCTAAATTTCCTTAGAAAATAACCCAAAATAAGAAATAAAAATACAAAACAAATGGCTGGAAAAACAACATATGTAGGCCGGTCTTAGGCGCATCATTCCCCTCATTAAAAGATTCGTCCTCGAATCGAACTCTTGTTAGCCTTGTTGGACTTTAATTATATTAACCCAATGAGGGCCTTCAGGGTCTTGCAAAAGGTCGGTCTATTTCACATTGAATTCAGCTGAAATCAGTTCAATAGATGCTTGAATCTCTTTGGCTCTTGCGCGCATGAGTGAAAATCCATCATGATAACCTTGAGTTTCGGGTCCATCATCCAAACGCATGTCATCTGCCGCATTGGTTGGACGTGATTCAGCTGCGTTAGTATCACCAACAATGTTTGTCGAATCTAAATCTGTACTAGATGAAGAGAATTTAACCATAAGTATGCATGGAACATAAAAAGAAAACATAAAGCTAATGTACTCAAATGAAGCTAGTTTGCTCCCAACTCTACCAGGATAAAATATGAATATAAGAAAGAATATGACTAGTAAGGTTGAAAGAAACCTAAAGTTCAAAAGGACTTTCTTTTAGCTTCAAACTTTCCATAAATTTGTATTGCCTTTTTTTTTAACACATATCGGATGCATGAAAACCTGCAAAAGGGATACCTTATGTAAAGAAGAAAGTAATAACAAATGATATAGACATCGTTAGAATACCCAAATTCTGCACTCAAATTCTATGTTCCCAAATCAATCCATGAAGCACAGAAGATGCTAGACTACTTTGGTCATTTTTATCTAAAGAATTCTTTCATCTACACAGCGTTACATCAATTTGAAGACATGTCCTGTCTGTTATGAAACTTGGAAAATAAACATGCACTTCAAAATTCATGCTATGGCTCACCCGCACATATGTAATGAAACACAAACACCTGTGTTAAAGACATAAGTAACTCAAATCAATTCAATCACTATGAGAATTCTTATATGCACTCGTAAACACAACAAGGTCTTTGAGAAGAAAGCGCTAGATCCATTTTCACATTATGTAAGGACAAGCCACATATAAGCATGACTTGTGTGAGGCACTATTAGCATTGGTTTGTCACTCTCTTTGCCCGTTGGTTGATTTGTGTCATTGTGTAAATAAGACAACACATAAACAAACAAGGATGATAATGGATTAGGCAGTAAAAACATAAACATCATGCTTGTTTCATGTATCTCTTGTCTTTCATCTACACTTGTTTTGCATTCTCTCATTCAGTTTTGAACACATTATCATGCAAGCTCTCAACAAGAGTTCCATGCAATTCATCGTCATCTTTTTCTTGTAATTCATCCACAACCTCATGCACATCAGGGGCAACATCATACAAATCATGATCAATAATATGTGAGTCATCAGACATTTCATACTCATTCTGCAAAATTTTATGTAAGAGTTCAAAACAATCATTTGTTCTATAGGTTTTTGAAAATAAAGTGAGAGTTCTTGTATTTTTTTTTTCATTTTATCATGTCTCAACTTCTTTTCATGTTGGTTTGCAAGATAAAACATGGGATCAATTGTTTGGTCAGCAATATTCTTATTCAATCCAACCATAAATCTTATCATCGTTAATTCCTCATGTTCGTCAGCATAAGCATCTTATAGTCCATCTAACAATTCATTGTAAAATTCTACTATAGTTAGATGTTCTTAAAAAAAAGATTGATACCTAGGTACTTTGTTATGCAAATGACTTACCTATATATCCTGTGAATATCCAAATTGATCCATGATTAGCAGAATCACATGCTTTCAAAAGACCTCTTGATAACAAAAATTTTTAATGACTCACAAAAAGAGACGAAGTACAACAGAAAATTACGAAGAATATTAAGAACGAAGAACCTTGTTACACCCTCCGTGTGAATGCAGCTTCGCAACGAACTGTATTAAACCCACTTTTTATCCACACTGATCAATCCTTGATTGATCAACAACCTTCATACCAAGAACCTTGGTAGGCTCTTGAAAAACTTCTTGAACAACCTCAGGGTGAATTCAGATAGCAACTTCTTCTCACAGAATTGATTGAATCTAAAAGATTAAGTTTAAGTTGACAAGCTCAAAAAACTCACAAAAGCAATATGCTTAAATTTTTTAAATTTTATTGATGAAAGGGATATATCAAAATAGTGTACAAGGGGGCCTATTTATAGGCTCCGACATTACTAAAACTTAGCAACAAGAAAAATGAATATCCTATCTAATTTTCCTTATAGATATCCTATCCATTTTCCCTTATAAAATAACCTAAAATAATAAATAAAAAAATACAAAACAAACAGCTGGACAAACAACATAGGCATCCGGCACTAGATGCATCATTTAGTGCGTGCTTAGCGAAACCACACGCTCGTAAAAGACTTTTTAATAACAAGAAATTTATCGACTCAGAAAAAACGAATAACAACTAAGAATACGAAGAGCACGACGAATAATACGAAGAATATAAAGAACGAAGATAACAGAGTGCCTTGTTAGACCCTTCGTGTGAACGCAGCTATGCAATGAACCTTATTACACCTGCTGTTTATCCTCACTGAGCAACTCTTACTTGGTCAACAAACTTCTTACCAAGAACCTTGGTAGACTCGTGGAAGCTTCTTGAACAACCTCAGGGTGAATTCAGATTACAACTCCTGCTCACAGAATTGATTGAATTCGAACGACGAAGCTTGAGTTGACAAACTCCAAAAACTCACAAGTGCAAAAGGCTCAAATTTTTCAAATTTTATTGATGAAAGGAATTGATCAAAATAGTGTACAAATGGGTCTATTTATAGGCTCTAAAGCTCCTAAACTTAGCAACAAGAAAAAGGAATATCCTATCTAATTTTCTCTGTAGATATTCTATCTAATTTTTCTTGTAAAATAACATAAAATAATGAATAAAAAATACAAAAAACAGCACAGGCGGCCGGCGTGGGCGCATCATGAAATTTACTTGTTCTAGATAGAGGATATTTGATCACTATCAAATGCCCACTAGTCATTGCCATACTCATGCTCGTCTCTCTCCATAAAATTTTCTCCATGTTCAGTGGAAGTGAGTGTACAATGTCCATTGGTTCTGAAAGTTGTGAATTTTTTGTCCTAAAATTTCCTCTATAGGTTGTATCAGTTGAACTTCTCTAATGATATTTAAAGCCCCTTTACCTGCAGTTCCAATTCCTGGCATCAATTCAGATGGAAGTTGACATTGAGTTTTTGCCTTGCAGTCTTTATCTTTGAGCACTCTGGAAGCTGTTGGTCTTCTGGAAATATTCATCCAGATGAAACCAGATTCCAGGTACATATAAGACTGATCAATTTTGATTGTGCTGCTTAACCTTTTTACTATATTGCTTCCTGAAAATTCTAGAATTGTTATTCATGCTCGTATTTGCCCCACGGTGTTATGTAAGAGCACAAAAAGATTTAGCGATTTGATTGGGATCAACCATTTACACCCGTAGTGTAATAATTTTATATTATGTGCATCAAGTAACCAAGACTTTTTGGTCCTTGCTTCATTCTGGCTCTGTAAGAAAGAATCTAATTCGTTGGAGTATATGGTTACCGCTGTTTTTTTTTTCTTTTTCTTCCAGTGTATCATATGTTTTCTCTTCTGCATGCATCTAAAAGTTACTTATGCTAGCTCATGCTCCACTTTGCTGCTTAACCAGGTTGCACAATGTACTTGCACCTGTATCTTATCCCATATTTCCCAACCTTTTTCCAACTTGTAAGTTATGGGTTGTTTTAATTATTTTTCATCTGAGACGTAGATCCAAATTGGTCGGCAGGTCTGTGCTTTTGGACCTGGAGTTTCACCCTCTGTTTCTGAATTACTATTTTTTTTTTAAATTAAGAAGTAACTGCTTTATGTCTTCTTATTCCTTTTTATTTTCCCTTGCGGATCATACTTGGTGGGAATAGGACTTCAGTGCTGTTAAATGTTCTTTTGTCCCCTTCTTTCTTTGAAATATGTCAAGAAGCAAATATGCTCAATGGTCGTATCTTATCTCAATATCCCCTTGTTTTACTGTATACATTAATTTCAATTTAGTCTCCTTTATTTTCTATTTTATGCTCTTTTTATACATTAATTTTAATTTACTCTCCTTTATTTTCTATTTTATGCTCCTTTTGTACACCAACCTCATATGGAGGAAGAATGACCTTTACGGCCCTGTGTTTTGGCGTAATTACCTTTTGACCTCCCCTAGTTTAAAATCGGGCTTTGCACTTCCTGTGTTTTTAGACTAAACTGGAAACAAGAGTTAATGGTCAAAGTTATTAAAAACTTCACCTTTTAACCATTGTGGTTTGACATATGATTTCTGACAACTCTTCTGGCTTAGAACTTTTTGACTTTACACTCATGTGGTTTGGACTAAAAGTGTAATTTTCTTTAACTTTGACCGAGGAACTTTCATTTCCAGTGTAGTCCATAAACACAGAGGTGTAAAGGTTGAATTTTGAACTAGAGGGGGTCTAAAGGTAATTATACCAAATGGGTGTAAAGGTAATTACGGCCCTGTGTTTTGGCGTAATTACCTTTTGACCTCCCCTAGTTTAAAATCGGGCTTTGCACTTCCTGTGTTTTTAGACTAAACTGGAAACAAGAGTTAATGGTCAAAGTTATTAAAAACTTCACCTTTTAACCATTGTGGTTTGACATATGATTTCTGACAACTCTTCTGGCTTAGAACTTTTTGACTTTACACTCATGTGGTTTGGACTAAAAGTGTAATTTTCTTTAACTTTGAACGAGGAACTTTCATTTCCAGTGTAGTCCATAAACACAGAGGTGTAAAGGTTGAATTTTGAACTAGAGGGGGTCTAAAGGTAATTATACCAAATGGGTGTAAAGGTAATTATCCCTTATATGAATGCCTGCCTATCAATAACCATTGGCTTATTGGCTTGAATTTAGTTAGTTGAGTTTCCTTAGTTTTGTTTTGGGTTTCGCAGTGGACAAGTGGAAATCCAAAACTTCCTCCGAGTTCTCAGATTGAAATATTGTGCTTTTACAGAGAAGGTAACCTGCTCATGATCTAATTTTCTTTCTTGTGTTTCTGGCTCTCTTTAAATTCCATCCTTGTTGATTCTTTGTTTACGTAACGAGTATTCTGGTCTCCTTGGTCCTTATTAATATTTTCACGCAACAAATCTCCACCTCAGATGTTGGATTATTCACGCATAACATCAAAATACTCTCCACTTTTGAGCTGCCACAATCTCATTAACATTCCCATCGTGTAGTCTAACGCATTTTCTAGCAAACTGGTGGCTGCAACTTCTTCGTGTGCGACACCTTTGGAAGTTCACTAATTTGAAAAGTCGACTTAAAAATGATTGACCTTAACTTTTTTTTTCTTATTTGAACTTTGGAGTGTCCTCACATGTGAATCCCAAATTTCATCGAGTATAAAAACTTCCCCCAACAAAATTGGTGCTGTAAGGATTTGATTAGATGACCTTTTGCCCATATACTGATGTTAAATGACCACCTAATGAAAAGGTTATATGGTAAGGAAGACCGTGATATATATGTTGAATGAAGACAGTGATATATATGCTGAAATACTCCAATCCTAATTAACCTCCAGAATGATCATAGATCTTCATTTTTGATTGGTGCATTACTTTGCAGAATCCATGATGGCCAATTGTTGTCCTTTATCAGTTCAATGTTTATGAACCTTTGATTGAATGGTCATTTGTGATCCTGATATTTGCCTCCTTCAAATATTTGGCTTGCAGATATTTCAGTTTATTGATGTACAGAAGATCGGCAAAATAACTTTTAAACAGGTTCTTCCTTCTAATCATTAGAAGCATCCTTTCTTCCCATTGCTCATTTGGGTTGTCATACTAAATGCTTTTATTAATCTTGTGCACACGTTTTTTTGTATAAAAATAGAATAACAAGCTTTATTAGTCTTGCCTCCATTGGTCTTTACTTGTCTCGTCATGTGCCAAGACCTTTTCGTTTTCACGTGCAATGTAGTTAATCTAGTTATTTACATGAAAAAGTAAAACAATGGGAATTAAGGAAGTGATTTGAACTTTGTGCTATTGCAGTTCTTACTTGGATCAGCTCACATCTTGAAGCAGCCGGTATTCCCCCGTGCTTGTGAATCTGCATTCAGAGCGTGTGATGTTAAGCAGCAGGATTACATCATGGAGCAAGAGGTACTCTCAATTTACCCTTCTTGCTTTGCCCTTTAACTGACGATCATCCTTAAAATACATGTCCTTTTTTACCAGGTCGGAGATTCAGTCAAACTGGCAGTTCCTACATTGAATGACGAAGAGGTAAGACATCAAACCCCTGAAGAAGTGCTAACGGCAAATTTATATTCTGCTACAATGTTTTCAAACTTAATCTCTAAGCTTATGCCTCTCTTTCACTGATCGCCAACATGTATCCAGAACCAAATTGCGCCGCTCTTTTGGCTCTCCTTTTACTACAATTGTTCCCATATTCTGGATTGCCCTCTTATTACTGACCTTTCTAGCTGAAAATTTTGACATTCTTAGGTTTTTCTTTTCTCCTTTTTTTCTCCTGGTTGACAGATACACTCGCTTTTTGCTTTGTTTGATGTGGATGGCGATGGGAGAATAAGCAAGGATGATTTCACATCATGTCTAAGACGAAACCCATTGTTGATAGCAGTTTTTTCACCATTGCTATCTTCAAGAACCTTATCAGTGGAAGGATAGTGCTAAAGGGAAAGGAAAAAAACCCAATGAGAGAAATTCTCTCAATTTTGGTTTATGTTAGCCTCATCAATATTTTGTGGAAAGATGGGGGTTGGTGTGCTATGGCAGTTCAAAACTCAAAATCTGTCTCCTTAGTTCTTGAAGTACAATAGGTGCCAGTTGCTTTTAACACTTGGTGCATGCTCATATTTGTATGTAAAAACCCTCATAGCTTGATCAGGTGGCAGCAGAAACGATAAGTCGATCCGTCCCTGTGGCCATCTGGGAATGTGTTTGGGTGGTATATTTGTTGTATGTGAGGTTCTCTAGTAGAAAATTAGGACAGTGTGATGCTACTGCGATGTGACAAAGTCTGGCATTCGGATAGTAGATTGTGCGAAACTCGAGTCGATCCGGGGAGTAGATTACCGGAAACTTGAACCGAAAGTATATCATCGTACATGGCTGGAATGACCAGAAGAATGTTTACAAGAATGTGGGTCTAAAATCATGTGTAATGGCTACTGGTTAACAGTTAACACCATGTTTGTGATGAATGAAAGGCCTTTATGGTATTTGTTATAACTTGTAATGTTTTATATGTTGTAAGAGTTCGTGATGAATGAAAGAAAAGGATATGGTATTTGTTATAACTTATAACAGTTCATAACTTATGTTTATAACAATTTATGAAGAATGAAAGAAAAGGATATGGTATTTGTTATAACTTTCCCCTGGCAAAACTCCTGCTAGCCGAAAGTGTATGTCCTTTTTTTTTTTTGGGTGATGGGGTGGGAGAGGTTACACACACGAAGCTGCCAAATGTCAAACAAAATGACTTAAAAATATTGTTTTTATTTTGTATGAGTGAATTAATTTGTACCTAGTTTTGTCTTACCCTTTCCGACTTTAACGACAGTTTTTGTTGTCGTTGGGATATACTGGATATTGTCGTCGTCTAGTTTTGTCACTTTGGAGAGTTCTAAAATTATTTATACGGGTGCCAAGGGGTGTTAACGAACCGAACCGAACTGAATACTAGGTTTTTGAATTCGAATTCGTTTAGCTAACGAACTGTTTGACTCGATTCATTTAGCTAATCGAACTTTAAAATTAGTTTGAGCTTGGCTCGATAACCTTATAACTGTTTAAACGAGCCGAACAGTTCGCGAAAAGTTCTGCCCGTTTAACTATACGAATCCGAATAACTGTTCGAATTTAGCTCGTTAACAAATAATTACCGAACAAATACGAACCGAACTTGAATGGTTCGTGAAATGTTCGGTTCGTTCAACAACCTTAGTCATGCCCTCTATAAAATTTGAAAATCCCCTGGCGGTAGATTATGCAACATTGAAACCCTATTTACAACGTATCAAAGCTCTCCACCACCCTTTAGCCATATTTTAGATAATGTCGCAAAAATTGTTCCACATAAACAATATAATTTACTAGTGTATCATTTAATTACAGAAATTTAATGTTTTGAAAAATTGAAACGGCAGGACTAGCTAACGTAGTAGAACATAATCCAAAGAGGCAAACTATTCAAAACAACTCAAAAGGATGTAAAATCAAATTGTACGGACAAAGTCAAAAGAAGCCAAAAAGGAGTATGTTAGATGTGTAGAAAATCTAGACATAAAGCAGCTTTTTGTAACAAGCGATAAGGACAAATAAGCAACCGAGCCAACCTTGTGGATGATAATGTAGAGGATGAGAAATTTATTGCACCGGTCATTTTGTTCAATGTAAATCTTGTTGGTAGTACATCGGAATGGATGGTAGACACCTAAGCCACCAAGTATATTGCAGCAAAGATAAGTTCCTTACCTACGAAGAAATGGAAAATGGAGAACAACTTTTCTCAGGGGATGCACGAGGAACCCAAGTGATTGGAAAGGGAAAAGTGCTCCTCAAGTTGGCGAAGTGTTATGTCATTCTCAAATTCTAATCGAACCCTGTCTTGAACTCTGAATTCTAAATTACAACGTTTATTTACTTTAGATTTCAGAAGATGGTGACAGGCCAAAGGTATGGTCAAAACTGATCTAAACCAAATCCCACTCAACACTCCAATCAATCTTTTACATGTTTTTATATAAATCTGAAGTATTTTCTAAAAAACTTTTATACGTTTTTCCAATAGTAACTAGACATTATTGATGTTGTACTTAACAAAATAGTGAATTTATGTTTTTTTTCTTCAATCGATATACCACATCATCAAAACCTCTTTGATAAACAACTATTATATTGTGATAATAGTTGCCGATCCCATCTTAACTTTCTTTAACTGCACTGCTATCTCATATGCAAAAATGGCTGATTGAAAATCATTTCTTAACACTAAAGATGCAATTTTTTTTTGGGAAAATTAGGTGTAACTATCCATACAAAGTCTGTCAATTGAAAATTTATAATTTGTAGGGCATTTACTGTAAAGCGAATCAGTTTTTTTTTAAGATATAGTGAAACTGATACACGTGTATAAGTTTAAATTCCTTTATCATTTTGTACAAGTGTCACTTTTGCATTAATTAAGTCTATTAAAGACTTAAGTTTATCGTAAATTACTCTTGACGATGACTATTAACACATATTTATATAATACAAGTACACGAAAAAAAAGAAAAAAAAAGCAATCATTTCTATTTCCACTGGGCCCGAAGGCATTTGAGATATTGGGCCAACAATTTCTCGATCTTTTATTAGCCCAACGAGTTGTAATATTAACCCAAGATCACAGCAAACAGTGAAGTTTTGTGATTCTCCCATAAAAAAGGTGTTCAAATTCTGATTTCCCGAGAGCAAATGGCGGAAGTGCAGCGAAGACCAGGCGGAGGCCGACCTTTTACACCCTCGGCGAGAGGACCACCACCTCCTTCACCCTCCACCAAGTCTGGACCTGGTTTTCAATCAGTCGACCGGGAGAAGGTCTTCTCTCTCTTCTTGTACTTTCTTGTTTCCTTTTCTTTCCATTCCAATAGCATGTAGTCGAACTTTTTCAGTGAGTATATTTCTCTTTTTTTGTTGCCTGCGGTTTTCTTCTTGGGGGCTAGAAATAAAATGGAGCGGTCTTTGATGTTTTCTTTGGTCTAATTTTCGATGTTTAATTGAAAGAATTATGGAGCTTTTCTTTTTGTGTCGTTTTAGAGATCTGACATGCTTTGTTTCATTTTTCTTTATCTTGGAGTGTTCTATAGTTTATAACTTTTTTTTTGAATTCGATCTACGGAGCTAGTGCGACGGCATTTGTGCTCTTGCTTGTTGGCTTGGTAGCCCTAATTGAGTTGTGATTAGAAATACTAGTGAAGAAGTATATTATGAAAATTTCTTCAAATGTTGTGGAGTATGTTGTGTGAATTGTTTTTGTTGAAGAAAGGAGATAAAGCAGCTATCTTCCTTATAAGGGGCATCTGTTAGTCATGATGCCAGTGCAGCTCTACTGCTTCTTGTAGTTGCGAATTCTTGGGCATTAGAAATTAGGTTTTGTATATTTTGTGCGAACTGAATACATGTTTGATTTTAATTAAAGACAGACGGGCAATTGGACAGAATTACTACCATTTTCCTGACTTGGACACTGTTAGTACTTCTGTCCAAGTAGAGATGCTGATGTGTTTGCAACATATGGTAACATCACATTGCACATGGCCTGACTTGTTTTTGTATGTCCTTCAGTACTTTTTTTCGTTTTTGGTAATTGATGGAGACTAGAAAGGACGGAAGGTATAAACCTTCGATTGGTCAAACCTAGTCTCATGATATACCTAGATTGAACTATTTTAGGATGAGTAATTGAAGAAAGGAAATTGGTAGAACCCTAAGGAGGCAAGACTTAATTCTATCTTGTCATTTCCATGATATTTAGTCTAAGTTATTCTGCATATAGTCACTATTTCATGGTTTTGAATAATTTTTTCTGCTACTTTTTGGGATCAGTTGTGGGGAATGGCTTTCCTTTCTCTCTATCTGCCCCCTCTCCCTCTTTTCTTTTAATTTTTTTTTTAAAACCGTTATGGACTGAGTATATTTTTTCCTCTCTTCATTTTTTGCAGACTTGTCCATTACTCCTTCGAGTTTTCACCAAGGTACGTACAAGATGATTCTAGCTTTCCCTTTTGTCAGAATCCTGTATGTGTGCTTACCTATTTTCCTCACGCTTACTTCGCTCCCCTCTTTCCTCAGTTATCTTTGTAGCGCATGTAAAATTTTTTCATTATGTAGGACATGAATGAGTGGTCATATTTCCCCTGCCAAAAGTAATTATATTTCATGAACCTTCTATCCCAAAAGTATTGGGTTGTAAAGATATTGAGTTGTGAGCTTCCTGGATTTGTGGAAGACTAGTAGCCACTGGAAACGTGAAGATGTCTTCTTTGCCTTTTCTTTCTGGTACATAAGAACCGTCAAGTAAATTATTAGCCAAGTCTCAATTTCTTTCTCATGAAGAGGAATGGAGAACTCACGACGAATTTATTTGAGGGTCTGGAGAACTTGACGAATTGCATTGCCAGGAAAGCCTACATCTTGGACATATTTCTAATTATTATTTATAATGAAAACATACATTGAGCTGCTGCAGGTCGGAAGCCACCATACAGATGAAGATTTTGCAGTTAGAGGGAAGGAACCCAAGGATGAGGTCCAAATCTATACATGGATGGATGCTACTTTGCGAGAGTTGACAGATCTGGTAATAAGAGTTGGCCCCTTGTTTTTCTCTTGTTTCTTAAGATGTGTTTGCTGATGGCGATCAATCTTGACACCTTACTGTGGAGATCTTTGTATTGAGTTTTTGTTGCTTATGTGGAAATACATACACTAAAATATATAAATACATAGTAGAATACATGTATGAATATACACATATAAAGACACACACATGCATACTATATACATACATACACTTGTATAGGCCACTATTTCAGTGGTTTGTGCCGTTGGACAGAATATAGCCGTTAGACATTGTGGCCTTCTAGCGGTTGAGTGCTGTGGCCATTTAAGGCCTTTTAAACTGCTTCCATAAAAGTCAAACCTTTATACATTCAACAGAACTTCATGAATATATTATTCTCAATTCTCTATGTGATATAAGAGCCATGATTCTGAATTATTTAAAACATGGCTACGTCTTCTTTTGCTTTTGAACAAACTGAAGTTATCTTCACATATGATCAAGTATCAGGAGCAAGGTCTCATGGCTCATCTGTCTTTGATGATTCTTCTATTGTCATTACCATTCATAAATTGAATGGTGACACATACCTCTCTTGTTCTAGGGGAATTGAAATATTTGTAACTGGTAAAGGCAAAGAGAAATATCTCTTTGACATCGTGATTGTTCCAAATGCATTGGATCCTAATTTCAGACTGTGGAAATATGAAAATAGTATGGTTGTCTTAGCTAATAAGATCAATGCTTCCTGATATCACCGATGGTTTCATAATATATAAGACTGCAATTGAAATATGGGCTGCAAGGAAACATGACTGTTAACAAGTACTATGCACTATTGAAAAACATGCTTGGCAACAAATTGATGTGTTTGAAGTACATAAGTGGTCTTGTGCTGTAGACTCAATTATATAAGACTATTATTGAATTTCTTATTGGATTGCATCCAAACTTTGACAGTGCAAGAAACAGAATACTTAGCAATAAACCGCTACCTAATTCAAAGGCAACCTTTCTTGAAACTAGACATGAGCACAGCAGAAAGAAAGTCATGATGGATGCCGCATTGAATTTATCCATAAAAAACTCAGCCTTATTGAAAAGCTAATCCTTAATGCCACAGCTTTATCAGCTAGAAGGCAAACTCTAGCTACTGAAGGATGCAAAACTTTTGTTTAGATACTGCAAGAAGAATAAGTACCTTATTGATGACTGCTGAAAATTACATGGTAAGCTAGGAGACAAAAGCCTCCAAGACGGAATAATAATTTTTAGAGGTCATCCTCAATACCAACCTTCAATGGAAATCGGACTGCAAATGTAGTCTAAGGATATGTCTAGCAAACATGAAACTACAATTTTCCCTCAAGAGATCTAATTGAAGCCTTACTTCAGCGGCTGAACAAATAAGCTGTTAGTCAAAGTCCATCAATACCAGATTCTATGACAAGTACAATGCAATACCATAGAGATAATACTTTTGCTACTGGACAACATAATTCTTGGATTGTTGCCTTTTAGGCCTTCATATATAAAGATTTTAACTTACAAAAAAAGATTTTCAGATCATTTGACCATTAATGATAATCTTTTTTTCTTCTTATCATTCCTTTTATGCTCCAGAGTTAGTTAAGATTGCAAATGGATATTGTTATAGATTGCTGGAGTGAGAAATGTTAAAATAAATGATAAACTAACTTTGAAAAATATATTACATGTTCCTAGTTTAAATTTTGATTTACCGTATGTAGAAAAGATTACAAAAGATAGTGATTGTGTGGCTTGAGTTTCATCATTTGAATGTTGTTTTCAGGAGAAAAGAATGAAGGGGATGCTTGTAATGCTAAAAACATAAATGCTCTTTTTCTACTTGAAGCAGAAAAACCAGTGTTTTCATAAGCAAATTCTATAAAAAAGCCTAATTAGACAGCTTTACGTAGTGGCTGCATAAGAGAGCAACTTCAAGCTCAGCTTGTTCAAAGTACAATGGCTTAAAATATTTACTAGCATATACTATCCTTGTTCTAGTGCCAGATAAAATCCCTTTACATCTTTCTACTGATAATAGGAATTTAAGAAGAAAGACAAATTACTACCCCAATAGGTGAGCAATGAACAAAATGCATGCTACAATAAACAAATTGCATAATAAGATTCAAACAGAAAAGATTCGTGTGGAGCTAGGAGTTATTCTTTTGATAGTACTTGTATAGATGTAATCTTTCTACGGAGTAGAAGAGTGGAACATGTCAAACTTTTTGTACTTGAAATATTTAATGCCATATTTATTTGTTAAAGTTAATCCTAATATTATTATTTGCGAAAAGCCTATACCAGTGAGAAAAGGAACAAGAAGTGCAGTAGATGTCTTATATATTACTTTCTATTCTATAATAGGTTGAATTCAAACCTTAAGGTCTTCACTTGTGCGCTAGATACCAAGGTAACACCTAATAGTATAAGAGAAAAGGAACCAGAAGTGCAATAGATGTCTTATATATTACTTTCTATTCTATAATAGGTTGAATTCAAACCTTAAGGTCTTCACTTGTGCATTAGATACTATAGTAATACCTAATGGTATACAAGAGGCAATGAGTGTACCAGAATGGAAAGATGCAGTTTATGAGAGATGAGAGCCTTAATTAAAAATTAGACTTGGAAGTTGTACCTATGATTTAATATGTTACACCACTTACCAAACAAAAAAAAAAGAAATTGTTAAAACCAGTAGGGTGCATGTGGGTTTTTATAGTTAAGTATAATACTGATGGTGCTGTAAGTAGATATAAATGGAGATTAGTAGTAAAATGATTTACGCAAGCTTATTATATTGATTTCCTAGATACCTTTGCAACTGTAGCTAACTTAAACACAGTTAGATTAATTTTTCGATAGCAGTTAACTTAGACTGAAAATGATGATAGCTTGATGTTAGACATGCATTTTTAAATGGGGATATCCAAGAAGTATATATGTGCACACCACATAACAACATAACTTTACTGATCGAACAAATAGTAATAAAATTTGTAGCTTTATATAGATTCAAACAATCACCAAGAGTTTGGTTTAAAAAGTTCACAGAGATTGTAAAAAAACATTAGATTTGGGCAGAGCCATAATGGTCATACAATTTGTCTGTGTTGATGATATTATTTGTAACAGGGAATGACATTCAAGGTATTCAATCTATTAAGATTCAACTGTCTAAACAATTTGAAATGAAGGATTTAGGTAAGCTAAGGTATTTCTTAGGCATATAAATAGCTATAACAAGAGATGTAACGTGTATTTCTCAGAGAAAAAATATATAGTGAATTTGCTAAGTGAAACTGGAATGCTTGACTGTGAACTAGTAAAAATTCCAGTTGAACGTATACATAAGCTTATAGAGTTATGGGATACTACACCTACTGATAAACTAAGATATCAAAAACTAGTTGATAAATTAATTTATTTATCTTACACGACCTGATATTTGTTATGCTATGAGCTTTGTTAGTCAATTTATGCATGATTCTACTAATCAACATTTACTAGTTGCTTTGAGAATCCTTAGGTACTTGAAAAATGCATTAGAATAAGGGTTAATATTTTGAAAGGAACATAAACAGGACTATCCAAGTTTTTACTGATGCTGATTGGGCTGAATCCAAGATATATAAGATCAACAACAGTATATGGAACATGCTTGTGGGGCAACCTGGTCACTTGGGAAAGTAAGAAACTACCTCTTGTTTCTAGGAGCAATGCTGAGGCAGAATTAAGAGCTATTGCACGGATTGTGTGAGAGACTATGGCTTAAAAGAGCACTTGAAGACCTAAGACAGAATTGCTCACTGCCAATCAAGGTGTTTCGTGACAATGTATCTGCTATAAGCATGACAAAGAATCCTGTGCAACACGACAAGTCAAATCATGTTGAAATAGATATGATTTTTATTAGAGAAAAGATTGAAGACAAGGTGATCACTCTAGAGCATATTTCTTTAAAAGACCAAGTGGTTGGTATCTTTATAAAACCTGTCTCTACTAAGATTTTCATATTTTATTGTTCAAACTTGTTTGCATGAATATATACAAGAAAGCTTGAGGGCGAGAGTAGAAATACACACACTGAAATGTATAAATAAATACATCTCCATGTGTAAATGCACATAAATACACACGCATATATACTTTATATATATAGAATACACGCTTGTATAAGCCGCTATTTTAGTGGTTTGAATGATTTTGCCTTTAGACAGTGTGGCTTTGTAGCAGTGTTATGGCCACTTAAGGCTTATTCTCACTCCTCTACGACTTCAACCTTTATAAACATACTTTTTAGTTCATGCAGCCTCTAGTTTGCAATGAAAGCTTAGCCTGGGAATTTTAAAAAACCAAAAATATAATTGTGACTGAGCCATGGTTTAGAATCTTTTGCATTGGAAACTTAGTTATGTTGATGATTATCATTATCATATTATTCTTATTATTAGTGTACATTTCATTCGATAGGATGACAAAGTTTTCTGCTCAGGAGTCAGGAGGTCATAGGAGTTTCTTATTTGATTTTAATGCTGCATTTAGTCCGTGCCTCATTTATGTTGATTTTAAACCATGGGATCCAGGTAAAAGAGGTGGCTCCTGAAGCCAGAAGAAGAGATGCAGTTTTGTCGTTTGCTTTTGTTTATCCTACCAAACGTGGACGTTTTGTGGTTAGAGAGGTATATCTTTCGCTATCATTCTTATCTAGTTGTGTATGCATGCCTCTTATTAAACTAGTTCTTTGAGAATTTTTGTTCCGAGCTTTGCTAAATTAACGGCGAATGATTGTTTTGCACGCTGTACAGCACAATATATTGAACTTTGGGTTGAGTATTTCTAGAGTCTGCGACTTTATGATTGTCATTACGTTTTAGTACGTTGCTTTTCAAGAACTCTCTACATGATCTCTCGTGAGACCGTATCATGTCATTTACAAGTCAATGAAAATTATATGCAAATCTTGTTTCTTTTCTTGATATCTCTTTATTAATCTTTTCAAAAGATGAATAACATCCATTGTTGACCTTCTTGGTATAAATCAACATTGATTTTCAAGTACACTAGTCTCTTTGCAAAACCTTTTTTCAATCACTCGGAAGCTTCATTGTGTTGCTCATTAATTTAATTCCTTTAATAATTTGCACAATATTGTATATTTCCTTTGTTTTTATACAAATGTACTAAGTGTTTTTCCTCCACCAGTCAGACATTTTACCGGCCTTCACAATCATGTTAAAAAGATATATGAGCCACATAATACCTTTTTTCACTAGGTATTTCTAAGCCTCAATTGGAATACCGTTAGGCTAAGCGCTTTACCGTTTTTAATTTTTATCAAAGCATCTTTTACCTCTAGCGATTGGATTCTTCTATTATATGTTAAGTTTCTATCATCTTCAGATTTACGTGACTCACTCAATACGAGTTAATCTTCCGCTGATTTATTATAAGTTTCTCAAAGTATCTTCTTTATCTATCTTTTAATGCCTCTTCCTCTACTGAGATTTTGCTATCGTTGTCTTTAATGCATTTAACTTGAGTCAAATATCTTGTTTTTCTTTCTCTCGCTCTAGCAATTTTATACACATCTTTTTTAACTTCTTTCATGTCCAACCGTTTATAAAAATCTTCTATCACATTTGATTTGGCTTCGCTTATAGTCTATTTAGTTTCTTTCTTAGTTAGGCTGCCCAATTCTCTTGATTCTTACAATGTTGAAGTGCCATGTAAATATCTCTATTGGCGTTTACTTTGTCTTTTAATTCTCCTTTCCACCACCAGGATTCCTTGTTTGTAGGTGTTCAATCTTTTAGCTCGCCAAGTAAATTTTTCGCTATTTTTTATCTTTATTGCGCATTCTCCCACCCTTTTTTTATTTGCATAACCACTTGAATTTCTTAAGAATTCTTGATCTAATAGTACTTTTTAAACTCTGCTTGCTTAGCGTTCTTCAAGTTCCACCATTTTATCTTGGATTCCATAAGTATTTGTTTTGTCAATATTCTATGTCGAATTCCTACATCCAACACTGCATGCAAGTGTTGGATTGATAAACTTTTTCATGGGATCACCTTTACAGTCATTACAAGCTCTTTAACCCCTCATACGAGTCATGAAATAGTCTATCTGCGACTTATTTGGTCCACTTTTGAAGGTAATCAATTGTTTATCTTTGTTTTGAAAAGATATCTTAGTGACTATAAGACCATACACTATTGGGAAATCTAAAATTGATCTTTCATTGTTCTTGTTTTCAAAACCAAATCCACCGTGGACCTTGTTGTAATCATTATTCTCTTTGCCTACATGCCCATTTAAATCTCCTCCTATAAAATCTTCTCACCTATTGGTTTTTCACGTACTATGTCTTCTAAATCTTCTCAAAATTGAACCTTCATAGCTTCCTCTAAACCTACTTGAAGAGCATGTACACTAATAATATTGATTGTTTCTTTTCCAATCACCTACTTAAGTGCTATAATTCTACTCCTTTCTTAATAACATCTTCTACTTCGTCTCTTAATGAGGCATCTATAATAACACCAACGTCAGTGCTATCTTATCTTTGCTGTGTATTAGAATTTAACTCCTGATTTGTCCACCATTGTAGCTATCTAGTTTATCCACTTTGTCTGTTGCATACATAAAATATTTACTTTTCCCCTTATCTATAATCCTTATCTATCCAACAAGCACACAAACTGTGCCACATAATCTATATCGATTCTTTGGATTGTGTGGTACAGTCATTATCCGATGTTTGATAAATCATCTGAACCATGTTATGCTTTGATTTATAAATTTTCCTGCATGAAGGTGGGGAGAACCTTTTCTTACCCCAATGCAAGGCGGCCAGACAGTGGCAGCAAAGCCCTAGGCGAACTTAGTTTTCAGGTACAAGATGCTCTGGTAGCGGTATAAGAATTTAAACTTAGGATGTTTCTGATTCGTAATTTGTGCCTGCAGATAGGAGATTACTTGGACGTATCGATAACGTTTCAGTGAGATGTTGCGTTCTCAAATCATGGGCTTTTTTTCAAAAACAATTTTGAGAAGGACTTTGATTTTTAAAGAGGTCAAAGGAAAAGGGAAAAGGGAAAATGGAGATCCTTGGGGACAGGAAACGCAGGTCCTTGTCCTTCAATTCTACTCTCTTATTTTTTCCCTTATGCTCTTTTTCTACTGTTGGATTGTTTTAACGTAGGGTTAAATTATTCTGGAAAGTTGACACTATTGTAGCCTCTCTGTCTCCCCCTTGTGTATTTTTTTAGTTTAGTAACAAGGGCGAAGATTGGCACCTCAAGTTATTAGTGTTTAACTGCAATTTCCTGCTCTTTTTTTTCTGGATGCTTTGGCTGGAAAATGCATCCCCTTCTCTTAGATTTTCTGACATAACTTCAGGTTCTTTGTCCATTCTGCATTTGCATCCACGTAAAGAAAATGTCATTTGTCTGAGCGCCCTTTCCTTTTTTCTTTTTTCATTAGTTCACAGGATTGATTTATGTTTTTAGGAAAATTATATGTGCAAGTTTTTCATCACGTAAACAGACAATTAAAATGGTATAATCCGGTGGGCCAAAGGTGTCTTGATCCTTTATATTGAGGCATTTTTTTTTTTTCATTCATCTCATTTGATAATGACATAGGTGCTTTTGGGCCAACCAGGCACAGCTATTAATAAGTTGTAAGCTTGGTAGCACGGCTTGTCAATGAACAGACTCGATTTCTTGAATCTTGCGATGGCAAGGCAATATATAGTCTTCAGAGTTAACTATCGCAGAGAATAAAATAGTGATTTGGGCGCGATGACAGATAGTGGGGCTCCATGCCCCATTTACGCTAAGTGAGATTGCTCGGATTAGTCATGCTTTATATATGAACACATTTTGAATATATCAGCAGATATTAGACAAGATGTATTTGTTTTTTTTCTATTAAGTAACTTACATATACAGAAAAAATTGGATACGAATTGAGTACTCGGACTTCTAGCTTTCAGGTCGGTATGTCTGTCTGCTGACCTATGTGACCCTGGAGGTCTGCCCGTGCACAAGACTACTCACTTTGGCCTATTTACAAACCACTTATATAGACATCCGAGATGGTCTTGTCAGCTGCCCTGGAGCATCTTTAAGGCTGACAGGCTTGGGTCTACCTTATGTGTGCGGTGCTGCGTTGTGCTCGCTCAGCCATGTCTAGGTCTCTATCATCATCTAGCGACTTACGTCGACAATCATGTTGGGCATCTTTTATCAAGAGGAGGCTGGGTAAACTCCAGCTTGTTATGCAACCTTGACTGTGGGTTATAATATTGCTGTAGATAGCCTAACTCGATCAAACGTTCAATTTCATGGGAGAGTTGCATGCGATTCTTCGTGTCGTGGCCAGTATCATGGTGAAAGAGGCAATACAGCCTTGGTCCCTTTTGTGCATTGGACCCTTCAAAGGCGAAGGATCCTTTGCCTGACCTTCCCTCCTCATGACAATTAAAATATGAGCCTTGGAGGCTAACAGAGGCAGACCTTCTTCGCCTCAGCCTCCTAGGCGCTTAAGAGCAGCGCGCCTTTCGCTCGATTTGCTCCCGACTCTCTTATCTTCTCTGCCACGCCTAAGTGACTGTAACGTTTTGATGCAAGCTGACACGGGTAGGATCCACTCTTCCACCTCCAACAATCTTTCCACAAGGGGTTAGGCACAAAGAAGTAAACTTCTCCTTGCTTCCGTTGTGTCAAAATCGCCGGCTTAAGCAATACCTCAGATTTAAGTGTGCGTTTGTAGGCAAACCTCCAATAGGCCCTCCTAGACGGTCACTTCAACCCTTGGCAATCACCCTCAATTTGCTCAAGATTGAGAGATATTAGCCTTGATTTTTAGTGCAAAATCAAGAAAACAAGGTTCCATCCTTTTGGGAGAGAAAACCAAAACTCAAATTTGATTGAATAAAAAATGTCGTTCCCCCTCTGTTGGCCAGCGGCCTTGCGCCTAAATAAAGGCTGAATTTTGCAGTCAAAAACAATCAAAAAGGAAAGATAAACTCTATCCTAAAAATTCTATCAAAAGTTTGAAATGAGATAAGTTACAAACTCCCTAAATGCTATCTTCAAAAGTGACGTTCTTTTTGCCTCTTTGTTGCCCAACCGATTTCCTCTTAATTTGATGACTTTAGGGATCAATTTTGATGTTTGGATAAGCTTGGAGATATCTTCAAAAGTTGGTTGAGACTTTATCTTGAATTATCTTGCATTTGACTTCAAAAATTCCTTTGACTTATCTTTCAAAAATTCCTTCATCTTTATCTTCCTTTGGCTGTATCACGTTTTTTGCGCGCACTTAAGGTGGGGTGCCAAAGCTTCCAATGGCTCAGTTGTAGATGATGGTTGGCGGCTTGGTCGCCGACCTGTGTGTCTGGCCCGTGCCATGAATTCTCCTCGAGTCTCATGGTAAAACCGTGGACGGGTGGGGGAATACTCCATATGCCTTCTCCTCTGGCGGGAGTCACTGCAGGAGACTTCATTGGGTGCGACAGCTGGAGCTTTCCCCTTCATCTCGTCCATCACGGCCTGCTATACATTCGAATTTTGGGTTATATACCGAATGGCCCTCACTTGCTCCTCGTATGTAAATCTAGCTACTGGACTTGTGGACTCTTCTTGACCTGGGGAGACATGCTCCGATAGGGATCCAGGAGTGTGTTCGCATCTTCGGGTGGTAGAAGATCTCCTACCATCACGATGAGTGTGTTTATCCATATTTAGAAGATGGGTTATAAACCGTTCGTTTAAAAAGTTGTACACGGTTTGGGAAGAGTCGGAGGTTCTGGCTTTTCCTTCTAGCGCCAAAATGATGAAGTTGGATCTTCGCCAGGTGGATTAGAGGTGATCCGAGTACAACGTCGTCAGCTCCTTTTAGGCCATTTCTAGAACCTGCGAAGGGAAGACGACATTAGAGGCCTAGGGCTGCTATCCTGGAGAAAACCCTCCGACGCTCAAGTTAATGTTGGACAATGATTATATGAATATGAATTGGAAGTAGATGTTGAAGCAACCTGGTGGGTGTTCTACTTGGGAGAAGGTGACTGTTTGTGCTGGGAAGAGCTGACTGTAGCTTTTCGTGGCTTAATATAGCTTGGTCCGTCCCTGGTGATGAGAATGACTCATTTATATGAGTTGATGTAGGGAGTGCATGGCAGAAAAATGGTATGGTGATGACACATGGCTGCCCTGTTGGCAGCTTCCGTCTGCATGGTGGGCACGTAGTGCCATATGTCTCGATGCATGGCCAAGACCACTGGCTGGCAGGTGTGTGCCTAAGCATGTTGTGGCTTAGCTGAGGTGCTTCCTAGTGCAGCTAGAAAACCGAGATGGGGGTAGGATGTCTGAAATTGGTCCATGGTGATCTGCCGAGCTGAGCTGAAAGATATTGCCCTTGTCCTCTTGCCGAGATGACCTGAGGTCAGCTGTTCTGACATGCTGATCTGGTGGCGTATTCTTTGGTCGAGCTGAACGTATCGAGGCATGCTGGGAAAGCTCGCCTTCTAGGCTGAGCAGACCTATTAGCTCAACAAAAGTGGGACTTTACATGGGCAAAGCTGGGCTGACCGAGCTGAACTAGACTGTGGCCAATAGTAAGGTCTAGTAACGTTGACTATTACTGGCCGAGATAGAATTACTTGTTGTATCCAGCAGTCAGTTTTTGGGTTCACCATCTTAATTTTACTGTTCGTTTTTTATAACCATCCTTTCATTTAGGTTTCATGATAACTTCAGCTTAGGATTCATGGTTTATTTCGTGTGCACTAAGTGTGCGACGTGCCTGATTTGTTCCAAGCAACAAAAGGGGAACATCTTGTCTATCTTAGTCATGTGCAATTTGTGACGCCAATCTGAATTTTTGGTACAAAACAAATGAATCAAAAACTAGGCATGAGTCTTTTGAAGCATCATCTGTTATTTGCACAGCTCGACTTCCTTCGTCTTCTTTCCGCCCATAACAGTTGCATATTTACATCTCCATGTCACTTTTATTCATGACAATGAACTCGAATTCTCATAGGTCTTACTTTTTTTGTGTTTCTATTTCCAATGGAGTCAAGGATACATTCTTTCTTGACTTTGGAATATAATGGAATAAAACAAAATGACTCATTAAATTAGCTGCGCTTCTTGTATTGTAAAGTAGCAGTTGTATTGTAAACTAGCAGTTGATCGACACAACTTAACGTAATTTTCATTGTGGGTCATGGGGAAACAATTTCTTTATGTTTCTAGCACATGAGTATGGTTGCATACATCCGATCCCCATAACTCGTCAAAGACATTCTATGGTATATGATATCCGCTTGTTGTGCATGACTTCCACAATAGTAGTCATGTGGCCATAAATTCAACGCAATGAATTGTGAATGATGATAGGAAGTTCCAAATTCTTCCTCTGAGGTCTCAGAATCAATGCTTTATTATTGATCAACTACGTAAGCTTTCAGCTTAGGGCTTTTTTCCGATGTGATGTTATTCTGTCACCAGTTCTTATATTCCGACTTTGCTCATTTCACATAACATGCTGGCCTGAAACAGCATTTACAGGATTAAGTCTGCCTCCCATTTTCTTTATGATATAAAATCCTCAACCATTAATGCTCAAAAAACCCTTTTGTTTTCTTTTGTTTTCAAGTGCTTAAAATATTCTCCTTCTGTGCTCCACCAGGGTAGATTTCAGCTGTCCGCTATCCAATTTCTTGGATTTGGAATCAATAACCTTTTAATTAATTGGGTCCTTGAATAGAATTATATGTCCATTTCTTGAGCTTCCAATGGCAGCAATAATAAGAAATCTCTGCGCGTCAAAATTTACATATCTTAGTGCAAAACCTCTTACTTTCCACCTCCAATGGAATCAAGGACACACCTTTCCTTAATTTTGGAATATGATGGAATAAAGCAAAATGACTCACTAAATTGGTTACGCTTCTTATATTGTGAAGTAATAGTTGTTCGATATAGCTTGACAGATCATTATGGGTCATCGGAAAATAACCTCTATGTGTTTCTAACACATGTGTATGGTTGCATATATCCGACCTTCCATACTCCATCATAGGCAGAAGCTTCTATGACAATGAGATAATATGACGGAAGCTTCTATGGCAATGAGATAATGTTGTTGTAGTGCAAAACCTCATTGGAAACCATGTCAAAAGTTCAAGATTTTCAAATTGTGGTCTCTTTTCCACTACTGGCTGCTTATGATCCGCATTTTAATTATATCTCCCTACATTTTCCATTAATCTTAGAGATACCCAAAAGTTTTGTACTGCCCTTTTTATTTTATCTATCCCCTCATTAAAGATAATCTGTTGCTACGTGTATAAGTTGTTTAGCGATAAGAATTGGTCAAAGATTATGTCAAATACCATGCATGAGTCGCTACTAGAGTTCGAATCTAAACTGTATCAATATTGTTAGGCACTGTTTGGTTTTATTCACTTTTTTTTTTTTTTCAAGTGCTGAAAGTCAATGGTGATTAGATTCTACTTTGGCCGTCTTGTTGCTTTGCGTGAAAAAAAGCCATCTAATGTTAACATTAGATTTCTATAATCATAAATCAGCTTAAGCTTCATTAATTCTCAATGTGACACAGATATTATGACGTGTTATCTTTAAAGAATAGTAGTGTTCAGACTAAACCCAATCTTACAAGAGCATGTACAGGTGGGTTGCATTGCGTAACAATCTTGATCTAGTTTGTAACAACTTAGAAATTTGATATAATGATTGTTATGCATGAAGTATTGGATTCCAAAGAAAGAAAGTGATTTTCACAACTATTTGTAACACTTTGAAACTTAGGCACGAGGAGATCGATACATACAACAGCAACAACATTATCCCGTTGCATTAGAAGTTTTCACTTATAGTAGAGTATGGAGGTCGGATGTACGGAACCATACTCATGCGTTAGAAATACACACAGCTTGTTTTCCAATAACGTATAATGAAAATTATCCTACATTTTGTTTATTAAGGTGCAATAATTCGTTGCACTTTACGCTTCTCCGTAGAAGAGCAACTTTTGATGTACCTCAAATTCTACGTAGTTATGCTGTGTATATTTTTGTTAGTTTTCCTCGTTGCATTAAGATTACCAACCAACCATACCCATTATGTCTCAAAGACATCAAAAGTAATTGTTGGGTCTGGCGAGGGTGTGGCAGACAAAATACCTACATCCCAAGAGATAGAGAGTTTGATTCTGGTGAGACCCCGGTCCTATATGTTCATGTATATATGGCAATAATAGGAATATTGTGTGTTAGTGTAATAATGAAGTAATTTAGTAAACACAAATATAAAGCTTCTGAAATTAACATAGTCATAACCGTGTATATGCACAAATATTCGTATTGTTGATCGTAATGATCAAGTTTTGAGGAGACGAGTCATTCCCTACGTCCAAGTCCAATGGTCGAATTGCACTGAACGAGAAGCGATTTGGGAGCTCGAGGAAGAGGTGCGGAAGAAATATCCACACCTACTTGTCTAAGGTACGTAAGTTTCGAGGACGAAACTTTTTGTAAGGAGGGAAGAATATTACGGCCCTTATTTTTTTTTATTGTTGTTTATTTGTTGTGTAGATAAATAGGTAGGAAATAATAATACAATGCTAAGTAGAATAGGAAAAGGAATTAGGATAGGATTTGATTAAATGGTAATTCCATGTCTAACTAGGAATATACCATACATATCCATCTAACCCTAACTCTATATATACATAAGTAAACACACACAAATTACTTCCATCCTAATTTCCCCTCCCCTACCCGGCTGCCTCTCCCTCCCACATCCCAGAAAAATTTCGGCAGCTTGCTTTCATTCCCGCACATTCTGCTGCAGCTCCAAGAGGAAGAGGGTAACCAAACTATGTCCAATTTTAACCCCAATTCAATTTACAGTATAATATACTTGGATCAAGGCATGTACCCTATCTATATTTGCTATGATTTTGTATAACTTATGGCGCTATTTTCGTAGTAAGACCAGATCATGCATGATATATTTGTGATTGCGTAGATGGTTGATCTTATATGTATGTGCTATATGTATGTATCGATTATGTATGTATATGGATTATGGCTATTTCTTTTTGGCTTGTCTTGCTTGGGTGCCGCGTGTATGGGAGGCCGACTGCCCCAAGGGTAGCTGCCAATTTGATGGATATATGTATATATATTTTGAATAATATTAAGTATTAACATATGTGTTATCTTATGTGATTGAGTTTATGTTATTTGGGAATTGTATTTGATGAAATAAAAAAGGTTACGGACGAACCATTGGGGTGCTGGAATTTTAGGGTTTGTATGAAGTAATTGAAATGGAAACATGTAGGGTGAATTGTATGATTATCGGTATTATCGAATTAGGGTTTTTTCATTGAAATTGGGGGAAATAAAACTGTTTGAGGATGGAGTAGGGTTGAAAATTAGGAGAGAAGAATTCTGGTGGTTGAAGGTTCGGAGCAGTTGTGGCGTGTGTGGCACACGCACCAGCCAAAGGCGGCGCATGAGGGCACGTTCGTGGTTCGATGGCCGCAATTTTACGGCAGTGTGTTAGGCGTAAACTGTACTTGCTGTCTAAGGGGTTAGATGTGAGAAAATATGACTGGTGCGAAAAGTGGGTTAAAGCCGAGGTGGTTAGGTAAGGGGGGGTGAGATTAAGGTTTGTGTGGGGGAAATAGAGACTGGGCCGATGGAGCTGGGGAGGGGAGAGGTGCTGAGCTGAGGGCAGTGAGAGGGGGCCAAGAGGTAGGGGTGAGGGTGAGGTGAGTTAGGTAGTGGGTTGAGGAAAAAGTGGGTCGAGGGAGATGGGCGTATGTATATGCACATGTATGGGTGTGAGCATGTACGTGTATATACGTATACGTGAGTGATGTTAGTTAAGACATCGGAGTTAATTGCACCTGGTATCTATTCTTTTCCACAAAGTTTTAAGTAGCATCCAATGTTTCATGAAACACACTTGCCATCCAGACTTATAAGGTTAATAGACACCTGACATCCAGATGACCTGCTGGTCGACCGTTGACCGCTGAAATCGACCTTTGACCGGACTTAACCCTACTTTTAATCTGACTTTAACCAAGGTTTAGGATCAATAAAATAATAAATTCAAAAAAATTAAAAGTTTAAGAAAAAATAATTCAAAAATAAAAAAGAAAACCCCCACCCCACCCCCCAACTCCCGTCATCCACCTCCCTCCCCTACCAATCCACCTTCCTTTCTCCTACCCTTTTCTTTCTCCAACAATGTCAGCAGAAAGCCAAATTCCCTCATTTCTTCCACCTCAGGCTTTCGCGTCTGCTTCCCCATTAGTGGGCTCAGGTTTTGAATCACCAGATGTAGCTGATCTTGCTTCTTTGCCCTCGTCCTCTGTGTCACTGTCTTCGTCTCCTTCATCCTGATCAGCTCCATCATCCTCATCATCACCGCCAAAGTCCCCACCTCCACCCATGTTAATCTTCGAGAAGTCGAAGTCACCAAAATCATTTGCTGCACCTTTCTCATCTTGCTCATCTTCATCAACCCACTTATCCCAGTTGACTTTCAGAAACACGGGAGGCTTTCCTTCCTGTTTTACAAGCCTATTCCACCACTTGCTCTCTGCCTTCTTCACAAGATAGCAGATGCTCCGCGACGTACTACTTGTCTTGCTCTCATTTACATCAACCTTATCATAAAGATCAAAATTCACTTCATAGGATGATTTATCTGGTCCTGCAGTTGCAGAGAACTGGAATTTTCCATCTGGCTCCAGATTAAGCTTCACATTTTCAGCATCAGGCAATTCAATGGTTATGAAAAGCACATCAGACCTCTGTGCCCATTTCACGCTAGGATGCCGGCTCATATTGGAGAAGAGAGAGACGTATCAGTAGCGCAGAAAAATGAGAGTCCGTTGATGCTTCGTTCATAGCAGAAAGCATCACAGGAGAAAGAGAAAGATGGTTGAAAGAAAGTGTAATTAACCATGGTTTGAAAATTTTGGGCGTCAAGTGGGAGAAAAGTGAAAAATAAAAAGGAAAATTGCTAAAAACCGCCTATAGTAGGTGATTTCCCGGTTGCCGGATGCCAGGTGTCTATTAACCCTATAAGTCTGGATGGCAAGTGTGGTTCATGAAACATTGGATGCTACTTAAAACTTTGTGGAAAAGAATGGATACCAGGTGCAATTAACCCTAAGACATCGTAATCGTAAATCGTATATGTGATGGTATTTGATATTTGTACTGTGATCGAAATTGATTGTTGGAAATTATCGAACATTGGAAAATCGAAATCGTTTTGGAAATTGAACATTGCATATTTTGGAAGTCACTCACAGGGAATATATTGCGAAGCTTGATTGGTTTCGAACAAACAGGCTGTCCGAGCACATATGACTATATTGAGATAGGTCACTCGGACACATATGATCACCATTTGGGCCGTCCAGGCACATATGCCTATATTGATATAGGCCGCCTGGACACATCGACCATTGGAGGACCAAGTCCGTAAGTCTTGCAATATAAGTCATTTGCAAGGTAAGTGTCATGGCCATTGCATTGAACATCGTATCGCATCGAATGAAAATATCGTACCGGATTGAGATTATCGTATTGTATCGAAACATCGTATCATTTTGCATCGCATTGATTTGAAAAGTTGCATCATGGTTTTGGTTGTACTAACACTTGCTTGTTATTGACTTAGTTGCGTGTGATTTTGTCGCTTGTTTGAAATAAGGGGTAAAAAGATAATTTTATTTGCGAAGAGAAGCATGCTATTTTCTGTATCGTTATTTAATTGTTTTATTACACTTGCTTCTCTGTGTATGATCCCATGGTAAATATAGTCATCTTACTTGCTGGGCGACGTGTCGCTCATACTATGCTTTATCATATTTTTGCAGATTCACAGGATTACGAGTTAGTCTATGTTTAGGATGATTAGGAGTGGGGCTATTGATACTTGACGCAAGATGAAGAGGAATCGAGGGTTTTAGTTGAGACCTTATTTTATTGATTTGATTCAGACTTAGTATTTTGTTTTCTTCATTATGATTTTGTAATACCTTGGTTTTTGAGACTTTGACTTTTATGGATGATTATTTATTTCGAGGTTAATTTTTATGACTTCAGCTACCATCGATTTACGTTATTTTGCTGACATAAAAGTGATTGTATCGACGTCTTATATTTTCCTTAGCGAAATACGGTAGGTGAATCGTTTTGAATACTGGGGCTTGAGACGGGTCACTACATCCCGAGAGCGTCTAACTTTTCAATAAGCCTCTTTAGCATCTTGTATTGCTCTGTTTATATTGATATTGTTTTACTCATAGACGTAAGTATTCATATGGAATTGAAAATATTTGGTCTAGCTAGTTTCTGTTTGTGTTTAATTTGCCTTATTCATTATAATTAACTCAAAATAGCGGAGTCTGTGTAGTTTCCTGTTTTCCCCCCTTTAAACTCTGCTGATGCAAAAAAAATAAAAAAATAAAAAGAATAATAATAATAATAATAATAATAAAATTTTGTTTTTTAAATTTGGTTTGAGGAAAATGTACAGGAAACCTATACTAGTCGCGATCGCTATTTGAGAGACTAACTATCATTTGCAACGGTATTATAATCAAGATTCATTTTATACGATTTAGGTCGTATTTGAATACGTTTGAGTTCAATTATCTATCTCAAGAAAGATGGTTGAAAGAAAGTGTAATTAACATGAAACATATTCAATGTAATATTCGTTTTAATCATTATAACGTGATCTTTTGCAAAAACCTATTTGATTTTACAAATAATATTATTATTTTATGTGAAAGTTAGTGGTTTTGTATGGAGGTACCATCTTATTTGGCCAAAAAAAAAAAGATAAAATGGATTTGTATGGTGAAAAAGTATGGAAGGAAAAAACAAGTAAAAATGTTGTTAAAGTCTATGTTTTAATCATAATATCGTTCAAAATGTTTTTTTTTTTCACACCTCTTTGTTTTTATGCATATAACATTCTTTGTTTAGGTGAAAGGTTAATAATTTGTTTTGCCACATGCACAAAGTGAAGGGGTAATAATTTGTTTTAACCTGATTGTATTTTTTGTCTCTGGCTTCCTCTTCGCAGGCAGAAAGTCGTTAACTTAAAAGGACATATAATGCATAAACTTATACTTATATATCACGTCATTCTTTTTGATACAAATTTAGAATATGAGATGTTTCAACCAAGCTTAAATAAGAAAACAAAGTGTAAATTGTGCCCACAATTCAAATTATTCGCTCGAAATTGCTCCGGACCCTGATTATTAAATTAATTTGTTTCTAAGTTCAAGGACTTGGCGCTTTTTCTTAAAATATTCGAAACCGCCAAGGGTATATATAAGGTAAGGCACATGAATGAGGTATACACCATAATTTGGTAAAATGTTAAGTCAATAAATATCACACATAATGTTGTCATCAATATCGTAATCAGAATGATCACAATGCGTAGATCACTGCAATATGGATGTGTAGTTGTTGTTAATGCATTGGAAAGTGAAAGACGGTGACTCTTACACCGTCAATGTTGGATAATTTCTTTATTGGATTAGGATTCCTAAAAAATAGGAACTATAGATAGAGTTATTATCTTAAGATTCCTTAGTTGTCTTTATCTATTATAGTTATGATTTGTTTTAATGATGTTTATCTAGTCTTAGTAGGGTTTGGTTTTGTTTAGACTAGTTGATCTATAAATAAAGGAGGCCAGCCATAGTAGATGATGCCTCAAGAGCCTCAAGAGCGCCAAGAGTGCCAAGGCCAAGAGTGTCAAATACCAATCCCGAGTAGGGTGATTGGTGAGTCAATGCCGGGTAGAGTCATTGACAAGTGGCGACAAGTGTTGTTCGGTTTTGAGTTATTTTCTGAATATTAAAGTGTGTTGTGCTTTATACGCGTTGTGTTTTGAATCCGTTATTACTTCAATTGATATCAGATCAATTGTTGTGTACTTCAGTCAACACGGTGTATGCATAAACTGAAATTAATTTAGAACATTGGTGAGTGTCGATTACTATCACACAGTATCTCAGACAGGAAGAACAATGTCAAAGTAAATTGATGAATATAAACATTATGAATAGATTTTATACAATGAAAGTTCAGAAATACTCTTTCTGGTTACATTAATATATATATATATACATATATATATATTTAGAAAGAAAACAAAGTTTTATTTAAAAAACAAAAATCAAACTTAATAGTTGATTTAAAAACCTAATTTTATTTTTATTTCAAATATTTGAATATAAGCATGATTGAGTAATATTTGTCCTTTTTTTTTTTTGAAAAGGAAGTTGTTTCTTAGAATTTACAACATGTTATTTTCATCAATTATCTCTAAATTTTGAGAGAAAAATTAAATTGAAATATACTTGATGCTGGAAAACACAAAACGAGTGCTCACATCATTCCAAGTAAAATTTAATGATGATTTTGGGGTATTCTTATAATTATTGGATTGTTGTTTCGCATATTTATACTAAATCGTTAAATACTAATTAATACTTAAAAGAAACTTCTATGCGCATATTAAATTCTTTTTGCAAAAGACAGTTGAAATAGAGACCATATGATTAAATGGTAACAATCTCCCTCAAAACAAAAATGGTAACAATTATATCAAATTAGATTGTAACAGTGTAATTTATGCTTCCATTGAAAGTTAAATGGATGGCAAAACCATGGAAGTTATCAAAAAATTTGTGAAATTTATGTAGTGCTATACACACACACACATATATATATATTCTTTTTTTTACTTATTTTATGAGTTAAATGGGTGTAATACAGGTATAAAGAAAGTGTACTTATTTTATTGTGATATCTCCATTTTTTGAAAACAACTGAAAAGTTAATATAGAATTAAATTCTTAGATTTATAGTGTTTTTATTTTTTCCCCTTATTTTAACTTTGTAATTTAATTTGAGTTCATGAATTTTTCTTTCTTAGTCATCAAATTTTCATAAGATACAAAATAATTCCAATGTAAATAAAATATGAATATAAAAAAATCATTCTTTAATTTTTATACATCTGAAATAGTGCCGCTTCTATTAAACTAAATTTCCTTAGGCTATTATTCAATCTATTCGTTTTAATCTAGAATAGTCTTTTTACTTGATGATCAGACCATTACATACATAATAAATGAATGAAGTTATACTGTGTTTATCTACTACATATTTCACTATTGTATTAGAGTTAAACATTTTCGTTGAAGATTCAAACAAAATTCCAAAGGCAGGCACACAAACGCATTTATGTATCTTTGTGTCTGTCTATATATACATATACATATACATATACATATACATACATACATACATACATACATACATATACACACATACATACATATATTGTGTGTGTATGCATGTATCTATATGTATGTATGTATGTGTAAACATTAAGTTAAGTAGAAAATGAGGTCAAGCAAAATTTCGTTATTTTATTTTTGTGAACATTAAGATAAACTTAAACAAAAATTATGCAATAAAATGAAGGTTTCTCTAGAAAAAAGAAAAAAGTTTTTCCTAAAAAAGAAAACATTTAGATATTTTGTGTAACAAATAAAAGTGATGTCGTTGGAATATACTGGATATGTGTTGTTGTTGTTGATGCATGCAACTAAAAGAAAATTTAGATAAAAAAGTGATTCACTCTTATGTTAAATCTTATAGGTGCTTTCATCGTCTATATAATATAAATTATAAAAGAGCATACATTAGTAGAAATAATTGAAATATTTATACGACCTACCTACCGGCTACATGATGTTTTTTTTTGAGTCAACTACATTGTCTTGTAGCTAAAATACATTGTAGTAGAAATAGTTACATGTTTCCGTTAAACAAGTGCAGATGCCGTTCATGTCAGGCCAAAATGAATACGGAAACATAAAAATTATCTTCGATCATTATTGCTTAGTCGTTAACTTCAAATCGGAAGCCTGATGCAAAGAAGAATTCTTGTGGAAATAGTGTCTTCCAGCCTATGTTTATCTGAATGCTGTATTGCTTGGATCGATGGAATATCACATGCCCTCTATTTATAAGGTAGGCCGGAGATCCTTTCCTTATTTGAACGTCAATCAATTCATTCCATTAAGGAATTATATTAATTGTCAATCAATCAGAATCAAATCTGATTATTAATACAGTCAATAATTGTAATATATCTAGCCAATAAAACGTACGGATACACTTACACATACATCACGAGATTTTTGCAATGAATTATAATTAATTACAATTGATTCTAACGGCTCAATTTATCGCTATAATTATTCCATTAAGCAATTGCAGGTGCCGTTACACGATGGATGCAATCTTTTCTCTCTTCTTGGCCTTCATCGCTTGGGCTCTCGCTTCATCCTTGACCTTTAGGCGATTCCGTAGGCTGCCTCCAGGACCTTTCCTGATTCCGATAATCGGAAACATCCATCAACTAGGGAAAAATCCAAATCAATCACTGTCCAAACTCTCCAAAATCTATGGCCCTTTGATGTCTCTCAAGCTGGGCAGCCAAACAGCAGTTGTTGTTTCTTCTTCCACAATTGCTAAAAAAATGTTCCAAAAGCATGACCAAGATTTGTCCAGCAGAACCCTCCCAAATGCCCTTCAGGCACACGACCACCACAACTTCTCCATGGCCTGGCTGCCCATATCGCGGCAATGGCGCAAACTTCGCAAAATCATCAAAGAGCATATATTTTCGGTGCAAAGGCTTGATGGAAGCCAAGGCCTTCGACAAGAAAAACTGAAAGAATTGAGAGACTATTTACATAGCTGTTTTCTCACAGGTAATTGAGGGTTAACCTTGGATCTTTACGTGTTATGGCTAAAGTAACGCCTACGTACATGGTATTTAAAAAAAATTTCCAAATTTGGGTGGAATATCCCCCTGTTTTCATGTGTTAATTCCATCTCTACAGGTCAGGCTGTGAAGATTAGAGAGGCCGCCTTCACAACAACGTTCAACTTGATGTCCAGCACTCTGTTTTCGATCAATTTTGCTTCTCTTGATTCGAATTCGTCCCATGAAGTCAAGCGAGATGTGTGTCTGTTAGTGGAACTCATCGGGACGCCAAATCTTGCGGATTTCTTTCCTACTCTTAGATATTTAGATCCACAAGGTATTCGCAAGAGGACCAAGGTTCTTCTGAGAAAAGTGTCCGATAGTTTTGACTATATTATTAAAAATCGTCTTCAAGAGAGGAGTTCTTTGAAAAACAACTCGTCAAGAAAACATGATTTATTGGAAGCCCTTTTGGATGAAGTGGCCAAGGATGAGTCCGAGTTCAGCATTAAAGACATGAACCATCTGCTTCTGGTAAGTGGGAACCTTTCTATTGGTTAACCTTCCATTAACTGAACCAGATCCTCCCACCACAATCTCCTCACCCACTTTCCCCACCTGGCACGTGTCGTGCGGTGAGAAAACAGGTGAGAGGATTGTGGGCGGGGATCCAAACTCCTATTAACCTTCATTCATTCATTCATGTCAAGTCACAAGATAACTTACTAAAAAGAAAACAAAGGTCATTCATGATAAGTGACAAACTAACATTCATTCGTTCGTTCGTTCGTCCGTCCATCATAACCTTTATCCAGGTCAATTGACGGGCATACCGATTAAGAACACAAAAGTCAGTTTAATCATGTACTGCAAGTCTATTTTGTTATAATTTTGTGAAAATTCATGTATCTGATTTAGGTTGCTCTTTTGTTTAACCCATCTAACGTCTACACACAACAAAAAAAAAATCATTTCAGGAGTTTTTAATAAGGGAGACAAGATATAAAAAACATGGCATAATCATGTAAAATTTTATTTTTCTAATTTTTTTAATTTTAAGATAGGTTTAATATTTGAGTACGAAGAGTTGATTATATATAGTCTGTTGGCTCCCTGAAGTACTATAACAACTAAGGATGTAGCCTGGGTAGAGTTGTGGAGTCTGATGTACCATTCTCGTTCATAATCATCCTTCCATCCAATTATGTCACATCCTGAGCATAATTAGTTCTTTTATGTAACCGTGATCATTATTATCATAGTGAAAATTCCTGACTTGGACGTAGTCTTTAAAGAAGAATTGAGTAAACAATATCGCATGTTTTTGCTTGCTTTTCTTTCTTTTCTTTTTTTTTTGCTGTATAATCGTATTAATTAGAATACAACAACAACAACATTACTCCCATTGCCTTAGAAGCTTCCGCCTATGGCGATGTATAGGAGGTCGGATGTACGCAATCATACCCATCTGTAAGAAACACATAGAGAGGTTGTTTTTCGATGACTCATAATGAATATTGCTTGTGAATAAACTGCCATTTCACAATATAAGAAGCGCAACCAATTTAGCGAGTCATTTTGTTTTATTCTATCATATTTCAAAGTCAAGGAAGAGTATTGGAAATGGAAAGATTAATTAGAATACTAAAGACTCTAAATGTACGTATTTAGTTGGTATCTCTTGCGCAATAGTCATTGCTTTTTTTAGCTTGACACAATGGGTATTTGATGTTTGTTTTCTTACTGGAAATGCTCGATCAGGATTTGTTTATCGCCGGAACAGATACAACTTCATTCACAGTTGAATGGGGAATGGCTGAGTTATTGCGTAACCCAGAGAAGATGAGAAAAGCTAAAGCGGAACTTAATGAAGTCATAGGACACAAGGAATTCGTTGAAGAATCAGACATATCAAGATTACCTTACTTGCAAGCAGTAGTTAAAGAAATCTTCCGCCTTCATCCTCCTGGTCCTTTAATTCCACGCCAAGCTGACGCTGATGTAGAAATTAATGGATATATAGTGCCAAAGGATGCAAATGTTATCTTCAACATTTGGGCTTTGGGGAGAAATTCAAACATTTGGTTGGACTCAGAAACATTTCTTCCTGAACGGTTTTTGCAAAACAAGATTGACATAGGAGGGAAAGATTTTGAGCTCATTCCCTTTGGGGGAGGGAGGAGAATATGTCCCGGGCTTCCTTTAGCTTATAGAATGCTGCACTTAATGTTAGCCTGCTTGATTCGGGACTTTGATTGGAAGCTTGACAATGGACTAAGACCTGAAGATATCGACATGACCGAACATTTTGGCTTATCTGTTAGCAAGGAAAAGCCTCTTATAGCTATTCCCGTCGAGTCTCGACAATACGAGTAAGGAGGCATTTAATCCCTTCTGGTAGTCCAATTATTTGGGACAAATAAAGTGACTTACATATGGCATTCAGCCTTTTTTTTTTTATTATTTTTCTTTTCTAACTTCTAACCAAAACCATTCACTGAAAACAAAACAAATTGTGGCAGATACCTAAAACTGAAGGTGTGGAACATTCAATTTTGCTAGAGGATGCGAACGCCTAGTTCTAAAAATGGTTCAAAGATGGAAAGAAGAACTAAACACATTCAGTAAACAGCGAGTTTTAGAAATGGTGTAAGAAATTAAGTTAATGTATCTCACATTTCCAAATTGGATATATAATAGTGAGTTTGTTTATTTTTTTTTAAATATTTGGAGTTGCTTCAATTAAGCAAGTTGAACGGAAACGCTTCATCAGTTTACATGTTTTCTTTTTTTCATTTTGCTATATGTTTTTCAAGTTAATTCTTTTAGCATATGTTGCTCATTCTAGTGTATAACATTACTTTACTAGTAAAAACACAAAAAAGTAAATAGAACGATAGAAAACCTGAAATATACGTAATAAGAACTGAAGCACGTACGACATATCTTACTAACCCAAAATCGCAAAGGATAGGGAGGGAAGATAAAAGGGGACTGTCAAAGGCCACTATATTAATAGTCTCAAAGGATAAATTGGAATAGAAGGGGTACAATTACTATCCTTAGTTAGTTTACCCACATATAACAGGTTGAAGCTAAGATAGAGATACAAGACATCTTTTAAAATATTTTATCATTAATTATTGCAGATCATATTCTAATAACTTCTAGGAAAGTCCTATTAGCAATTTTAACCTTCTTAAATATTGAAAACATAGAGTAGGAGTTCATAAAGTTACCATTACTTGTATTGTAGTCAGTAGGTCCAGAGTCTATGATCCATGAACTAGTGGTGCTTGGCTGGAAGTAGCCTGCTGTTTGTAGCTTGAATGAATTCAACTCGGCCAGGTTGTTTGCTCAGCAATTCGATCAGTGTTGCGATTTGATCCTTCATAGGAATCTCAACTTCAGCTATCTGGGCTGAGCTGAGCTGAGCTATATTGTACTCTGTCGAGCTGCACCGAGTTGCATTGTGTTGCTGACTTGATGTGCAACACTTTATCCAGCAGCAGATGGTTTTGGATATGGTCTCCAGGGGGCATTATTGCTAGACTTCAGTGGAGGTTTCCCTTTCCGTACTAGCTTAGCTTGAAGCTTCCAACAATCATCGACTGTATGTCCTTTCTTTTTGTAGTATTTGCATACTTTACATCCTCTAGAAGTAAAGTGTCGTTTAACAGCCAGACCATACACTTGAGTTGGTTGTTCGCTGAGCAGTGCATAGGTCTCTGTACTTAGATTTTCTCCCATCATGACCTTCTTGCGATTTTCTTCATATTTAATCTCGGGGAAGGCAGCCTTCAAGCTTGGAAGCGGTTTAGTGCTGAGAATTCGAATTCGAGCACTATCAAATTCTGCATTTAATCAAATAAGGAAGCGAAATACCCACTTTCGCTCTGTAATCTCTTTGTTTAGACCAGAATCAGTGATACAAGACAACTGATGTGTTTCAAAGGTGTTTATCTGGTTCCATGCCTTGTTCAATAAGATATAATATTTGTGCACTGTAAGATTATCTTGTTTAAACTCATGAAAATGAGTTTCAATTTCATAAAGTTTGGAGATGTTGTCTTGTTTTGAATACATCTCTTTTACTGCATCCTAGATTTCTGCTGTAGTGTTGTGCATCATGAAGTCATCAGAAATGTCAGGTTGCATAGACGTATCAACCACGACATTATCATGCTATTTTCTGACTTCTACAGCCGGTAATTTGCTTCATTCTCAGTAGGAACAACCATTATTCCATATGAGTATTCCTCCTTGTCTTTGCCAGTGACTAACATTTCCATCCCACAAGGCCATGAGAGGTAGTTCTATCCATTATATTCAATTTATGTCTAGTAATGACAATGGATGAATCATCAGATAGTTGAGGACCACAAACCACTCTTTATACTTAATCAGAAGTGGATGTGGTCTCAGTGTATTCAGCCGAGTTGAAGAGAGTAGCCATTTAAAAGAATTTCAAGACAGTAGAAAAAGGCTGTTTATAAAAAAAAAGGAATCAGTTTAGATCTAATACTATGTCGAGATTGAATTAATTTAGAATTCATTCAAGTTAAGTTGAAATTTACAGAGTGATGCTTTTGTATAGGAGTTCATATTGCCCTAACAGCTTTATTTTCTAGTCTACAGTAATTCATGCTAATTTATAGTAACCTGACTTGACTTCTAACGTCTATAAAGGTAGCGACTAGTTACATATTCTGCTCGGACATATGTACAGTTAAAATCCTATGCTACAGTATTTACATATACGCGACTAAGTGTTGCAGCTCAGCCTTAGCTTTGCTGCCTAACTTGTTGTGCATTCATCTAGCCACCTTGGTTCAGCACACCTTTATTCTTGCTCAGCTTCATTTCAGTTCTTCACCTCGACCACTCATAGTTCTGTGCTTCTCTTCAACTCGGCTCTTCCTTTCTCTACCTTGATCACCCCGACACGGCAGTAATACTTCATCAGTTTAGCACGGTTTCATTTCGACCACTTGTCTTACTTCACCAACACAGTCACTTCTATACTCAGATCGGCACACCTCGGTTGGGTTTATTTCTGCAGAGAGGTCTACTGTTACCTATGACATGATTACTAAATATCCTAACTGTTATTCGTGGTAAGAGCTGCCAACACAAAAGTGAAAAAATAAATCAATGATGAAGACATTAGAGGTGGCAATTTCAGACACGACACGAAACACGACCCGAATCTGACACGAATTTTCGCGGGTATGGGTATGACCTTGGCGGGTTTCGTGTATAAATCGGGTAAGACCTGAAAGTTAACCGCTAAAAGCGGGTCGTGTCCGGGTATACCCGCGGGTTACCCATTTATACCCGCCATACCTGAATTTTTAAAAATATATTTTAAATAAAAATTTTAAATTAATAAAGTAAAAAAATTCAGCCCTAAAAAATCCTAACCTAAACGTTCCCCCCCAATTCGCAAATCTCAATTGTCCAGTCCTTCTCCTGCCCGCCGCAGTCAGCTCTCAGCTCCCCTTCCTCCGTTCCTCGGCTCCTCCTTATATTTTTCTTCTTCCGTCGTCCATCCCCCCTATCCCAGACCAGTCGCTGTCCTCCGCCACTCCGCCGCTGCCGTTAACATTAATCAATCATCTACAGATATACTGTTACCAGGTTTGTATCAAGACCTTCGAAAACGTTATGCTAATGATGGCACTTACAGTTCTTGTGCTTTTATTCTTTGAAAGGTCATTACATATAATTTTCTTTTTCACGTTCTGCAGTCGTCTGTCATAATCTCATTGTTTCTGGATATTCGGTTCTTCCGTCTTACATATATTTAATATTTCAGAGATCCCCTGTATTCCTACAGCTGCTTTGATCTTGGTTCGTCTTCTGCTTAATTAGCTTGTCTTGATACCACAAATTACATTTCAAGTTATATATATATATATATATATATGTGTGTGTGTGTGTGTATGTATGTATGGATTGGACATGTTGGATACTGTAGGTGAAACCTGTACAAAAACATTAGTCTTATTTTTACTTGTGCATGATTGGCTTTGTTTTTCAAGATGGACATCTGTGTTTAGCAATTTTCTTTCTTGCGAAGCATTCAATAATTGCAGCAGTTTGGTTTAGTCTTAAGAATTCAGCTTTTGAAGCAACCTGTCTCTTCTCTTGAAGCGGTTTTTTAATACATTGTAATAGTAGTCGTTTAAATACATGAAACCTGAAAAATACACGAAACCTGAAAATACCTGAAAAATACATGAAATGACCCGTACACAACTTGAAATATTTGTACTTGTCAAGTTCGCGGGTATACCCGATACACGACACGAAACCTGACATGTACGGGTTTGGGTATCTACATCTATACACGCGAAGCAAACGGGTAAGGTATGGGTATGACACTTTGATACACGAAACCCGAAAAACACGAAACACGAAACACGGTACACGACCTGTTTGACACCCTTAGAAGACATCCACAGCAGGATCAAGTTTCATGGGAATTTATTACTAAAAGTCTACACCAACAACATTACCCTATTATCTTAGAGACTCATGCTTATGATATGATATAAGATGTTGGATGTATGCAACCATACACATGTGTTAGAAATACACAGAGGTTGTTTTTCGATCATCCACAATGAAAATTGTGTCAATATAAGAAACCAATTTAGTGAGTTATTTTGCTTTATTCCATCCTATTTCAAAGTTAAAAAAGATTGTCCTCTACTCCGTTAAAAATAGAAAATTATTACTAAAAGACTAGTAAACTTAAATGAAAAGAGTGCCTAATCTGATACGCAAAGACATATCTAGAATCTTAAACTTTACGCGTTTTAAGATTATTTATTCCTTTTGTAGCTGTATAAGTCCTCTCTTGGAGGCTAGCTACCAATTGTAAATCCGTTCCTTTTTCCCCATCTTCTTCATAATTAGAGAAAACTGCACATTTTTATTCTTTTTTTTTGTTGTTGTATGGCTTTGGACTTAAGTCATGTAAGGCTAAACCCTTTTTTATTTCTAGGGAGAGATTGTTTTATTCTTATCCTTTCAATTTTATATCCAATTTTCCCGATTTCAAATAAGATCTGGGTGAATTTCATAAAAGGTGATTCGAAGTTTTCTAAATGTCTACTACTACAGATTGATTGAATTGCAGGTGATTTATTGGTCTGAATATCGAATATCATCTGACTGAACCGTTTCTTGCTGGAATTGATTAATAATGGCTGAGGTTAAATCCCATGTTCATTGATTCTTATGTTAATTTTTCACTTTTACGAGTTTAAGACTTAGGGATCTATAATGTCTCTACTGATCATTAATTTATAATCTCGATACGTTCGGTAATATGGTCTGGATCTCCTCACCGCTGAAGAATGAGTGAGAGAAGAATTCGACGACATACCTCAACAAAGGGGTAACGATTTCAGGTGTGATAAAACTAAAGATGCAACGTCAAGAGAAAATTGAGCTCAAATTCTGACGTATCAAGAAGAGATGAGCTGGAATTGAGATAAGGCACACAATTGGTGGTTAAATGTAGAAGCTACAAGAAGAGAAAGGGAAGTGCCAGACTGTGATCAGAGTTGCAGTTACAAGCTGCTGATTGCGAAGAGAAGGAAAGGCAGTTTGCGGGAAAGTTAAATCACAGGCAAAATGACCATTTTGCCCTTACTTAAATGAGATGTGTGAATTGAGTGGAAGGGCGTTCTTGTCATTTGATTATATCTTCTTCCTCTTAACTGCCTAGACCGAAATTGAGATATTTTTAATCTTATTGATTTCCATTATTCCAAAACAATAGTATTGATCAAAAGTTGGTTATTTATGTCAAGTTTGCATATATTCAATCGATTGATCAATTTCTTTTCTCTATTTTGTTCGAAATGTCTAATTCGTGTATTGCTGTTGCTTGTGATCAAGTGTGATTGTTCATTGCTTTTGAACAACATATTGTTGATTGTCAAGAATTTTATCAAGGTGAGAGATAGCAGCCAAAAGAGGTATGAGGGTAGGTATGTTAGGTCCCTTAGAACACCGGAGTTGAATAGTGTGTTCACCAAGTATGGATATTTTATGGATATTTTTCGTTTTGTAGTGCAACCAATACTTGGGTGTGTTCTTTAGAATGAATAAACACTTGCAAGGAAGTAAAGAACACAAGTATGTATAGAGGTTCAAGTCAAATGACTCTACTCCTCTACCTTCTTGATTTTTCACAAGAAGGATTTTGAAAAGGGGATTGTTATTTCAATGGGGGAAACAACAACTAAAAAACAAAATCCAAACAATGAAAAACTAGGCAACACGCCTAGACCACAACCGAGAGATCTAACCCTTTGAAGTCTAGCCTCCAAAGATCTTCTTTGCCCTCAAAGAAATCTTGTAGGGAGAATAGTGCACCACACACTATCAACTAACCCTTCAAAGTCTAGAAATCTCAAACAAGAAGCACCCTTGCTCCTTGACCAACAATCTACACAATCTCTCACAATATTAACTCACCAAGAAGAAGACTCTTCTTCTTCTTACAATAATCACTCTCAACAATAAAGTAAAGTATACAATGTTTACAAGTATTTTGAGAGCTTGAGCTTGAGAAAAAATCTGAGAGTATCAATGGTAGAAAGTTGGAGAAGATGAAAAGAAACCCTTGCTTTTATCAAACTTCAAGTTTCTTCCCGTTTGAAACCCTCTGCACAAACAATAATGGGTTTTGACATCTTGTGTTGGTGTGTCCTCATCATTGGAGATCTCCATTTGGATGTAGCAACATTCTTGGAGAGATTTCAAAAAGAATGTCAAGAAAGGAAACCTGAAATCTTCAGTAGAGAAGGACCTGTGAAAAAGACACTAAAAGAGGAGGGTACAAAGAGGCAACTAATGTTAAAAAGTGAAGTATGAGACCTTTGTAACGTTGGTCACATGAAGCGCCTAATGTTCTTAAAGCACAGGCGTTCGAAGTGACTTAGAGCGCTTAATGTAAAAATGAACTGTCGTTCGAAGTCACATTAAGCGCCTAATGTGGGCAGCTTAAGGCGTTCGAAGTCACATGAAGTGCCTAATGTTGCCCTTCATGCTTGTTCGAACTAAATCTGACATTTTCTCAGAGAGAGTACTTAAGAGTACGTGCCCATTCAGGAGAAAAGTACTTTTGACTTGGTGGACCACTTGAAGCTCCTAATGTAGGCGTTCGAAGTGTTCGCACTTTTCATCAGGGCACATGAAGCGCCTAATGTAGGCGTTCGAAGTGTCCTGACTTCCATACACTTCACATGAAGTGCCTAATGTAGGCGTTCGAAGTGTACGCACATCCAGACACTACACATGAAGCGCATAATGTAGGCGTTCGAAGTGTACTGGACTCCACCAAGGTATATTAAGCGCCAAATGTAAGCGTTCAAAGTATACGGACTTCCAACACTACACATGAAGCGCCTAATCTACTTGTTCGAAGTACACCATTGTGCAAATCATCAAAACTCTAACATATTCTAACATTCTCCCTCTTTTTGATGATTTCACAATATGCATAACTTATCAAAGTTAGCAAGCTCCCCCTCAACTTATGCTCCTTCTCACTAGATGCAAGAAAAAAAATAACTTGGAAAGAACAAGGTGATGAAACAATTTACTGAACACCAACAAATAAAAAATACCAAGTCAAATTTTCTTGTAATAATAAAACAACTGAAATTTTCACATAACAACAACAAAAAATTTTTTTACATAGCACCACCACTTGGTGGTGTGAAACCGCTGAAACCAAAACCTACGCTAGCAGCATCACCGCCACCGCCAGCACTGCCACCAGCACCACCACCCCCAGCACCACCACTTTCTCCCCCTAAATCATCAAAATTAGGGAGAAGAGTCCACGGACCGATCTGCATGAATGCATTTCTGACTGCATTCATGCGCAGTTCATTTCGCACATGCCGAGCTTCATGCTCAGCATCACGAAGATGCAACTGTTGAACAGTCTGTTCAAGCGCAGCAATGCGAGATAGCAACTCAGATGAATTGCTACCACCAGCAGCTTCTTGAGGTCCCTCCTCGACCTCTTCATCATCAGGAATGGTAGTGGCATTCCGTTTTTGCTAATCAATGGCTTGGGCGATATTGTAGTGATCATAGACGTCAGATTTAGCAACTGGGGTCAAATCATCATCAGAAATTTCTATACCTTTTGACTTTAACAAGATTATGATAATATTAGCAAAAGGTAAGGCTTTGGACCCTTTTCGGAGAGCTGCAAACATGACTTCTATGAAGATCCAGGCAAGATTCAACTGGGTCAGATGTTTGAGACGGTAAGAGACATAGAAATCTATGTTGCTTGGATTTCTAGTAGCCTTACCGTTGATGCAGTACGTGACCACAACCAGCAGAATGCGATCCACTAATGGCATGTTCTGAGTCTTCTTTGAGGGTAAATACCCCAAATCAAATTTTACGTCCTGCTCACGGACGCTGTATTTGCTGCTCCAGTCAAATACGGAGAAGTCACTTAATCCCTCATTCCGGATTCTCAAAACTTCACAGATTTCAAGGACATTGAAGCTGAGAGGAGTACTGTCAATAACTGTGCGAAGGGAAAAAGGTTGAGACTCAGATTGTGGAGTGACCCACAAGTTTGAATAGAACAGTCTGGTGTGATCGCGTGAGAATTTCTTCATATCAAGTCTGGACCAAAGAGAGATCCATCCTTGATGTTCCAGCAAGGGAACAATTTCAAAAGCGCTGCTTGTCTTAGGGAGATTACTGAGATTGAGCAGTTTCAGAGGGATGATAGGACGATTATTTGCGACCCATTTTTCAAATAGCATATTTGAGTGGAAGGAAACATAAACACCTTTGTCAATGTGACGTGGTGGTTTCTTTATTTCGGGTTCAAACTTCTTTAACCAAGGAAAATTTTCCTTGGTGAGCCCTTCATGAATGGACTTTATTTCGGCAGGTTCAAGAATCCCATGCCCAGTAGTTTGTTTTCGTTTTTGAGAGCGGGGGCGTTTAGAAGGACCAGCAGAAGCCATTTGAAGGGAATGTGAGTAAGGTTTTTGAAAATAAGGAGTTTTTAGAAGAGTTGCAGGGATGATTTGGAGATGAGAAGAGAAGGAATGAAAGATTTGGCTTTTAAAGGAACAGAGGGAAGATGAAGGGATAGAGGAGTAATGGAGGAAGGAAGAGTAATGGGAGAGTGGAAGAGTGGGAGAGAGATTTGAGGAAGAAGATGAAAAGATGAAGTGAATGGGGAAGAGGAAGAGTCAGACGTGGGAAAGAGAGAAGAGGAAAATGGCGGCAGAGAATTGATGGTCCTTGAATGGCGTGAAAACTGAAGAGGCGGCGGAAAAGACAGTGAAGAAATAGGGTTTAGGCGCCTAAAGTGACTTCGAACGACTTCACAAAATAGGATGAAGCGCTTAAAGTCACATTGAACGGTTATGGAGATGCAGATTGAGCGCTTAATGTCACTTTGAACAAGTGAACTCATTTAGATGAAGCGCTTAATCCAACATCGAACGCGTGTGTAAAGGGACATAAAGCGCCTGATGTCACTTCGAACGAGTGACATCCTTAACATCAGGCGCCTGATGTGATATCGAACGCCTGAAGCAAGTGTGATGAAGCGCCTTATGTATACTGACCTTGAAAATTTTAAAATTTTCGTGCTCAAAACTCAAGATGGGTTTTATCAACCCATGTTGAGCAACCCCAACATACTTCTTATAAATGCAAAAACATTACTAGGTAAGGGTTTCGTGAAAATGTCCGCTAATTGGTCTCGTGTAGGAACGAATTCCACACTTACCAAGTTCTTTTGTACACAATCACGGATGAAATGATACCTCACTTCAATGTGCTTAGTCCGACTATGTTGGACGTGATTTTGTGCAATATTAATAGCGGACGTGTTATCACACAAAATTGGTACCTTTGAGAAGTGAATGTTATAGTCATTTAACGTATTAGTCATCTATAATAATTGTGCACAACAAGAGACGGCCGACACGTATTCGGATTCCGCCATAGAAAGAGACACTGTTTTGTTTCTTGGAAAACCAAGAAACGAGACAATCTCCAAGAAACTGACAAGTTCCGGAGGTGCTCTTCCTAACAACTAGACTCCCTGCATAATCAGAGTCACAATATCCTCTTAAATCAAAACATGCATTTTTAGGATAAAATAAACCAAATTTCAAAGTACTTCTAAGGTATCTAAGGATGCGTTTTACCGCAATAAAATGCATCTCCCTAGGATCACTTTGAAATCTAGCACATAAACATACTGCATGCAAAATATCGGGTCTACTAGCCCTCAAATAAAGTAGACTACCTATAATACCACGATACAAGGTTACCTCGACATGCTTTCCTTTTTCATCCTTGTGAAGCTTGGCACTTGTGCTCATAGGAGTGTTTACCTCTCTTCCTTCACCAAAAATGTACTTTTTGAGCAAATCCCTTGTGTATTTGGTTTGGGAAATGTACACGCCTTCTTCGTTTTGCTTGATTTGTAATCCAAGGAAATAGTTAAGTTCTCCCATCATGCTCATCTCGAACTCACCTTGCATAAGACTAGCAAATTGCTCACAAAGACAATTGTTAGTAGCACCAAAAATAATATCATCAACATATACTTGAATAATTAAATGATTTCTACCTTGTTCCTTTATAAACAAAGTAGTGTCAACTTTACCTCTTGAAAAACCATTATTAAGAAAAAAAGTACTTAACCTCTCGTACCAAGCTCTTAGAGCTTGTTTGAGGCCATAAAGAGCCTTTTTAAGTTTGAAAACATGATGTGGTGAATCATGACATTCAAACCCGGGAGGTTGTGCAACATACACTTCTTCTTGAATAACACCATTCAAGAAGGCGGATTTAACATCCATTTGGTAAAGTTTAAAATCCCTATAACAAGCATATGCTAACAACATCCTAATAGCCTCAAGCCGTGCTACGGATGCAAATGTCTCATCAAAATCAATACCTTCTTCTTGACGGTATCCTTGAGCAACCAACCTAGTCTTGTTTCTAGTGACATTACCTTGATCATCCATCTTGTTACGAAAAACCCATTTCGTACCAATAATAGGATGATCGTGTGGTTTGGGAACTAACTCCCAAACATCACTTCTTTCAAATTGGTTTAACTCTTCTTGCATAGCCAAGATCCAATTTTCATCAAAAAGTGCAACTTTAATATTCTTAGGCTCTATAAGAGAGACAAATGCATTCTCTCTATATTGCCTTCATGTGGTGATACCCCTATTTAGATCACCTATGACCAACTCTTGAGGGTGAGAACTTTTGTGCTTAAATGATCTAGGAAGATTGGAGACATCTCCTCCAACTTCCTCATGATCACGTTCCGGAAGAAATGAACCTTCATCATTCACATGACTTCTATGTTCCGGAATGTGTGATGCATTTTTTACATTTTGTGTATCGACATGAGTATGAGAAATATTTCTATTTGACTCACTAAGTTCATGCACACAAGGTGGAGGAGTACCTTCAGTAGGTTCAACTCTCAAGTCAATGAAGATGTTTCCATTTGGAGGATTATCAACAATCTCTTGTTGAGGAACAACCATAGGAATATCCTCAAGAATTTCTTCTTGAGGAGTCACATCTTCATCTTCTTCACAATCCTCATTAAGTTTAGGTTCGTCACTAAGTGACTCATTAAACTTAACATGGATTGATTCTTTCACCTTTTGACTCCTTTTGTTGAAAACACGAAATGCCTTACTATTTGAGGCATAACCTAAAAAGATACATTCATCCACTTTGAGGTCAAGTTTGTCCAAAGTATCCTTGGTATTAAGTATGAAACACTTGCAACCAAAGACTTTGAAATACCCAACATTGGGAACTTTTCCATTCCAAAGCTCATAGGGTGTCACATTTATGTATGGTCTCAAATAGACACGATTGATCACATGGCAAGCGGCATTTACCGCTTCGGCCTAAAAATATTTGGGCAAACCGAACTCATTCAACATTGCTCTACACATTTCTTGTAGAGTTCTATTCTTTCGTTCGGCCACACCATTTTGTTGAGGAGTTCTAGGTGCCGAAAGGTCATGAGAGTATCCTTTAGATACACAAAACCTTTCGAAATCACCATCAAACTCGCCACCACGATCACTACGGATGGTCTTAATGGTGTCACCCACATGATTTTCCAATCGTTTACTTAGACTCATAAACTCACTACATGCATCACTCTTCTTAGCTAGAAACGTCACCCACGTATAACGAGTATAGTCATCTACTACCACGAAAGTATAATGTTTACCACCCAAACTTTTTGTTCCAACATCCCCATACAAATCCATATGAAGCAATTGTAGGGGCTTGGAGGTGGAAATATTTGTCTTGGAGCTTGTTTTCACAAGCTTCGCCTTTTGACAAGTGTCACATAAGTCATGGTTTTCGAAATTCATTTTTGGAAGGCCTCAGACTTTACCATTTTCACAAATAAACTTAAATGTTTTGAAACATACATGTCCGAGACGTTTATGCCATAGTTGCGTCAAATCATTCTTAGCAACTAGGCAAGATACATTTTGAGAAACCAAATCATTGATGCTAAGTTTGTAAATATTTTTGAAATGCAAAGCCTCAAATAAGATATTATCACCCTTTTCACAACACACTTTGTTTTCAAAAACGTTACCTCATAATTAGCATCACATAGTTGACTGACACTTATCAAGTTAAACTTAAGACCTACAACATATAAGACATCACTAAGAGAGAAGGAATCGTTATCCACAATACCATGTCCTTTGATTTGGCTTTTGCTACCGCCAAAGTGGACAATTCCTCCATCTTGCATAGTGAGTCTATGGAAGAGACGTTTGTCTCCTGTCATATGGTTGGAACACCCACTGTCCACGACCCATTTGACCTTCTTGTCTTTGCTTTCTCCATTGAGTGCTAGGGCCTACAAAAGAACCATATGAAGTTGGTACCCTTTTTGTTTTGGGTCCTTGAAGGTTAGTTACCTTCACTTCGCCTTTCGGCACCCACACAAGACTCTTATTATTTTTGATTTTACACACTCTCTCTACATGGCCCTTTCTATTGCAATAAAAACATGTGGGAATGTGTCTGTGTGTATAAGAATGTTGATTGTTTTTAGCTCTACACACTCTTTCAATATGACCCTTTTTATTACAATAAAAACATGTAGGTATATGTTTGTGTGAATAAGAGTTTTTATTGTTTTTAGTTCTGCACATTCTTTCTACATGACCCTTTTTATTGCAAACAAAACATGTAGGAATGTGTTTGTGTGGATAATGATGATTATCATGCTTGTGTGTTAACACGTTCCGTGATTCCCGTTTAGGGACAACATTCTTTGGCATTAAAGAAGGATTATTTTTCACGGATTCAACACAAGATCTAGGCACCTTAGTTTGCTTTGCCTTGCTTTTAGGCATGTGCCTTTGCTTCTTCAAGGGAGCTTGAGGCTCCTTGAAGTGTGATGCTTGTTCATTGGTTTTTCCCTCTTTAGATGCATACAAAACACTAGATTTAACCTTAGGTTTCATACTAGGTGAGGATGCATCTTTGACTACCTTAGTTTTATTTGCACTTTTCTTTTGAGAATTCTTATTCTCAACGGTTTTATGAGAGATGCTTGATTTTATCAAATCATGCTTCTCCTCTAGTGCTATCATATGCATAGTTAACAACATTTCATACTCAAGTTGTAATGCAATATGATTTTCTACCGTGTCGTTGTATTCGTATATACATGCTTTAAATTCCTTTTTGACACGAGTATATTTTAGTTCTTAGAGGTCAATTTCTTGCACTAAGTCATCTCTTTCATCTATTAATCTATAATGTGAGGATGTAGTGCATACCTCCATATCGTCTTTGATGGCCATAAGAGAATAAAACTCCTTGTTGAGATCATCGTCACTGACCTCCATGAGAGTTAGATTCTCATTGTCATTGTTATCGCTTTCGGATCCAGACAATAAGCATTTCCAATGAGCTATTTCTTCTTGTAGATCCTTCTTCTTTTGGTAGAAGGCTTTCCTGTCTTTTGGGAAGCTCACATGGTCAAACGTGGGTACTTTGACCTGTACACTTGAGATAGAAGGGAGTAGTGACTCTTGTCTTCTTCTTCTAGAAGCATCACTCATTGGAGAACTTGCATCAACAAATCTGAAGGGATCCATACTTTGAAGATCAAATCTTGCTATTTGAACTCAAAATCACAAGATGTAGCTCTGATACCAATTGTTAGGTCCCTTAGAACACACTAGAAGGGGGGGGTTGAATAGTATGTTCACCAAGTATGGATATTTTATGGATATTTTTCGTTTTGGAGTACAACCAATACTTGGGTGTGTTCTTTAGAATGAATAAACACTTGCAAGGAAGTAAAGAACACAAGTATGTATAGAGGTTCAAGTCAAATGACTCCACTCCTCTACCTTCTTAATTTTTCACAAGAAGGATTTTGAAAAGGGGATTGTTATTTCAATGGGGGAAACAACAACTAAAAAACAAAATCCAAACAATGAAAAACTAGGCAACACGCCTAGACCACAACCGAGAGATCTTACCCTTTGAAGTCTAGCCTCCAAAGATCTTCTTTGCCCTCAAAGAAATCTTGTAGGGAGAATAGTGCACCACACACTATCAACTAACCCTTCAAAGTCTAGAAATCTCAAACAAGAAGCACCCTTGCTCCTTGATCAACAATCTACACAATCTCTCACAATATTAACTCACCAAGAAGAAGACTCTTCTTCTTCTTACAATAATCACTCTCAACAATAAAGTAAAGTATACAATGTTTACAAGTATTTTGAGAGCTTGAGCTTGAGAAAAAATCTGAGAGCATCAATGGTAGAAAGTTGGAGAAGATGAAAAGAAACCCTTGCTTTTATCAAACTTCAAGTTTCTTCCCGTTTGAAACCCTCTGCACAAACAATAATGGGTTTTGGCATCTTGTGTTGGTGTGTCCTCATCATTGGAGATCTCCCTTTAGATGTAGCAACATTCTTGGAGAGATTTCAAAAAGAATGCCAAGAAAGGAAGCCTGAAATCTTTAGTAGAGAAGGACCTGTGAAAAAGACACTAAAAGAGGAAGGTACAAAGAGTCAACTGATGTTAAAAAGTGAAGTATGAGACATTTGTAACGTTGGTCACATGAAGCGCCTAATGTGCTTAAAGCACAGGCGTTCGAAATGACTTAGAGCGCTTAATGTGAAAATGAACTGTCGTTCGAAGTCACATTAAGCGCCTAATGTGGGCAGCTTAAGGCGTTCGAAGTCACATGAAGTGCTTAATGTTGCCCTTCATGCTTGTTCGAACTAAATCTGACATTTTCTCAGAGAGAGTACTTAAGAGTACGTGCCCATTCAGGGGAAAAGTACTTTTGACTTGGTGGACCACTTGAAGCGCCTAATGTACGCGTTAGAAGTGTTCACACTTTTCATCAGGGCACATGAAGCGCCTAATGTAGGCATTCGAAGTGTCCTGACTTCCATACACTTCACATGAAGCGCCTAAAGTAGGCGTTCGAAGTGTACACACATCCAGACACTACACATGAAGCGCCTAATGTAGGCGTTCGAAGTGTACTGGACTCCACCAAGGTACATTAATCGCCTAATGTAAGCGTTCGAAGTATACGGACTTCCAACACTACACATGAAGCGCCTAATCTACTTGTTCGAAGTACACCATTGTGCAAATCATCAAAACTCTAACATATTCTAACAAGATAGAGAGCACGTGACGGATGGTGATGTATATGATGAAAAGGAAGAAGGTGAGGGGATTTCATCGGCGGTACTAATGCTGGTCCTATTAAATTAATAGCAGAATAGCATAGCCAAAAGATGAAAATTTTATGTCTAAAACGCCTTCTAAATCATTTTCACGTGAGAACAACTCCTATCCCCTATTTAAACGAGTAAAAAGGTAGTTTGAACTGGTATTAAATGACACACATTAACACTACTTTAATACGATATCTATCTAAATTTGGGTGTAACATGAATGCTATCATTCTAGAGTGGGTAGGAGTCAAACGTGACTCACCCTTTTATAAAATAAATTTTTATAAACAGTACTGCTTCTTCACTTTAAAAATATTGTCATAACTAATTTAATATATATATATATATATATGATAATATTTTTAAAACAAAAGAATTATATACTTTTGAGATAGTATACTCGTCAACCATGTAAACCTGCAAAATGGTACAATTTTTTAGCGCAGTGACCTATGGAAAGTGGGTCTGCATCCTTGAATAATCTTCTGTTATGTATGGATTCGAAGTTGTATGGAGAAACAGTTTTTTTTTTTTATTTTATCTTATAACATCTTTACTTAGTACTCATCTAAACCTTAGTGAGACATACGTCCGAGTATGTTCATAAGCAGGATGTCATAAACATTCGTGAAAATTGGATTGAATAAAACGAAGTTACAGATAAACCAAAATTAATTGATTAAAAAGAAATAAATAAACTATATTTAGGTGGGCTTGAACTGGATTGGAGGCGACCTCATTGATCATAATGATCTACAAAATCTGATACAACACCAAGAAATACCTAATGTTCCAAACATATCGAATACTTGTTTAAAAGTCAAGATTAAAGCAAAAAAAAAAAAAACATGGCAAATTTTATGACGGTTAAGTTCCGGACATTTATAGACAAATAAGATAAATAGTAATTAATATATTCCAGTAATGAATGCGTAAAACGAAGAGTTCATCCCTAATTGTTATGTTATCTATTGGTTGTTAAGTAACTACTAGAATTTAATCAATAATCCTCATAGAATCTGCCAAAGGGCAAAAGTGGTAATATAAAGGACAAGGAAAAAAGAAAACAAAAGAGAACGAAGACCATTAAGCTCTTTATTAATTACTTTGATAAGCCCATTGTCCAAGTTGCTCTTATATTCTATAAACAGACATTAGTTTGCCTCTCATTTTGTTAGACTTGGCCGTAACTACTTCTTTGTTTTTTAAATCTAACTCAAATACAGCTTTCAGGAAGTTAATCCAGCCTTTCTTGCAATATATGCATGCCTTTTTTCCCCTTGATTTCTCCGTCAATTTGAATGCTGGATGTCTTGAGAAAAATGGCCTCTATGTCTTAGCCATTTGATGAAAGCATCGAGGGTACTCATGTCCGCCCTGTGATGTTTTTGTGTAAATTCAAGAAATGTAGACCATGTAAAATCCGGATAATTTCTTAGACTTTCAGGAGGTATTAGTTCTTCAGGAGGGCTCACAATCTTGTCCATCTTTGGACATAAAAAGAAAGCAAGAGATTTCTTAGGAGCTTCAGTGTTTACAATTGCTCTATGTAAGCAACTCTTGTATCTCTTGTTTGAATGAGCCTGCAAGACATTAACAGAGAACATATTCATTACTCACTTTTTTTATTCATCACCGTACAGAAATGACGTTTTTCATAAGATTTGTGTTTACTAAATTCCTTCACTAATACACTCGTATATTAACACACCATATTCTTATTATTGTGTCATCTATGCAGCTGCATATAAAATCGGGTCTCAAAAATGTTAGGTTGACTTTACATTTACGGTCGAGCCTCCAATATACGACTTGGGCCAGATACATAGTGCCTCAACTGTGATACGCAAAAAACATTGTGCAATTGCGACAACGCTGGAGGCAACGCTAATCGATATGCCAATGTTCCACCCTCTCGAGCACCTCATACGGTCCAATGTACCTCAGACTTAGCTTCCCTTTCTCACCAAATCTCATTGATCCTTTAGTTGGAGAAACTTTCAAATACACTTTTTTGCCCACGATGAAATACAACGGTCTCCTTTTGGAATCCGCCTAACTCTTGCTACGATCATGGGCTATCTTGAGTCTTCTCGAATAATCATCACCTCCTCTAATATTTGCTCCGCTAACTCAGGTCCAGTAATCGCCTTCTCCCCAACTTCGTTCCAATACAAGGGTGATCAACATTTTCTTCCATACAAGGCTTCAAAGGGACCATACCAATCGCACTATGGTGACTATTGTTGTAAGAGAACTCCATCAACTTCACCATATTGTCCTAATTTTCTTTGAAGTCTAAAGTGCAAGGCCTTAACATGTCCTCACGAGTCTGAATAGTTCTCTCAGATTGTCCATCGGTTTGGAGATAAAAAGCGGTGCTCATTTTTAGCTCGGTCCCTATGACTCTCTGATATGCCGTCCAAAATCGAGATGTAAATCTGGGGTCTCGGTCTGACATAATACTCACTGGAACTCCATGTAGGCTGACGATGTTATCAACATATAAATGCACTAACTTCTCAATCGTCGCTTCACTCTTTACCAGTATAAAGTGTGTGGACTTCGTCGAACGATCCACGGTTATCCAAATCACATCATTGCCGTTTCTTGTCTTAGGGAGCCTTGTAATAAAGTCCATTCTAATATCTCCCATTTCCACTCCAGAATCTCTAATGGCTGTAAATATCCTCTAGGACGCTGATGCTTAGCCTTAACTTGCTGACATACTAAACACCGGGTGACATACTCAGCGATCTCGCGCTTCATTCTGTACCACCAATAGTTCTTCTTCAAGTCTTTATACATCTTAGTGGTCCCCGAGTGTATAGAAAGGCGTGTATTATGTGCCTCCTTCAACAACTCTTTCTTCAAGGCTTCATCACTAGGCACACACAAACGCCCTTGAAACCACAAGCTTCCAGCGTCGGATAACTGAAATCCCTCAACTGACTCACTCTGAAGTCTATCACGAATACTACACTGGTTCACATCATCCTTCTGAGCTTTTTTCAGTCGGTCCATCAAAGTCGGCGTGATAAACAATGCTGCCAAAACATTTGCTGTCGAGTCAACTATATCTAAGTCCAATTCTTCCGTTTCTCTCTCCAATGGGGTCTGTCTCGAGTGGCTTAACTTTCGGCTCAATGCATCCGCCACTCTATTAGCCTTCCTAGGATGATAGCTGATGGTCAAGTCATAATCTTTAATCAGCTCTAACCATCGTCTCTGCCTTATATTCAACTCTTTCTGCGTGAATAAGTACTTGAAGCTCTTGTGGTCGGTGAAGACTTCACACTTCTCCCCATATAAGTAGTGCTGCCATATCTTCAGTGCAAATGCCACTGCGGCAAGTTCCAAGTCGTGAGTGAGATAATTCTGCTTGTAGGGCTTTAATTGCCTCGGTGCGTAGGCAATAACTCTATCTCCTTGCATCAAGACACATACTACAATTAAAGGGTTAGGCCATATGTACATAATCAAAATTCATGAATTTAGGATACATATACCTAGGCCGTTCTTCGAGGCATCGCTGTATATAACAAATCCTCGAGTACCGGAGACTTGTGCTAATACCAGTGCATTGGACAACCTCCTCTTTAGTTCGGCGAAGCTTTTCTCACATTCAGGGGTCTACTCGAACTTGTTCTTCTTTTGCGTCAAACGGCTCAAAGGGACTGCGATCCTCGAGAATCCTTTCACAAACTTTTGGTAATATCCGGCTAGGCCCAGAAAACTTCTCACCTCGGTGACGTTAGGCCTTGGCCATTCAGTAATTGCCTTGATCTTCTTTGGGTCTACTACAATGCCATCTTCCGAAATCACATGACTCAAGAAGGTCACACTCCGTAACCAAAACTCACACTTGCTGAACTTTGCATATAAATTTTTCTTCCTTAGGTTCTCCAAGACCTCTAAACATGGTGTTCATCAAATCCATGAATGTGGCAGGCACATTCGTCAATCCAAAATGCATCACGGGGAACTTGTAGTTCCCAATGCTCTTACGAAATGCCGTCCTTGCAACATCGTCTGCCTTGATCCTCAATAAGTGGCAATATGACCGGATATAATCTTCGTAAACACTTTAGCATCCTGCACACAATCTCATTATATTCATGTCGATAATTAGGGTATAAAAAACTTACTGAATCGTACAGTGTTACCTTTATCTGATCAATAGATCATCGATCCTTGGTAGCAGATACTTATTTTTTGTGATTTTGTTGAGCTTATGATAGTGGATGCATAACCTTATGCTACCACCCTTCTTCTTTACAAATAAGACCGGTGTTCCCCATGGCAAAACGTTGGGTCTTATAAGCTTTCGATTCAACAGCTCTTGTAACTGCTCTTTAAGCTCCTTCAACTCAGCTGGTGCCATTCTGTAGGGGGGCTTTTGAAATCAGTTCAGCTCCAGGTATCAAGTTGATTTCGAATTCTACTTTCCTGTTTGGTGGCAATCCAGGCAATTAATCAAGGAAGACATCTTTATATTCCTTTACCACTGGAATGTCGTCGATGGATGGCGTCTCTTGCTCAGCGTTAAGGGCATACACCAAGAATCCTTCATTTCATTTTCTCAGTGCCTTGTAGGCTCGTGCTGCAGTCAAATAGATATTACGGGATGGCTTCTGCAATTTGTTGTTCTCTTGAAAAGTAAATTCCTTCCTTCGTGGGATCATTGAACACCACCTGTTTCTTCCGGTAATCAATATGAGCATGATATCAAGCCAACCAATCCATACTCAAGATAACATCAAAGTCGCTTATCTGGATTGGTATTAGTGCAGTGCCGAACTCACGATCCTCAAACTCCAGTCTGCAGTTCTTGTATAAATGGTGAGAGACAATCACTTGGTCTCTAACTGCTAGCACACGATAAGGAGTGTCTAGCCGTTTGGAGCAGCTTTGGAGGTTCTTAACAAACCTCTTAGCAACAAATGAGTGGCTCGCACCACTATTGAATAACACGTTTGCTGGGATCTTATTTATTAGTATTGCACCTAAGGGTTTAAGGATACAAACACAAGGTTACAAAGATAAAATATTATCAATTCAAAAGTGCAAAAATAAATGTACCTGTGACCACTTCGTTGGAGCCTTGGACATCAGTGTCCGTCATCGCATGGACCGGAGCGTTAGGCTTTGGTCGGCCTCTCTAGTTCTGCTGCGGTGCAGGACCCGGTGGCAACCTCCTAGGCTCAGGGCACTCTCACTGCATGTGGCCCACCTTGCCATTATTGAAACATGCACCGGCCTTCCTCCAAAAGTCCCCTTCATGGGGTGGGCCGCAAATAGGACAGGGTGGAGTCATAGCCGGCTGACTACTCCAAGGATGCGGCTGTTGTGTCTGCGGTCACTGCTGCTGTGCCTGCTCCCATTACTCCCCTCCGGGACATCTTGAACCACTTGACGGGTTGACCTCCTGTCTCCTCATGGGGCCATTTGTCCTTTAACTCCTCATCCCGTCTCTATGTATCCCTCTCCACACGATAACATGCATTGAGCAACTCAGCAAAATCCCAGGAATTTGCGTTCACTACATCCGAACGAATGCGACTGTTTAGTCCGCGCTCAAATTTCACCATCTACTACTGCATATTGCCCCATCACTGCTAGCATAAACCTTGCCAAGGTGTTGAACTGATTTGCATAGTAGGCTACGGACATCCCTGGACCCTGTCTTAAAGACTCTTATGCAGCAATCTTTTGCAGAGTAACCGCTAGTGGGGCATAAAATCTATGGAAATCCTGTTCGAACCGCACCCAACTGATAGGGTGTGGTAGATCCATCGAGACTGACACCCACAACTTATCTGCCTCTCCAATCAGAAAGGGGCGGATCAACTGTGTCTGCACCCCCTCAGGTACATGCAGAAGTGCGAAGTTATTCCCAACTTCAGCCATTTCTCTGCACCATCTGGCCCAACATCCCAATCGAATGTAAGGACATGTATACTATTTATCTCGCCATAGTAGTAGCAAGTCCCCTGTTGTTGCGCCTGTGGAACCACCCTGTTCATTGCATTTTCTATCTGCACCAAGGCACCAATCAGTGGATGAGGCAAAGCACCCTGGTTATTGCCATTGCAGTTGCCGTTGTTGTTATTGTCCCTTCTTGGCGGCATCGTGCTGTAGCGTTACAATTTGCACCGTCTATAATTTATATTGACAAAATTTAGGAGCAAGGGTTGGGTATGAGGGCATATGCAAAACGAAAGTAACTTAAGTGTGGCAATAAATAAAACGGTATAGTGTATTCTACGTGCACATATCCCCCATCCGATCATCACTTACATCTAAGATCATGTCTTAAGGGCAAAATAGTAAATTAGTTCTAAAATCATCGCCTAAATCTACGTTTCAAATCTAGATCCATGCTCTGATACCACCTGTAGCGACCCACCCCAAGTCCTAGTACTCGAAACGACTCACCCGCCGTATTTCGCTAAGAAAAATACAAGGCGTCGATACAATCAATTGCACGTCAGCAAAATAACATAAATCGATGTTAGCCGAAGTCATAAAAATTAACCTCGAAATAAATAATCATCCATAAAAGTCAAAGTCTCGAAAACCAAGGTATTACAAAGTCATAATGAAGAAAACAAAATACTAAGTCTGAGTCAAATCAATAAAATAAGGTCTCAACTAAAACTCTCAATTTCTCTTCATCTTGCCTCAAGCATCAATAGCTCCACTCCTGATCATCCTAAACATAGACTAACTCGTAATCTTGTTAATTTGCAAAAATATGATAAAGCGTAGTGTGAGCCACACGTCACTTAGCAAGTAACAAAACTATATTTACCATGGGATCATACACAGAAAAGCAAATGTAATAAAGCAATTAAATAACGATATGGAAAATAACATGCTTCTCTTCGCAGATAAAATTATCTTTTTACCCCTTATTTCAAACAAGCGACAAAATCAAATGCAACTAAGTCATCAACAAGCAAGTGTTAGTACAACCAAAACCATGATGCAACTTCCCAAATCAATGCGATGCAAAATGATACGATGTTTCGATACAATACGATAATCTCAATCCGATAAGATACGACACGATACGATGTTCAATGCAATGACCATGACACTTACCTTACAAGTGAATTATATTGCAAGACTTACGGACTTGATCCCCTTATGGTCGATGTGTCCAGACGACCTATCTTGATATAGTCATATGTGCCTGGTGGCCCAAATAGCGGTCATATATGTGTCTAAGCGGCCTATCCAATATATTCATATGTGCTCGAATGGTCCGTTTGTTCGGAACTAATCAAGCTTCACAACATTTTTCTCTTGTAAGGGTGACTTTCAAAATATGCAATGTTCAATTTCCAAAACGATTTTGATTTTCCAATGTTCGATAATTTCCAACAATCAATTTCGATCACATTACAAATATCAAATACCATCACATATACGATTTACAATTACGATGTCTTAACCAACACCACTCACGTATACATATATACACATACATACCCATGTCCATACATATGCATATACATGCATATACATAGACACATCTCCCTCGACCTACTTTTCTCCCAACCCACTACCCAACTCACCTCACCCTCACCTCCTACCCCTCGGTCCCCCTCACTACCCTCAGCCCATCACCTCTCCCTTTCCCAGCTCCCTCGTTCCAGCCTCCATTTCCCCCACACAAAACTCTAATCTCACTCCCCCTTACCTAACAACATCGGTCCTAACCCGCTCGCACCAGTCATATGTTCTCACATTTAACCTCTTAGACATCAAGTACAGTTCACGCCTTTGGCCGGCGCGTGAGCCACACGCACCACCACTGCTCTGGATCTCCGACCACCAGAATTCTTATCTCCTCATTTTCAAACCTATTCCACCCTCAAACAGTGAAAATTTCCGCTTTTCAAAATTTATTTTCTCTTTCAATTACTTCATACAAACCCTAAAATTCCAGCACCCTATGGTTCGGCCATAACCCTTTTTATTTCATCACATATAATTCCCAAATAACATAAACTCAATCACATAAGATAACCCATATGATAATACTTAATATTATGCAATATATATATACATATGTCATGAAATTGGCCGCTGCCCCAACCCATACCCGCGGCACCCCAAACAAGACAAGCCAAAAAGAAATAGACGTCATGCATATACATACATAATCGATACATACATATAGCACATACATATAAGATCAATCATCTATGGAATCACAAATACATTATGCATGGTCTGATCTTACTACGAAAATAGCGCCATAAGTTATGCAAAATCATAGCAAATATAGATAGGGTACTTGCCTTGATCCAAGTATACTATACCGTAAATCGAATTGGGGTTGAAATTAGACAAAGTTTGGCTACCTTCTTCCTCTTGGAGCTGCAGCCAAATGGTGTGGGAAGGGCAGCAAGATGCCGAAATTTTTTTGGGGGCGTGGGAGGGAGAGGCAGCCGGGTAGGGGAGGGGAAATTAGGATGGGAGTAATTTATGTGTGTTTATCTATGTATATATAGAGTTAGAGTTAGATGGATATGTATGGTATATTCCTAGTTAGACATGGAATTACCATTTAATCAAACTCTATCCTAATTCCTTTTTGCTATTCTACTTAAGATTGTATTGTTATTTCCTACATATTTATCTACACAATAAATAAACAATAAAAAAAATGAGGGCCGTAACACTGGATGTTTGCGCTTTCTCGATTGTACTCTCTTGCTTTGGTGCTGCTCTTTGAACTCACTTCAAGAACAACCACGTAATCCCTTTGCGTAAAACACAAACTTCCTTCTAATACATCATGTGCTAGGGGCTCTACCTCTACCTCCGCAGTCTATAATTCCGTTTGTCAAACATTTCGTTCTTCACTCACTATACATCATAACAAACCTTTATTTGGGTCACGTGGATGGTCACCACAAAAAATAGACATATAGCGACAGACAAAAATCGTCGCTATTTCGTCGCTACAGACATACAGCGACGAAATAGCGACGAAAAAAGTAGGTCGCCATACGGCTTGTCGCAAAGTGAATTTCGTCGGTGAAGCGTCGCTATATTGGGACGGAAAAATTTCGTCGGTGTTTCGTCGCACAGTTGCGACGAAAATCTGTCAGTTCTGCGACCAGTTATTGCCGTCGTTGTTTCGTCGGTGTATTTTTTCGTCGCTATTTTATAATTTTTTATTTTTTTATTTCCTTTCTGCGACATATTATTTCATCGCAAAGTTTCGTCGGTATATTTTTTCGTCGCTATTTTTAAATTTTTGATTTTTTTATTTCCGGTCTGCGACATTTCGTTTTCGTCGCAGGTTCGTCGCTATTTTTTAATTTAATATTTAATATTAATTAAATATTAAATATTAAATATTTTTAATTTATAAATAATACAATATATTATTAATTAAATAGTTTTTATTATTATTTAATTTTTATAATATATTTTATTTTGTATATTAAATCATTTGTACGAATGTTATACCGAAATACAGTACTTGCGTATTGAAGTTCGTAAACAACACAAACGAAATAGAATCCGTATAAATGTCATATAAAAATATAAAAGTACAAAGAATATGTCAATACAATAAACGAAATAGACTGTACGAAAAATCAAAAAATGAAATACTATGCAGAGGAAGATGGAGGGGGATCATGCGGAGAAGAGTGACCATCAGGGGGAGGGGGAGGCTGAGGCTGCGAGGAGCTGGAAATCATAGAGATGATGAGATGCGATAGCTGCGAGATTTGCTGGTTCGTCTGCTGCTGCACCTGCATCGTCTGCTGCTGCACCTGCATCGTCTGCTGCGCATGCTCAACCACCTGCTGAAGCGCCTGCTGAAGCGACTGCTGCAGCTCCTGCTGGGTCTGAGTCAGCTGCGACCGCAGTGCTCGTACGCTCTCCTCATGCTGCGCCCTGATGGTCTCCACCTCATGCTGCAGCGCCGAATGCTCTGATTCCAGGCGCGAAAGACTCTCTGGGGCCGTAGAAGGCGCGGAGGTGCTGACCTAAGAGGAAGCACCTGCATACAGAACTTCGGGAAAGAATCGCGGCGCTGCTGATCCGACCCCGTACACCTCCCTCTTCTTCTTATTCTGAGGGCCGACGGTCCAAACCGCATCCCAATAAGCGCGGTTCTTGTCGGCCTCTTCTCCCCTAAGTGCGAGTAGTCTGTTGTACTTGTCCTGAAATGAGAATAAGAATTGTTAGGGTTTAGGGTTTAGCAATAAAACAAACTAAGGAAAAAACAAATGATATCGTAGTCTACTTACACTGATGTCGCAGGCCTTCGCCGTGATCCAATCCTCCGTTCCGTCGGAGGCTTTCTTCCGATGCGTCTTGTAGAAGAGATCGTAGGAGGCTGGCCACTCCCCCGTCTCCTCCTGCTGAAAGAATGAAATAAAATATGTTAGTGAAATCCATAATTTTAAAAATTTCGGCATGACCTATTCGTTTATTGGAGGTATCCCGGCCTTAAAGGCCTCTCCCAAGTCAAAGCAAAAATAAAAAGAAAAAGGCAAATGAACACATATACTACTTAAATTAACCATATACGAATACCAAAAAAACAACAGCGCAACATAAGAAATCAATGAATATAAATAATCCACTTAAGTCAATGAATGTAAATAATCCACTTAAGTCAATGAATCTAAATAATCCAATGAAATCAATGAATCTAAATAATCCAATATTAAAATACTTACCATAGAACGCATCGTGGTGGCGTGGAAAACCGACCCACCTGAGTGTGTGGCAGGTGCTGGGCCCTGTACATTACCGCTGCGCCGGTTCGCCGCGTTCCGGGCGCTGCGGGCTTGGGTAGCAGGGTCCATCCAACCTGCTATCCACCCCGCCCAGGTGGCCTCGGATATGTAGGCAGGCCTGGCATAATTGGGGTCATGCTCCCACTTGGTCTTGTGCGAGTTGATGAAGTCCCTGTAGCATGTGGCTGCTCCACGTCGTGGGCGATGTCAGCTGGCCAGCTGTACGCCTTCTGCAATTATTATACGGAGGAAAAGTAAAAACGTGGTTAGAAAAGTAATGATCGATTACGTATCAAAAAGTGAAATTCACCAAATTTGAATACCTGAAACTCATCCCAGTAGAATCTACGTGTCTGCATGGTGACACAGGACCAGACATATCCAGCTGGGTCCTGCCTCAGGTGGAAGGACCGAGTGATGCAACCGGAAATCTGGCCCGAGTCCGGTGCAAACCTGAAAGAGGTGAAGTTGTTAGGAAAAAATAACGCGTGAAATATATTTGAAAACGTGTTAAAAAAAATAAATTCTTACTTACGTATGGGTATCATATGACCAAGGGAGGGCACGACGCCCTTGTATGACACCCTCGTCCGATGCCGCATCAGACGCCGGATGAGGTGCTGAACCGGTGGGTGTGGGTGGCGGCGTAGATCGGGGGGTGCGGACCTCTCGGCAGACCCTAAAAGGTCTGCGTCCGCAGCAAGAGCTGCGGTCGAAACCGACCCAAGCTGCTCATGCTGAGAGAGGAACATATTAAACTCTCCTGAGATGTCATGTGTAGATCGAGTCGGTAAACCCTCACTAGCCATCAGATCTGCAAGGGTGAAAAATTTAAAAGGCACATTCAACGAGTTTAGGACACCGGTTGGCCAGACAAATAAGATGTCCAAAAAATGACAAGTGTTTGCATACATTTAATGCAAGATATTAATAATTTTGAAAATTTCGGCATGACCTATTCGTTTATCGGAGGTTTCCCGGCCTTAATGGCCTCTCCAAAGACAAATGTATGTCCAGCTCTCGAGCTTAGTAAACACTCCGAACTAGTATCATACCGAAAATCATATGCAAACCTCTTACAAAACAGTTTGTACATGCATCATTCATTGGCCAAGCACACCACATTTCTACTAATTCAACCTTAACAACAATTTTGGTGCATACGCACCCTAGTCACCAACAGCCCTTTTTCGGTACATCACCTATACATACTTATTATAGATAACTTGTAACGGCCCACCCCGCCCACATCCCTATGCCGCCAACAGCCACCCCCCGCCCCACCCACTCCCGCCAACAGCCCACACCGCCCACAGCTCACTCCCGCCAACAGCCACCGCCCGCTCCACCCACTCCCGCCAACAGCCCACCCCGCACACAGCCCACTCCCGCCAACAGCCACCCCCGCCCCACCCACTCCCACCAACAGGCACCCCCCGCCCCACCCACCGCCAACAGGCACCCCTGCCCCACCCGCGCCAACAGCCACCCCCTGCGGCGCCAACCCACCCGCGCCAACAGCCAACAGCCATCCCCTCCACACCTAACCCCACCCCACAAGCCACCCAGCCCGGACCCCCGCCACACCCAGGCCCATCCTACAGCCCCACTCCCGCACCCCCGCCGCACCCAGCCCCACCCCACAAGCCACCGAGCCCGCACCGCCACCACACCCAGCCCCACCCCACAGCCCCACCCCGCACCCCCGCCACACCCCAGCCGCACCCCGGGCTCAACCACAGCCCGCCACCCCAACCACAGCCACCACCCCCGCCAACAAACACCCCCGCCACATCCCACCCCTGCCCACATCCGATATAACTAATGGGAGAAATAGGGAAGAAATCATTAAAAACGTTAAAACGAAATATAACTAATTAAAATCATTAAAAACGAAATAGGAAGAAAAACTAACCGGAGAAGGGAGGTCACCGGAGAAGAAATGGAGATTTCGCCGGGGGAGGAGAGGGGATTTCGCCGGGGGTCTGAGAGGGGATTTCGCCGTGGGGGTGGGAAGAAGAGGCGGGGGGAAGAAATGGGGAAGAAGAGAATGGTTTTCAGTTTTTAGTCAAAAATTTTGCGACGCACTAGCGACGAAAGTCCGTCGCTATTACTGTGGCGTCGCTATTTCATGTGTCGTCGTTATTTCAAATTTGCGATGAAAGATTTCGTCGGTAATTTGTTGGTGACATCAGTATTGGAAAAAAAATAATACAAAATATAAAGTACTTACAGACACACATTATGTATATACATGTGTATAATTACATCAACACATACACATTTTCGCCTAATGAGGTACATAAAAAATTATGACTAACCTCAATCTTCATTGTCATCCGCATCCTCATACGCATCTTCATTTTCATCCTCATTTTCATATTCATTTTCATCTTCATCTACATGCTCATCGTCCTCTTCATCCTCGTATTCGTCTTCGCCTACATATTCAATATTGTCAGGCGGTTGTATGTTGAGATGAATTTCGATGAAACTGCCGGTGGGGTCATTTAGAGGGAGGTTGTGCAGTTCAACATGTGTCGTATCCAGAACGGACGGGTTTTCTTCTTGAAATGCGGCATCCATGCCATCTGAACCTGGCTGTATACTGACATCAAACTTGCTCGATTTCACTTTGCACACGGCTCGCCAGTCTTTTGAGCTCGCATTCATCCTCGTTGTTGGATACGATAGATAGTACACCTGGGACGCTTGACTAGCCAAAACGAATGGATCGTACTTTCTGTACCGCCGCCCTTGGTGTATGTCTACCAACTTATATCGGTCGTGAACCTTTGTGCCAGCGCGATAACCTTCCCGAGTTGGATCGTACCATTCATATTTGAATAGCACCACCCGCTTTATAGGCAATGCGGGATATTCGAGCTCAATGATGTCAGTAAGGTAGCCGTAGAAGTCATCCTCGTCTGGGCTATTGTCATACCGCTTGACACACACTCCGCTGTTCTCCGACGATTTTCGGCTGGCATGGGAGATTGTGTGGAATCTATAACCATTGACAAAACACATATCGTGGCGCGTGACTCTGTTCAATGGACCCTCGGCTACTGGTGTCAGAATGTAACCATACTCATCGTCAGCCAGATGACCTTTGCTCGCCTGTAAAACGACAAGTAAGTATACATCAGCGGGGCAACAAATGCGTATCACATGACGTACACGTAACCGACAAACATGTAAACTTACATGCCACCTGAACCAATCAGCAAACTTGGCATCTAACTCATTGTTTATTGCTTCACTCGATATACCCGGTGAACGGTGTTGCAATAAATCAACGAACAAGCTGAAGCAAATTACGAATGAGTACCTTGTATATCTTTGTAATATAATGGATAGAGTAGCGAAAGGTATTTACAAATTAAAATTGGATATCGTTTATACCTCTGGAAACGGTCGACTTGACGGTAGTTGCGCAGAACATAAGAATGAGCAATCTTCAGCTCGCTGTCCCCCAATATCATTTCCTTTCCCTGTCCGTGAAATCTGATCGGATGTGTGAATATCGGGAGGACGCCGGATCTGGAAATGCCATCGTCGTTCCGGGGAACATCTCTGCACCTCGACGGGACATCTGGATCGAAGTAATGAGACACGAAGGTCGAGGCTTCCTCCGTCAGGTAGGCATTGCACATCGAGGCCTCGACTTTCGCCTTGTTCTTGATGTTCAGCTTCAAATGCCTGAGATATCTGTTCATATAGGGAATATCTGTTCAAATGCTTGCGCTTAGACACATAAGAACGTCACGTAATAAATAAGAGTACCTCTCGAACGGATACATCCACCTGTACTGAACAGGACCACCAACGCGTGCCTCGTATGGTAGATGAACTGGCAGGTGTTCCATTGGATCAAAGAAGGCCGGAGGGAATACAGTTTCCAGCTTGCAAATGATCAATGGGATTTCGCCCTCCAGCCTTGACATATCATCCGCCCTGAGTCTCGTGGATGTAAGACATCTGAAGAAGAGACTCATCTCGGTAAGTGCTTCCCATACATTGGTTGGAAGCAGCTCGCGGAATGCAATGGGCATCAACCGTTGCATGAACACGTGACAGTCGTGGCTCTTCATCCCGTGCAAACCGCGTTTATTCACGTCGATGTTCTTAGACAGGTTCGAAACATGGCCGTCAGGGAATCTAGCCGTCTCCAGCCACGCTAACAACGCATTGACCTGCTCCGCATTCAGCGTGTAAGAGGACTTCGGCATGTAGGATGTGCCAACGGGATGCAGCTCCGGTCGCATATTAAGGTCGCGCATATCAAGTCGTGCCTTCAAATTGTCTTTCGTTTTTCCAGGCACATTCAGCACCGTATTGAAAATGTTGTCAAACACGTTCTTCTCAATGTGCATGACATCCAGGTTGTGTCGGATCATATTGCTCTTCCAATACGGAAGCTCCCAGAATATGCTTCTCTTCTTCCACCCGATACAGTAACGGGCCAGGTCTGCGTTGTGGCTGCCGTCCGGATCATCAGCGACCCCCACGAATCCACAACTGTCTATCTCCTCCAACACCTCCGCACCCATGAGAAGCTCGGGCTTCATGTCCTTCTCGACGATGCCAGGCATGAACGACGTCATGTTCTTTCTGTACAAATGATGTCTGGGCATGAACTTCCTATGGCTGTCGAACCAGCAAATCTTACGTCCATGTTTCAAGGACATCGTCTTCGCTTGCTTCATGCAGCAAGAGCAAGCGTATTTCCCTGATGTGCTCCAACCCGACAACATAGAATAAGCCAGGAAGTCGCTGATGGTCCACATCAGCGCAGCGCGTAGCTGGAAGTTTTGTTTGGTCGATACATCGAACGTCTCCACGCCAAACTCCCACAACCACTTCAGCTCATGTATCAATGGCTGCAGGTACAGGTCGATCTTTTGTTTCGGATTCCTAGGCCCCGGTGCGATCACAATCAAGAACATGTACGGCTTCTTCATGCACATCCAAGGTGGTCGATTGTACAGCGTCACGATTACAGGCCACGACGAATACTGCTCTCCCGACTGTCCGAACGGGTTGAACCCGTCGGTGCATAAACCCAACCTAACATTTCTTGTCTCCGACGAAAAACCTGGATATGTCGCATTGAACGTCCTCCAAGCTTCGCCGTCAGATGGATGGCACATCTCACCGTCTTTTGTGTAGTGCTTCGCGTGCCACCTCATCTGGCTAGCTGTGGCACCGGATGCGTAGAGCCTCTGTAGTCTAGGAGCGAGAGGTAAATAGTAGAATTGCTTTCTTGGCACGTTCCGGTTTCTTTTGTTCGTTCTCCACCTGCGTGTCCCACAGACCCTGCCCTTGTCTTTATCCTCGTCGATGCCCCAGTATATGATGCACCCCTCTGAACAACAATCGATCTTCTGAACCGGCAGTCCCAACGCCTGCAGCTGTTTCTTCATCGAATAAAAACTGTCGACCATTGTGTTCCCTTCGGGAAGAGATTCCCTCATCAGCTGACACATCCCATCGTACAATCTCTCTGTCATGCGGTGCTCCGTCTTCATGCTCGTCATCCGACCGATCATGGACATCTGGATGTGACTACCGCAACCGGGATACAGCGGCGTGCTGGCGGCGTTCAACATCTCAAAAAACTGTCTTGCTTGAGGGTTCGGATCTTCCTCCACGAATACACGCGGCTGTTCATCCTGATCCTGCATTTGTAAGTACTGCTCTCCCGTAAATGCGCCGGCGGCTGCGTCTTGCACCATCTGCACGTATGGGTTGTGAGATCCCTCGCCTATTTCTTCGGCATCAACCTGACCGGGTCCCCCCAAGACGTGTACAGTTGCAGATGTAGACGCCCCCTCATATTCTCCGTGGCAGTACCATGTATGGTAATTGTGCATGAAACCTTGTTTCAATAAGTGAACCCTCACGTCACCCGGATGCATATATTTACGGTTCTTGCATTTCTTACACGGACATCTAATCTGCGTTCCACTTTCATTACTCGTTGCAAAATCCATAAATTCTTCGAGACCTTCAACAAATCTAAAACTCCACTCCCCGCTGTTTACTCTCTCGTACATCCACTTTTTATCGCTCCTCCTCGGATCCATTTTCTCGCTATACCTTCAAAATAACAACAGCTATCTTTTCTCGGTGGTGGAAAACATCAAAATTTCACACAATAGGATTTCTTCCTTCTATATTTTCGTAGAAAAGATATGATTTTTGTGTTTGAAATGGGAGAAGAATGGGAGAAGAGTGGAAGAAGAAAGCTGCGTTTTATGGTTCTCAGCGTGCAATATTACCGATGTATTAGCGACGATATAGCGACGACCATGAAACACGAATCCCGGAAACAAACAAACACAAATACCGACGACTTAGTGACGACTTAGCGACGACCAAGAAACACAAATCCCGGAAACAAACACAAACACCGACGACTTAGCGACGCACAACGACGCACGACGTATCTTCACACCATACGATGTGTTTCGTCGCTGAGTTCGTCGCTACGTCGTCGCTATTCGGCGGTGTCCGCACAGCCCGACTGTTACACTTTCGATGCATGTACGTCGCTATTTCGTCGCTATGTCGTCGCTGAATTCCCTATATAAACAGGATGGACCGTGGTTGTTGCCATTCAGCGGCTATGTCGTCGCTGAATTCCCGACTGTTACACCCCCAACTACATAGAAAACAACCTCCTTTATAATCATAAAAAAAGACCGAAATATGGTTCGTACTAAAGCGCAAGCGCGACGTGGTAGTTGCCATTCAGCGGCAAGACGGCCTATTCAACAACCCTCTTCTTCAGCGGTTCCTCCACCATAAGAATCACCCCCACAGGCTGAGTCCTCTGAACCCAGTCTTTTTGGGCCACGTCGGGATCGCCAATTGGCGATATCCATAAAGAAATACAAGAACTGTGGAAAACAGTGGATGACCTGAGAGAGCATATTATATACCAGGATGAGCGTCTCCAATACCTGGACACAAGGCAGATGCGGATTAAATCCAAAGCTGCACAGCTGAGACGCCTCCTGAAGGCGTGCGCAGAGAGTGTTGCTACTCTCTGTTCGGATGACGAACAATGAATGGCTCCTCTCCGTTATTCATTTAGATTAGTTTTTCCATTATTGTCCTAGTATATTTTGTAATTTATAATTTTATATTAATGAAGTTTTATTTTTCTAATCATCGCTTTCGTTTTCTTAATTTAAACACGTGTTTAATCTCTTACGAATTTTGACGACGCTAAAATACAAACGAAATGTGGCTCAGAAAAATTTGAGACGACTAATTGACCGACTAAACATCAACTATATACCGACGAAACTTAATACAAAGACGAGAACCTACTGAACATATCGACGAAACTTAATACAACGACGAGACGAGAACCTATTATCCGCGAAACTTAATACAACGACGAGAACTTATTATGCGCGAATTTATTGGAATTTAGCGACGCTTTACCGACGCCCTAGCGACGCACGACGTCATTTCACCCCATTCGACGCGTTTTGTCGCTACGGCGTCGCTAGTGCGTCGCTATTCTGTTCAGTTCCCAACGGTTACAACGTACGATATTACGATATTATCTTCACACCTATTTCAAGTTGTGTCGCTAATTCGTCGCTAATGCGTCGCTATTCCGCTGTCCGTTCAGTTCCCAACGGTTGCAATTAATTAGAACGTGTTTACGTCGCTAATTCGTTGCTAAGTGCGTCGCTAATTTGAACGAACCGTCACGCCCGCACACATTTCGTCGCTAATTCGTCGCTAATTCGCACGAAGCGTCACACCCGCACATATTCCCATCTTGGTTAACGGTCGAAGAATGCGTCGCAAGTTCGTCTCTATATCGTCGCTAAAATTACCTATTTATACCCCAAACATCCGCACATATACATACACACATACAAAGTTATAAAACATCAAAATATGCCGCGTCGTTTTAGAAGAACCCCAAGGCGTGGTGGAGGGGCAAACAGTGCACCGCCACAAGGGCCTCCTCCCCAACCACCATCGGTTGAGCGGGAGGGTTCCGTATCTGTGTATGGCCCGCTACCGCGAGAGGATGCTCAAGAACAAATGCCGGAACAGGATATCGACTACCGTATGCTGATAGCAAACATGCAACATCAGTCGAGACAACTGCACAGCATGACTAGAAGGCTGCGGAAGTTGAAATTCAGATATTCCAAACTGAAGCGCCTCCTCAGAGAGTTCGCAGATAATGTGGCAGCCACTCTTTCTTCCGATGACGAAGAGTGAACGGCCCCTCTGCGCCTCTCTTTTAGATTTCTTTTTTTAATTTTTCGTTTCATAATGTAAATTTTTATTATTAAATTAATAATTTTTTTTCCAATCACTGCTTTCTTTTTTCTTAATTAATACACGTGTTTAATCCTCGACGAATCTGCGACGACACAATGACAAATCGGAATATGAACGAAAAGTAAAACAAAACGTTTGCGACACGCGGGTTTCATCGACAAAAAAACCGACGATACACAACGCCAAGAACCTACTCACCGACGAATTTATTTTATCATTGTTCTGGAATTTTAGCGACAAAATAGCTACGATATAGCGACGTAAGGCTACAAACTACATAGCGACGAATAAAACACACAGAATAGCGACGCACCACCGACAAAACACCGACGAACGTATTAATCTGACTACTTTTCTGCTAGCGACAATGCTTTTCATCGTATTTTCGTCGCAATTAACGACGAAAATTATTGCAAATGCGTCGCAAAGTACCGACGCAACACAGACGAACCACGGTTCGTCGGTGATGTTTTCGTCGGTAAATGAAATTCTTTTTGTGGTGGGTAAACAACTTGAAATATTTCTTATATGGATGATTTAAACAGAGAACACATTCTTTAATTCCATGTTTTTTTTTTTGGGGGGGGGGGGGGTGTCATTAATGAATTTTGTGTATGAAAGCCCGTTTCTGAATTTTTGTTTTTAGGTGATAAATTGATGAAACACCAACACGTAAAAAGACATGCTAGTCGTTGCAAAAGTTCCAATATACAGAATGGAATAGTCTGCTAAGAAAGTTGAGCTCTATACAAACGCCAAACAGTTCATTTCCAAATTGAGTTCAGGCATGATTCGTAGGAGACCTGGGGCTACATTTCGCAGACATCAAGAGTGATGGAAAAACATCGAAAAGAAAACACACACACGAAAAAAGAGAGAGCGAAAAGAAAGAAGTGTTATTATGTCTCGTTCAAAATTTGTTCTGGTAACAAAATGAAAAAAAATATATATCAATGTGAGCGGGCAAACCATGCACTATAAGCCGATTTTCCTAACACTAATGAAACATTAGCGAAATACAATGTAAATGGAATTACTTAATTAAAACAATTCGCACGCATTTTACGATCACTGTCTAAGTTACAAGTCTTCAAGAGTTTAATCCATGTTGGTGATCCGAGGCAGGTTGAACTTAATCTGTCATATTAAAGGGTCAATCAATGATTGGGAGCTTTAGTTACCACGTCAGCGTCTTGATGTTGCGAGGGAGAGATAGTTGGTTCCATGGATTTCGGAGGTAGCAGCAAAGAAGGAGGCTGAGATAGCTGGAGGAAGAAGAAGAAAGAGTTAGGTAGGAATGTTTAAAACGTGTGAGAAGATGATTTTGCCCTTACTGAGACAAGTGTAGCGAGATTTAGTTGGAGGATATTTTGGTCTTTTCAGCTGTTTTCTTCTTAATTTACTCTATACCCGCCCATCTGAAGTTGTTGAGAATCAAACTTTTCCTTTGGTGAATCCATCGAGCAGTCTTCAGTTTTCTCTCCCATCTTTTTCTATTCCCTATCGTTTGGTATCATGATTCTTCTTTTGTGTCTTGTGCACTGAGATGTTTGCATATTGATTGATTCGTTATCATGAGCTTTTTCACATGGTATCAGAGCGAAATTGATGAATTTTGGTACATTTATGGTGTCAAACAAAAATCGTTCTTCTTCTGTTTTCCCCACTGCTCCTTTGGATCCTTTTGATGATCCATTTTACATTCATCCGAGTGATAATCCATCTATGATATTGGTGTAGCCCTTACTTGATGGAAACAATTATCACGAAGCCTTAGAATCAAAGAATAAAGTAGGTTTTGTGGATGGATCGATTGAGAAATCTACAGAGAGAGCAAAAAGATATAATGCTTGGATAAAAGCCAACAACATGGTGGCTTCTTGGTTAGTTAATTCATTAACGCCTAGGATTGGTCAAAGTGTAGTTTGGTTATATTATGTGGTTGACATCTTGAATGACCTAAAGTTTAGGTGTGGCAATGCTGACTCATTTAGAATTTCAGATTTACAAGAAGAGTTCTATGCCATTAAGTAGGAAGATAGTAGTATCACAGAGTATTACACCAAGTTGAAGAGTGTGTGGGAAGAATTAATGGTGCTGAAGTCTGCTCCCACTTGTACATGTCACAGGTACACCTGCAACCTTATTGTTGAAATTAATAAGTTTGTGAAAAATGACTATGTAATAAAATTTCTAACAGTTTTAAACGATGAGTTTGAGACAGTTAAATCACAAGTACTACTTTCTACTCCTTTGCTAGATCTGAAAACTGTCTTCGCTATGGCAGAGAAACTAGAAAGGAAGATGACTTACTCAGGCAAATAGGCACAGTTTATCAATAGTCCTTCGACAGTGATGAATATTAATAGTGCCACCAGGATCAATTCATATGTGCCTAGGCCTTTTAGTAATAGATCAGTCAATACTTCTTGGCAGAGACCACATGGGAAAGGTTTCATACGGGACATGCCAAGGTCTTGTCCGAATGGTGTTAGAGTGCCTTTCTACACTCACTGCAAGATCACAGGACATATAGTTGATAGATGCTAGAAGAAACATTGGTACCCTCCAGGATTCAAACCCAGAGCACTGAAGGAGGTGGTATGCAATTTCAAGATGTTGGGAGTTAGGAAGAGTATAAAGGGCATGGTGCTGATGAATGTATGGATCAAGAGGTAAATAAATCCAAGACTCTTATGTCTCAGATGACACCAGCTCTGACACAGAATCAATATACTCAGTTGATGAGTATGTTGCAAGAACGCCAAGAAGGTAGCAGAAAAATGGTTGCTGATCCTGTAGGTACCACAAGTACTCATCATGATGCTATGTCAGCACAACAAACTACAACTTCAGGTAAGATGTCAGGTAATGCATTACAACAGAACTTGAACATATGTACTTTGGATTCTAGAGCTGGTGATCATATTTGTTCCTGCATCCATCTGTTTGAATCTTGCAATCCTATTGACACCATCTCTGTTAAATTACCTGATAAGTTTCTTGCTAAGGTAACACACATTGGCATAGTGAAGGTTAATCCAAACTTAATCCTTACTGACGTTTTCTTTGTACTAACCTTTGCTTTCAATTTGCTATCAGTCAGTAAGCTTACCCAGTCATAAATGTTTGCAATTGCCTTTTATTCACATGTTTGCCTAATTCAGGACCTTAGAACCAAGAAGATGATTGGTAGGTAAATCAAAGCTTATACCATCTCCATGGCACTTCAAAGACTCTTTCCTCTCATACCTCTCCCCTTGCATATACTGTCAACTCTTCAGACACTTTGCTATGACACTCAAGACTTTGGCACATGTCTACATCAAGAATAAAAGAAATTCAGAAAGTTGGACCTTTTGTAACAGTCCCTGATTCCCCACATCTGGTATTGTATGCCCTCTAGCCAAACAAAAAAGAACACCATTCACAGTTTCTGTTTCAATTTCTTCTGCTCCTTTTGCTCTTGTACATATGGATTTTTGGGTTTCATATAAATACCCAACAATGTATGGACAATATTACTTTCTTACTGTGATTGATGACTACAGTAGATATTGTTGGGTGTATATGATGAAAAACAAAGCTGAAGCTAGATCCATTGTCAAAAGCTTTTACCATTTTGCTTCTGTACACTTTGATACCAAGATTAGAATCCTTGGAACTGATAATGGGCAGGAATTCAAAATGACTGCATTCTTTGCTTCTCATGGCATCATTCATTAGACTAGTTGTGTCAACACACCACAACAAAATGAGATTGTTGAGAGGAAACACCAACATATACTCAATGTAGCAAGGGCACTTAGATTTCAGTCTCATTTACCTTCTCCCTATCGGGTTTTTTTGTGTGCAACACTCAGTCTACCTTATCAATCTTACTCCTTCACCTGTCCTCCATCAGAAAACACCTCATGAACTCCTTTAAAAACACCACATGTTTATAGTCACCTTAAAGTTTCTGGGTGCATGGCTTTGGCACTAACGCACAGAAGCACAAGGAAAAGTTTGCAGCTAAATCACTAAGGAGTGTCTTCCTAGGCCTTTCATATACTACCAAGGGACACATTCTCCAGGACCTTAATACTAAGAGCATCTGTATCTCAAGGGATGTTTCCTTTTATGAAACAATATTCTCTTTCTCCCAAACAGCTCAAACCAAACCTCTTGACAGCTTGTCCTCACCTTCTGCTGATGCCACTCCACATACCTTCTGTAATGGTGAATCAAAGTCTATCTCTCAACCTATAAACCATATAGACCCTCCTATTCCAATTGCTGACACTTCCAGTCCACTTGATTCTTATTTACCTTCTCCAGTTTCTCAGTCTCCTCCATCTGACTCTTATGCCTCTCCTCCCACCAGATCAAATGATCCTGCTTCTGATCCTCTATCGCAAGACACTTCAATGCTTTCTGGTACTATTGTCATTGAATTGATTATTGCTCAGAATGATGCACCTGTTCCTAGGCCCCAGCGTGTCAAATAAGCGATGCATATCTTCAGGATTATCATTGTAATTCCTTTACCTCTTCACATACTACCACACCTTCTGCTTATACCTCACCTCATGCACTCCACAAGTTCATGAATTATGCATCATTATCTCCACATTACAAAGAATATGTTTTAAGTCTAAGTGTACATACAGAGCCTAACAACTACGCAAAAGCTGCTGGTTCAACTGCCTGGCAGACAGCTATGGCCACTGAGTTGGTAGCCTTGGAAGCCAATAATACATGGTGTATAGTGCCTTTACCTGAAGGTAAACGACCCATTAGGTGCAGATGGGTATATAAGGTCAAGTTGAGAGCTGATGACACTATAGAAAGGTACAAAGCAAGGCCTGTAGCTAAGGGCTACACTCAGCAATATGGCATAGACTACTAGGATAACTTCTCTCCAGTGGCTAAGATGACTTTAGTCAGGATGGTTCTGGCCATGGCAGCATGTTTTCAGTGTCATGTTCATCAACTAGATGTCAACGATGCTTTTCTGTATCGTGATCTTCATGAAGACCTATATATATGTTGCCTCCTCAAGGTCTTAATCTCTCAGGATTTAACATGTTTTGTAAGTTACACAAATCTCTATATGGTCTCAAACAAGCGAGTAGGGAGTGGAATACAACCATGACCAAGTTTCTAGTTGCCAAAGGATTTTAACAATCCAAGTGTGATTATACTCTATTTACCAAATCTGTTGGCAGTACCCTTTTGATCCTCTTGGTGTATGTAGATGATATCATTGTCACTTGTGACAATAAGAGGGCATTGTAGACATCAAACAGTCCTTGCATGATGAGTTTAAGATCAAGGATTTGGGGCAACTGTAGTTTTTCTTGGGCATTGAGGTGACAAAGGTTAAAGGGGGTGTTCACATCAATCAGAGGAAGTATACTTTGGAGCTACTAGAGCAGACTGGGTTTTTGGAGGCCAAACCTGCCAAAAACCCAATGTAGAGTCATGTTAGCTTGACACACCAAGATTCGCCACCATTATAGGACACTACTTAGTATAGAAGGCTAGTACGCAAGTTGATTTATCGTACCATCACTAGGCCTGAATGCTTTCTCTATGCAGCAACTTAGTCAGTTTATGGATTGTCCCACTGAGAATCACTTAAGAGTAGCATATAGAGTCCTTAAATATATCAAAGGGATGGTTGGACATGGGTTTTTGTTTCCTAGGGCTGGTGACTTGAAGTTGAAAGCATTTGTGGATACTGACTGGGGAAGCATTTGTTGAAAGCATTTGTGGATGCTGACTTGAAGTTGAAAGCATTTGTGTACTGTGTCTTTCTTGGAGATGAACTAGTTTCTTGGAAAGCCAAGAAACAGACAACAGTATCTAGGTCATCAGCGGAGGCAGAGTATAGAGCTATAGCTATGGTAGCCTGTGAAGTCCAATGGCTCCTGTATCTTACGAAGGATTTAGGCATGGGAGACTAGAGGCCTGTGGAAGTCTTTTGTGATTGCAAGAGTGCAATCTATATTGCAAAAAATCCTATTTTCCACGAAAGAACGAAGCACATAGACATTGATTGTCATATGATGAGAGATAAGGTACAAGATGGTGTACTGAAGCTGATGCCTATACGTACTGATTTACAACTTGCAGATTTGTTCACCAAAGCATTGGACTCTAGAAGATTATTATAGTTGGCCTATGAAGTAGGGGTTTACAATTTGTATGCCAAGCTAAGCTTAGCTAGCTAAGCTTGAGGGGGGTGTCAAAGTTACAAGTCTTCCAGAGCTTAATCCATGTTGGTGAACCGAGATAGGTTGAACGTAATCCATCAGATTAAAGGGTCAATCAATGATTGAGAGCTTTAGTTACCACGTCAACGTCTTGATGTTGCGAGGGAGCGATGGTTGCGTAGTGGTTCAGTGGATTTCGGAGGTAGCAGCAAAGAAGAACGCTGGGATGGCTAGAGGAAGAAGAAGAAAGAGTTAGGTGGAAATGTTTAAAACGTGTGAAAGGATGATTTTGTCCTTACCGAGGCAAGTGTAGCGAGATTTAGTGGGAGGGTATTTTGGTCTTTTCAGCTGTTTTCTTCTTTATTAGCTTTGTAACCGCCCAGCTGAAGTTGTTGAGAATCAAACTTTTCCTTTGTGAATCCACCGAGCAGTCTTCAGTTTTCTCTCCCATCTTTTTCTATTCTCTATCATTTGATATCATGATTCTTCCTTTGTGTCTTGTGCACAGAGATGTTTGCAAATTGATTGATTCGTTATAGTGAGATTTTCCACAGTCACCTTCAGATTTTTGACAACCCATAGGAGCTGTTTAGTTGAACTGCCACTGTCTGCATGTGTTTCCGCAGTCAATAACTTCGTGTGTCAACGAATTCGCTTTCCAACAATTTATCTAAGCAAATATTGAGAAGTTCGAAATTTTGTAAACGTACACAGAAAAACGATACAAATGAACAATTCTGTGATGGATAAGAAGATGAGAAGATCAAGAATCAAAAAGAAGCAAGAAGAATTGACCAATGATCAGAGAGAATTTTTTGGAATCAAATTTGCAGAATTGCAAAACTATATACCACCTTCTTCCAGCTGCAATTATTTAAACGATTTACAAAATGTATGAAATTACAAAAATGGCCCTAACTAACAACTCCTATCAGTTATTAAAATAAGGACAAAATCGTAATTTCTCTTATTTCAAACATTGGCGCGTTTAGTCGTCTCCTTCCTTCAGCTTCACCTTCCACCCTGCAAGTATCACACCTCCTCCGCAATTCAGATGCGCTCTCTAACTGCTCATTCCTTGCACACCCTTATCATCACGTGCATCTAATCCTCTCAGCTATTAATAGCACGTTTTGATTGGATGGAAGACCGCTGTACGCAACACGTCAAGGCACTGCCACTCACCTTACTATTGTAACTGCTATGTTTCTTCAACAAAGTTGAATAGCTCTTATTTGTGGTAGCAAGATTCGTTCGGATGATGAAACGTCGTGGTGACTCCGCATTCACATATTTTGAATATGAATGGTGACTCCGCATTCATATATTCATATATTTTAAGAAACTAATGCCTTTGGGTGTTAAATATATATAAATGGTGAGTCCGCATTCATGTTCAGCTGGTGCAGCAAAACTTTGCACTTCAACAACCTCTACCTCTGTAGTCAATAATTAAGTTTGTCAACAATTTCGTTCTTTACTCACTATACATCATAACAAAACCTTTATTCGGATCAACTTGAAATATTTCATAAATCGATGATGTAACGACAGAGACTTCTTTAATTCCAAGTAAATAGGGGGGGAGGGGTTGATTAGTTAATTTTGTGTATCATAGCCCATTATTCATTTAAAAATGTTTTACGATGCTAAATTGATGAAACTCCCACATGTAAAAAGAAGACACGCAAGTCGTTGCAAAAGTTCCAATGTAAAGAAAGGAAGAGTCGGCTAAGAAATTTGAGCTCTATACAAACACCAAATAATTCATTCCCAAATTGAGTTCAAGGCATGATTCTTAAGAGACCTAGGACTACACTTTGTAGACATCAAGAGTGATGGACATGTGAAGAAAGATACAAGTAGGAAATGCAGAGAAACCTTTTTTGTATTTCGTATATTTTTTCAATGAATAGTATACATCTTTACACTGTATCTTATAGGAAAATTTACACACCTATCTAAGGAAACTATCAATCATACTTAATTACATATCAATCACACTTAATTACAATAGATCCTAAAAACTTTCAATCAAATCTTTTCCAATACTGTATTTTTTATTTACGATATACAATCACTGACTGTCAACACTCTCTCTCAAGTTGAACAGTGAGATCCACAATGTTTAACTTGGACAGGATGGCTTCAAATGACCTTCCATTAACCGCTTTGGCTAACACGCCTGCTAATTGATCTTCTGACCGAACATATGGTAACTTAATCAGCCCTCCTTCCAAATTCTCCTTGGTAAAGTGTCGGTCAATTTCTATATGCTTGGTCTGGTCATGTTGTACCAGGTTTTCAGATATACTAGTAGACTCCTTGTTGTCACAGAATAGAGGTGTAGGTAAGCTTACTTGTAACCCAATATCCTTAAAAAGTTTTTGGGCCATAATATCTCGGTGATCCCTTTCACAATTTCTCGGAATTCTGCCTCCGCACTGAATAAGGCGACAACCTTTTGTTTCTTACTTCTCCATGTTACAAGGTTTCCTCCTACAAGTGTAAAATATCTAGACGTGGACTTCCGATCTGTCAAGCTGTCTGCCAAGTTAGCGTCTGTATATGCCTGAATATTCAGATGTCCATTATTCCGAAACATTATACCTCTCCCTGGTGTAGCCTTTAGATATCGCAAAATACGTATTACTGCATCCATATGATGTACCTGCAGACTATGCATGTATTGACTTACCACACTTACTGCGAAAGCGATATCGGGTCGTGTATGTGACACGTAGATTAATTTGCCAACCATCCATTGATATTGTCCTTTATCTATAGACAGTGCTCCAATAATTATTTCGAACTTATGATTAGTGACTATAGGCATGTCGCATGGTTTGCAGTCGAGCATTACCACCTCTGTTAGTAAATCCAAATTATATTTCCGCTGCCATATGTAGATCCCATCTTTCGACCTTAGGACTTCAATTCCGAAAAAGTACTTCAGATCTCCAAGATCTTTCATTTCAACTTCAGTGAATGTCTACGAAGATGATACATCTCCTTGGCGTCGTTTCCGGTAATAGCCATATCATCAACATAGATAATCAAGCATGTTATCTAACCTTCTCTTCTTTTAACAAATAGCGTGTGATTGACATTGCTCTGGCGGTACCCATCCTTCTTCATGACTCTAGTAAATCTGCTAAACCAGGCTCGAGGAGATTGTTTGAGTCCATATAGCGCTTTCTTTAACTTGCAGACTTCTCTTCGTTTGAACCCTATAGAAATCCCGGAGGAGGATCCATATAGACTTCTTCTTTCAAGTTACCATGCAAGAATACATTTTTAACATCAAACTGTTGAAGGGGCCAATTCTGAGTTGCAGTGATGGAGAATAACACTCGGATGGTATCAATGCGAGCCACGGGTGAAAAAGTTTCTACATAGTCGATGCCGTATGTCTGGGTATACCCTTTAGTCACCAACCTGGCTTTGTACCGTTCAATAATCCCATCTGCTTTGTGCTTCATTGTAAACACCCATTGACAACCTACTGACCTTTTTCCGGCAGGAAGGATGCACTTTTCCCATGTTTCATTTTTCTCCAGGGCTTGCATTTCAGTTACCATGACCTCTTTCCAAGCTGGTTGTTCTTGGGCCTCTTCAGCAGTTCGTGGTACCTGTTCTAAACATAAAGACACAAAGAAACCTCAAGCCATATCAGATATTCCTTCTAACGATGTATTTATTAGATACCTTGATGTTTTCGATACTTGAGTAAGAGAGTTCGCTGAGGAGGGACTCCTCGTTTTGTTCTTGGGGTAAGACCCGTACCTCCTATTGCTCAATAGAAATATTATCACCTAAATGGATTCTGAAATAACAAGAGCATTCGTGTCTGTAGTGGGTACAATGGAAGTATTTGTGTCTATAGTGGGTATGTGTGGGCTTGGATCATTTGCAGTTATAGAGTTAAATTGATCACTGCTTGTATCAAAATATCTTACCTCTGACGATTCATTCGTTGGAAGAGGATCATTAGGTGGTATAGGTGCCTCGGGTGATATAGTGTCAGGAGCTATAGCACAGTCGGCGCCATCTACTTGCTGTGTTGGAACAGCTGTCGGACAATTGGGTTGTGTCACCAACTAATCGAGGGTTTCAATATTTGGATAAGTGCACTCCCCCTGAACCCGAGATGGGAAGGAATAGTAGTATTCAGTTTCAAGGAACACACAATTCGTGGTAACGTGAATACGGCGGGTTCGGGGATTATAGTGTCGGTATCCTTTCTAGGATGAGGCAAAGCCAACAAAAATACATCTCTCGACACAAGGATCAAGTTTAGTGTGCTCGTGTTTGAGGCTATGTATAAAGACTGTACAACCAAATACACGCGGAGGTAAAGTAAAAATTGAGGGTATATCGTGCTAAGTAGATAGGGTCTGAAGTGGTGTCTGATAGTCGAGGATTTTGCTTGGGAGTCGGTTAAGAAGGTATGTGGCAGTAGATACAACCTCCGGTCAAAAACTCATCAGGACGTGTGAGTCAATCATCATGGCACGAGTCATCTCAAGGAGTATACTATTTTTTCGTTCAGCAACCCCGTTTTGTTCGGGGTATGTGAACAGGAAGTTTGATGTATTATGCCATTTGTATGAAAGAACTGGACTAGGTCCCCGGTAAGATATTCCCCTCCATTGTCAGAGCGAAGAATTTTGATTTTTCTATCAAACTGAGTATGAACCATATTATAGAAGTGAGTGAATTTCTGGTAGACTTCAGATTTGTGTTTCATGATGTATAATTATGTCATGCGAGAAAAATCATCCACGAAAATAACATAGTAGTGAAATCCAAGGGGTGTATTGTATGGAGCGGGACCCCAGACATCAGAGTAAATTAAAGAGAACATTCGATCAACATGAGTATTATTAGCAAGATAAGACGGCCAAGTTTGTTTTGCCCGGAGGCATATATCACAAGTAAAAGTAGTTGGGGGGGAAGTAAACAAAGTAGGAAATAGACGATGCAAATAACCAAATGACGGGTGCCCTAATCGGTGTGCCATAACCACACCTGGCGATTAACCGTCCCGGTAGCAAGATTAGGCTGTCCCTGTTGTGCCACCACATCAACAAAGTACAGCGCGTGGCGCTCAGTACCACGCCCTATGATCGCCCCCATACGAATGTCCTGCAAAAGGCAAAAATTAGGATATAGCAGAACAGTATAATCCAACTCTTTAGTAATTTGGCTGACGGACAACAACTTAGTGGATAACGAGGGAACATAGAGACAATTGTTAAGGGTAATAGTAGGGGTAATCGAAATGTTGCCACCTCCAGCCACTGGGATTGTGGCCTAATTGGCGGTCTCAATAGTGGTTTTAGTGAGAGGAGTAGGCGTGGTTATATTGAAAGGGTCATTAGTCATTGTGTTTGCCGCCCCACAGTCAAATATCCACTGAGATTGGTTGTGGGTGGTATAACATTGGGACGTATTTGGTAATGTGTGGATTGTGGGGGTAATTGAGACATTTTGTCTGATCTTTGGGTCTGATCTAATAAGGGAGGTAACATTGGGGGCTTAGAGAACTATTCTGAGACTGGTGGGGTCCGGATGGAGGTTTTAGAAATAACGGGGCCAGGTTGTTATTAGCAAGTTTAATATTCCAATTTAGTACAGGGGTTGGGGAGGCAATTTTATTAGACGGTGGGTTTATTTAAAGGGATTTTGGGGTTAGGGTTAACCCTAACCGCATTACCTCTAGCGGCGGCAACTTCTTCTTCCTTCCCTGATGCTGCCATGGCTGCTCCTGCTTTCTCCAGTGGCTGTCTCTGATGTCCTCCTCGATCATGCTCTTGGCTGCCAGTATCACCTTCAGTAGTCTGAGCTACTGCATCCTTTCCTTTCTTTGATAATCTCCACCATTCGGGGTACCCGTGAATCTTAAAGCAGTTGTCTCTGGTATAAACCTTTTGTTTACAATGGCTGTATTCCATGTGGGCCTTGTCCTCCACCCGACGCTGTGATGGCTGGCCTGAGCGTGGTGGTGGATTCTCTCCTCCATTTCGCTGTCTGCTGTGTTCTGATGCCTTCATTGTGAGACCTTGACCTACCCCAAGTGATGGCAGATTGTCTGATGGGGTTATAGCCAGGACTCCGTCCTGGATATTTGAATGGCGTAGTTCATTGTATGCCATCTCCACTGTTGGTCTTGGCTCCCCCTTGAGAATTTCCTTTTTTGTGTCTGAAAATCGGTCATCAACTGCAAGAAGCAGTTGATACAGTCTCTGTTCCTGGACTTTTTTTGTATACATGGCTATGTCTTTCGGAGATTCCATGTGGTTTGGATCCATGGAGTCTATAGCCATCCACAAACCTTGAAACTGGTCCTATAGTGTTTCAAGCGGTCGATTACCTTGTTTAATAGTGTAACACTATTTATGAAGGTCGAAAATTTGTAGTGGGTCTCCTCCTGACCCATACGTGACTGCCAATCCGTCCCAAAGTGCTTTTGCAGTTGGGTATCTTGATACGTTGTTTACCAGACTATCATCAATGTTATCAATTAACCAGGTAAACACTAGCTGATCAATTTGTTCCCATGCTGTATAGGCTAGGTCAGTTGGCAGGGGGTGGAGGAACCCCTGTGATGTGGGCGCTCCTCCCCCTGACTCAAAGCACTATTTTGATAAGTCTGCACCACAGAGGATAATTGGTGCTTCTGAGTTTGACTTTCAACACCAGGTTGGCAGATGGAGTAGGGACGGGAGAGTGGGCATTTAGACTTTGCTGGAGAAATTTTGCGAATTGTTCGGTTAAATCAAAGTTGGCAGGGAAATTGGGTTTTGTTTCTGAACTCTCTGGTCTTGTTTCCGAACTTTCTGGCGTTTGTGACATATTAATTTGTGGTTTTTGCAGAAACACGGATTTGAACAGGGATGAACTTGATCAAAGAAACAGACTGAGACAAGGTAGACAAAGGCAATGATGAGGATACTGATCTGAGCCTTGATGGCACAGATCAAACAAATATGATACTTGGTCAGAGGATGATTATGGCTATGATGAGATACTCCTCTGAGCCAAACAATTCTTCAAAAAGGACGGATCAGGTTCAACTGAAACGAACCTGCTCTGATACCATGTGAAGAAAGATACAAGTAGGAAATGCAGGGAAACCCTTTTTGTATTTCGTATATTTTTCAATGAATAGTTTACACTTTTACACTGTATCTTATAGGAACATTTACACACCTATCTAAAAAAACTACCAATCATACTTAATTACATATCAATCACACTTAATTACAATTGATCCTAAAAAATGTCGATCAAATCTTCTCCAAACACCGACTGTCGACAGGACAAACACCGAAGTAAAAGCACGAAAAACAAAAAGGGAGAGATAGAAAAAAAAGAAGTGAGACACAGTTACTATGTCTCATTCAAAAATTAATTATGGTAAAAAAATACATCAATGTGCTCTGACAAATTAGCGAAAATCACTGTAAATGGAATTACGAAATTAAAATAACTGGCATGAATACTACGGTTACTGTCATACTTTATTCAACCTACAGTAGCTGCTTAGTTGAGCTGTCCTCTGTCTGCATGTGCTTCCGCAGTCAATAATTTCGTTTGCCAACAGATTTCCTTTCCAATAACGGAGTTGCTTTCTTACAGTTTATCCTTTTTTCCATTTTTATTCTTTACTTATTACTCATCATGTCAATGTCTTTGTACAAAGTTGAACCCCAACCCAAAGGACTTTCAATGTCTCAGTCCCAAAGAACTGCGTGGAAGATATAAATCAGGAGTCCAGCGGTCTCCTAGATTAGGTGAGATCTTACGCAGTTAACCACACAAGTTGTCCCCCTACAAACCAGACATTTGGCCTAGCAACTTAAGTATTCCCTACATGTGATGTAAAGAGAGTACAAATTCTTTTATTATTATTATTTTTTTTACCACTAAGGTGGGCTCCTAGAGTCTACAAGCGTTGGCATTCATTAAATTCTATTTGTTCTCTTATTATAAAGTCATGAAAGAGGAGTTACTCTGCCCATATACAATCTCAAATCTAAGGGGAAAAAGTTGCCTTCACCAATTCATTCGGCCTCGTCCTCTCGGCTACTTTTCTGCTCACCATGTCTTCAGTAATGTCCAAGGCCTTTAACCGATCCTTGGCTTTTCATGCGCCAATTACAACACAATTTGCCAACTTCTATCCCAGCGTTGGTGTACAATTCTCTCTTGCCTACAATGCAGTGGTAACTTTTTCCTAACTTTTATACTTGTTGTTGGGAAAAGATAAACCCCAATCCAAAGGGCCCTCACTGTCCCAGTCTTAAGAAGTTGCGTGGAGTATGTAAATCAGGAGTCCAGCGGTCTCCTAGATTAGGTGAGATCTTACACAGTTACCCACACAAGATGCCCCCCACAAACCAGGCCTTTGGCCTGGCAGCAGAGGAACATACACACTGTGCGCGTCCCTGGATTCGAACTCATCACCTTTTGTTGGCAATCCCCAACCTAAACACCAACTGGACTATGCCCTGGGACCCTAACCTCTATACTAATTGCATTTTAGAGGGTCATTGGTTTTTATTCTTTTCTCACTAAGACTATATTGAGTTCGAAAATTTATAGAATGCCTCTCAAACATTATTATGCAGGAAATGTATTCGTTTCCAAAATCTACAACCTCAGAGCAAAAGAAGAAAAGAGTTGTTGCCACGGCCCTTGACCAATCCTCAGATTCTCCCATCAGCAAATTTAGACAAGAGGCATCATCCAACGTGGTTGTAGATGTCTGGGGAGATTTCTTCCTTGCATATGAGGCTATGGTAACTTCTATATCCTTTTAACTAATAAATAGTCTCTTAGTCCCAAAATATAAGATATCTTTGATTTTTTTAACATTATGTTGAAAAGTGAAATAAAACTTGTATTTGATACAGAAGAATATGTAATAGGCACTTGTAGGGGTGGCAATTTCAGACACGACACGAAAACATGACCCGAACCTGACACGAATTTTCGCAGGTATGGATATGACCTTGGCGGATTTTGTGTACAAACCGGGTAAGACCTGAAAGATACCCGCCAAGAACGGGTCGTGTCCAGGTATACCCGCGGGTATCCGTTTATACCCAGAATACCCAAAATTTAGAAATATATTTTAAATAAAATTTATAACTAATAAAATAAAAAAATTTCCAAAATCCTATTTCCCCTATTCGGTTCCTCCTTCTTCCATTCCCAAATCACATTTCTCCCTTCTCTGACTCCAATATCCTGCCACGCCGCCTACAGCCACTAGCCATCCCTCCACTTATTGTTGTTTCATACATTGTAAAACAGTAGTCGTTTAAGTACATGAAACCTGAAAAATCAGTTGGATTTTCTCATTTTCAAGTCGTTGATCCCGGGAAAGTTTCTCCCCCCAACTTTTTTTAGTACAACGATATCTGTGAAGTTAAAAAGAAAAAGTCATTTAATTGTTCACGTCATTTCGGCTGTTATTTAATTTTTTTTTATATTTTGATTAAGTATTTGGCATCATTCAGAGTGACAGAGTGCCTTTTAGAGCGGAAGTTGTAGAGGGAGAAATCTCTGCATTCTCTCTAGAAGAAACTTTTCTTCTCCTAACATTCTAATACCCCTACTTCTACCCTGAGATTATACGGGCTACACTATGTCCAAAACAAAGACAACCAAGGTGCATTGAAACTGAAATACGCGTTAAGGAAGAACGCCACAGCAGCATGTAGCTGTAGCACGAGCTGTATGTCAGCAAGAAGAACAGAAAAAACAGCGGCACCCAAGTGCTGAGGTAACAAGCTCTGAAGACGGAGACTCTCTCCCCTTCAACGACAGCTCGGATGAGGAAGGCTCCACCTTAAAGACCAAGAATGGGGTGCGAGCAGCTGCTGGAGATATCTCTTCTTCATCAGCGACGGATGAAGAAGAAGCAGGGATTTCAAGTTTGAATCCCAAGGAAGATGATGCTCGGAATAGAAAATCTCGCTTGAGGAATTACCCAGCGGATAAAAGTGGGGATGATGTAACAGTTGCAGTCTGTTCCAAACAACCTCCCTCCTCACGTGACTGCTACACTCTCTCTCCTCCCACACACCAACTCGCAATTGCCACCCAGTCCTGCAGCCACCAACCTGTTAGCTCCTGAGGCCCCTTCTGCCACAAGAATTGACATTTCTCAAATTCAAATAACCCTATCCTCCCCCAACAGACTACCCACCAACCACCTTAGGCAACTCCGAAAACAGCTCAGTCAATAGAAGGAAGAGCTTGGAACCCATTTTTCGAAAACAACAAGAAGCCTGAGCATGGCCTAAGGTTTAAAAAATTGAAGTGTGCACCCTAGGCAAGGTACACATTAATATTGATGAGCTGCACAGGATGAAGAGGTAGATCGCTGTCTTGTAGGCTTCTTCATCAGACGATTCCCAGGTCAGTAAGTAGTGCAAAATCTCTCCAAATCATGGAAGGCAAAGCAGAAAGTGGAGTTACATGCGTCTGGATGGATTATCTTCAAATTCGAGTCTACAAAGGAGATGGAAGAGATCCTCTGTGCAGGACCATACTTTGTATATGGGAGGTCTCTTATCCTTAAGAAGATGCCCAAATTCTTCACATTTGGGCAACTGAAATGGCAGAAGTCTCAGTTTAGGTGAAATTTCCTAACCTACCAGTCACACTATGCGTAGACCAAGTCCTCTCTGGTATCTGTTTCCAGCTCGGCACACCGCTGTATGCAGACCAACTCACTACAAGGAGGAGCACTTGGAACTATGCTCGCACGCTAGTTGAAGTGGATCTTAGCAAGGAGCTGTTGACCTCAGTAGAGTTGGTGTTCTCAAAAAGAACCACAATAAACCAGAAGGTGGAGCATGAAAGGTTGCAAATGTTCTGCAGAGACTGCATGCAGCTCGGCCACAACGTTGCCTCTCATAAAAAAGTTGCCCAGCAAACCTTGGAGGATCCTACCTCGGCCGACCTCCACAAAATTTAGGTCAGCTTGGCACAACCCAGGTCAGCTTAGCCTTCCCACTTAACACTTGTCCCCCCATCCCACCACCAGAAAACCCAGCAGACATAGGCCCATCACATCTTGACCTCAACAACCCAGCTCAGCCCAGCCACAAAAGGCCACAGCAAACCACAAAGGCCAATCTGACACCGCCCGACCTATCAACAGCTCAGCCCGGCCCACTGCCAGCTCAGCACCACCCTCTATCCCACCTCAGCCCATCCTCTACTCAGCTCGACCACTCATCACCTCGGACCAACAGCTCACCCCAACCCCCCACTCAAAATTGTCTCCTAGAAATGGCCCTTGATATACTGCAAACAGGTATTATACCAGAAAAAGAAAGCACCTCAGTCCAGCCTGGGGTCAGCTCAGCTATCCCAGATCCGACTGCGCAGACGAATGTCTACCTGGAGCACCATGTTGACAGAATAAACTCTCTGCTCCAGGATGGATTCACAGAGGTTATCTCCAAATGAAAGGCCCAAGCCATAAGGAAAAAACTTAAAGCTCCTCATGGTAAGTCCAAGGTACGGATGACCTGAACTCAATGATTATAAGTTTTTGGAACATTAGGAGATGTAACAAGCCCCTAAAGCACAATAGAGTCTATAATTTTGATAAAAAACACAGTATAAACGTCCTCAGACTATTAGAAACAAAGTTAAACGCCAAAATGTATCTATTATTGCGGCAAAAGTTTGCAGGCTGAAAATTTGTAAATAACTTTAACTCCTATGAAGACAAGAGAATTTTGTTAGGATGGAGCCCGTCCTTCGTGGATGTCCATGTCAGCTCAGCAGACCCCCAGGCCATATACTGCACAATTGTGTCTAAGGTGACTGAGAATAACTTGTCAGCCACCCTTGACATGAGTTCAACAAGATTGTAGAAAGACGTCCATTATGGTGCTTCCTTTTCAACCAGAGCTAAGCATTGACTAACCCTTGGATAGTTATGGACGATTTCAATTGCATTCTTGACGAAGAAGAGAGAATTGGAGGCATGTCAGCTACTAACTACGAACTGCAGGACCAGCTCAGCTGCTGCCTCCAAAGTGGGCTAATGGAGATCACCTCTTCAGGCTGCTTCCACACATGGGATAATGGCTCTATCAAATCTAGGTTGGACAGAGTCGTCACCAATGCTGGTCCTAGAGACGTTCCCTATGGCAAAGGTACTCTTCTTTCCCGCAGGATGCCTCTCTAACCACTCTTCTGGCATGCTCGGCCTTGATCAATCTAGGTCAACAGTAAGAAGCTCTTTCAAGTTCTTCAACATGTGGGCTGATCATGAGGACTTCCTTCCTCTGGTCAGTTTGCACTAGAGACAAAGGGTGCATGGCTTAGCAATGTTTCAGATCTGCAAGAAGTTGAAGTCCATGAAAGGCCCCCTGAGGGGTCTGAACAAGAAAGCATTCTCACACATCTCTATCCGAGCTGACCAGGATGAGGAAGAGCTGAAAATCATGAGGGAGTTTCCAGACAATTGGGGCTCCGCTGAATGGAAGAACAAGTTACAGAAGCAAAGGTACCTTGCTTTCAATCTAAAGGAGGCAGAAAAGAAATACTTTGCTCAGCTCGCCAAAGGTAACTATTTAATTTCGAGTGACAGGAACACAAAATTCTTTCACTTTATAATTAAAAGGAACAAGTTGAGAAACAGCATTACGGGAGTTCAACTAGTTGATGGAACTATGTCATCATCCATTGAGCAAGAAGCGTTGCGTTTTGTTCAGTTCTTCACAGACTTGCTTGGCTAAGTTCAGCTAGTACATGCCATTAGTGCACAAGTCTTGAACAGAGGCCCAGTGATCTCACCTCAGCAGACTGACACTCTTACTGTTTCTATCTCGGAGGATGAGGTCAAAATAGCTCTGCTCTTCATTGGTAAAGACAAATCTTCGGGCCCTGATGGCTATGTATCTCAGTTCTTCATCAAACCCTGGGAGATAGTGGGGATTGATTTTGTCAATGCGGTCAAAGAATTCTTTAGGACTGGGTATTGCTGAAGCAGTTAAATCATGCCATCATTGCTCTGGTTCCAAAGTCTGCATATGTCAAGATAGTTAAGGACTACAAGCCTATCTCCTGCTGTAATGTCATATACAAGACTATGCCTAAGATACTTGCCATCAAAATGACATCAGTCATGTCTTCCTTCATGGACCCTGCTCAGGCCGGCTTCCTTAAGGGCAGATCCATGATGGAAAATATATTCTTGGTACATGAACTGATTAGGGAGTATAGAAAAAAGAGAATTGATGCCAAATGCATGCTTAAAGTTGACATCAGGAAGGCTTTTGACTCCATCAGCTGGTCTTTTCTCAATGACATGCTGCTCGGACTTGGCTTCCCTGTTGTCTTCACTGGATGGATTATGGAGTGTGTGTCCTCCACCTTGTACTCCATCTCGCTCAATGGAAGACCTTATGGGCACTTCCAAGGCAAACGTGGGCTCAGACAAGGGGACCCTATATCACCCTTCGTGTTCGAGATATGCATGGAGTATCTCTCAAGACTCCTGCGACAGCTACACCATGACAAAGAATTCCACTTTCACTATGGCTGTGCTGAGCAGAATATCACTCACCTCAGCTTTGCGGATGACCTGATCTTCGTCTCCCGTGGTGATGTCTGCACTGTGCAAAGAATCATGGAGGCACTGAATACATTTGGTGAATGCTCAGGGCTCAGGGCTAACCTGACCAAGTCTCAGTTCTTTCACGCAGGAATTTGTCAGGACACCAACTGGTTGTAGGTCAGCACGGGGTTCTCAGCTGGAACTATGCCATTCAGATATCTAGGCATACCCATTGCTGGGCACAAGCTTAGGTGCACCCACTACACTCTTTTCATCAAGAAGCTGATGGACAAGGTGAGTCTATAGAATGCAAATAGCCTTTCATATGCGGACAGACTACAGTTGATCAAATCAGTGCTACAAGGCGTAACCTGTTTCTGGTTAAGTGTGCTGTCTATACCAGCAAAAGTTAGGACCCTTGTGAACAGAATTTGTCTTTACTTCTTATGGGTAACTCCTCTCTTGGGGCCAGAAAGACTTTGGTATGCTGGTCTCAAATTAGCATGTCTTAGGAAGAAGGCGACTAGGGTGTTCTTCAACTGAAGGCATTGGAATCTAACGCTGCTAACCAAACACCTATGGGACCTTCATCACAAGAAAGACACCTCTGGGTGCAGTGGATGAACCATAAGTACAAGCTACACACCTTGTCATGGACAAGAGCAGGCCGCAACACTGACTCTCCTCTCCTGAAAAAGATTTTGGAGATCAGAGACAAATTGCTGGCCAGCTCGGACTCTCCCAGCTTGGTAGCAAATGTTGTTACTTCATGGACAGTGGATGATATCCTCAAACCTCATTTGACGTACAATTACTTCAGGAAAAAGGGTAGGAAAATCAATTGAGGTAAGATTGTGTGGGATTCAGCTGTGACTTCCAAACACTATTTTATACTATTGCTGGCCGGGCTGAACAGGCTCTCCACGAAGGATAGACTTGTCTACTTAGACGACAAAGCATGCCACATGTGCTCTACGGGACAAGAGACACCACCTCACATCTTCTTATCTTGCTCGGCTACCAAGCAAGTTTGGATATCTATCTCGGCCTGACTTGGACTTCTACGGAGACTAAATACAGTTCACAGATTGCTAACCTAGAGTTCACGCAAATTGAAAAGGTAGGCACTAAAGGCCAAGGCAGCAAAAATTGTCTTGGCAGCTATGCTTTACACATTTGGCAGGAACAATTCTTCACGTTACCGTGAAGAATTTTTTATTTAAAAAAATTTACTTTACTTCAAGGCTGAACACCCGAACTATGAATAATTTTTTTTTCGTGAAAATAAAATAGGCAGAGACAGTTTGCGTCAACAGAGTTGACAGAAATTATTTATTTCCTGTCAACCACACTGACGCAAAATATATTTACATAAACCAAAAATGACCATATATTATTAATTCTTTAATTAAACTATTATATTGTTTAAATTTTCCCATTACTTGGGTAACCTTGGTTATATTATTATCTTTTATTTATTACGCAAATACTAAAAGCTTATATGCTTTTGCTCTGTGGAGGAGCCATTCCCTGAAGAACAAGAGCAAGAGCTACAAAAATTAAGAGAAGAAATTAGAATGATGCTGAAGACAACTCCAGATGGATCTCCCATGAAACTTGACTTAATTGATAATATTCAACGACTTGGAGTGCTCTATCATTTCGAAGATGAGATAGAATCATCCCTGTCCAGTATTTACAATTCTAATCACGACGAAACTGAGAACGACCTTCATGCAGTTGCTCTCCGTTTTCGCTTGCTTAGAAACCAAGGTTATTATGTTTCTACTGGTATGCAACTTCTTCTTTTCTCTTTATTCTTTTTTTCTTTTTGTATTATTTTATTTTGTCTTAGCTTATATTTGGCGATTCAAAAAAGGTTATAAATTTGGAGGCAAGGATAGTTTTACTCAATTGTCTAGGAAGTGAACTCTTTTGCGTTACCTTGTTATTGCTTCATAATATAACTCATACAAATGATCTGAGTCACCTGACAAGTCCATGAAAATCTTATAATCCGACTTCATCCATAGCCCCCGAGAATAGCTCATACTTCAATGTTTGACCAATGTTACACCTATTATTAACATGTTCGAATTTCATCACGTTCATCTACACACGTTGTCGAACATGTTATACTATATATGTGTGTGTATATATATCAACCCTTGAGGGAAGTAGACTGCTAACCTTCTTGACTGAAATGGAACAGATGTGCTGAAGAAATTCACTAACCAGGAGGGAAAATTCAATGAGAGAGCTTTGGCGAATGATGTACGGAGCCTTTTGAGCTTATATGAGGCTAGTCATTATGCAGTTCCGGGAGAGAACATCCTGGACGAGGCGTTAAGATTTTCAACAGCTACTCTGGAGCACATAGCGAACGGTTTTGGTGGTTACATGGCAAACAAAATCAATCTATCATTAAATTGGCCAATCCGGAAAACTCTTAATAGAGTGATGGCAAAAGAATATATAGGCCTTTACCAGCAAGACCACTCACACAATCAAGTCCTCTTGAAGTTTGCGATATTGGATTTCAACAAAGTGCAGAAAATACACCAACAAGAGCTATGTTCTCTAACAAAGTAAGAGTTATGTCTATTTTGAAACTTAAGACTTGATTCTGGATCTAACAAAAATGAGGGAAGTGAAAACGAATTAAAAGAAAAAAAATAAAAGTGCGAGATGCACCATAAGGACAAAAGGAAAGGTGAAAATTACAATCCAATGCTTCTGGTCATAAAAGTTAGTCTTTTTTAGCTTTATTATACTGAAGTAACTAAACAACTCAGTGACTCATGATTTCTATGTATATTGTGTGTGTGTCTATATATATACATATAAATATACACACGCACACATACCTTTTGCTCATTCGTTTGTCTTTTCTTTTTAAATTTTTTTGTGTGTATCTTAATTGCAAAATTTTTACTACGCATTGTCATATCCTGTGTCAAGCGGGAGAACCATACATAGTTATGATGTTGTTATTATGCTTGCAACACAAAACCAAAATAAACAAAAGAAAACATTTCAGGTGGTGGAAAGGCTTAGATTGTGCAAACAACTATCCATTTGTAAGACCCAGATTAGTGGAAAATTACTTTGCCATGGCGGGGATATATTTCGAGCCACATTATTGCCTTGGAAGGAATATAATGAACACACTTCTCAACATTTTTTCGATAATTGATGACATTTGTGACGAGTATGGAACCCCTGATGATCTTGTCCTTCTTACGGATGCAATAGAAAGGTATACCTCACACTCGGAACTTGCTCGAGTTATTTTGTCTTTTTTTTTTTTCGCGTCGGTCAAATTTGTCATACTGTCCTTAATTCAATCCCTAGGTGGAATGACGATGCTGTAAATAAACTGCCACCATATATAAGGCCCTGTTTTCTTTTTATGCTGAAATCATTTTCTGAATTGAAAGAGGAGCTTGGCAAACTTGGCACTTCACACCGACTTGAATACTTTATAGCAGAGGTATTTTTACTTTATCTTAGTATTTTTTCAGCCACAGATGAACCATCAGTTCAGTATGATAAGATTATCTGATTCACAAATCAATTTTATGAATTATGAAAACATCACCCACTAATTGAATTACTTCAAATAATTGATTTGCAACGTTTCTAAATTGTCCTCCTGTGACTCCTTGAGAGTACTTTACTCCTTTGAGAAAACAAAACATACGCCATGAAAATTTATGAATAAAACAACACCATGATCTTGCTCAATACAGAGGCGTGTGATTTTGGAAAATCTAGCTTAAACCTATCAGCAAGCAATTCACCGATGAGCGTAGATGGCTCGAGTTTCCATTTTTCTTTCATCTTTTTTAACCTATCTTATCAGAATTGCAACGGAGAATTCCGATTTCCATAAGCGAAGATTTATCCTTATCTCTATTTGTTTGTTGTAATTTGTAATTTGTGCTCATCTTTCCTTATCACTAACAAGTAATTTGTAATCTGCATATATCACGCTAGTTTTGTCATCTTAAATAAACGAGTCGACATTTCCAGTCAGTCGACCGAAAAGATTCGATCTTTTCTTGTTGTAACAAAACCTTTACAAGACTTCGTGTTTGATTGTCAAGAACAATTTATACCATTTTTGGCCATGTGTTCCTTGATTTTGACCGAGCAATATCTTCCAACCTTGTAGCTTGTTTGTGATTCAAGGACGAATTCTTATCCTTGGGACGTGTCTTCAAGTTTGAAAGATTCGATTTACAATGTTTGCTCAAGGCATTAATATAGAATCTAAGTTTGATCAAAGATCAAAACACAAGGAAAACCTTGCAAAACAGACTTAGGCTAAGATATCAAGTATACTATTTAACTCTCGTTGTAAAATTCGACATACAGCTCTATTGTAGGCTAAGTTAAGCTAAACCTAATGCACATAGGAAAAGGTGAGACTTTCACTTGAAATCAAACCCTTCAGCATCTGTCTGACTTTCCACGCTCATTCTCAGTATTCTAGATGCCGAATTTGCCAATGAAGTCCTTCTAAGAGCCATAGCCCGGGATGTTTAGTTTCGATAAGATTTTGAATCACCTTAAAATGACAATGGATGAGTGAGTTATGACCAAAAACCCGAGATGGGGTCATCATGTGAAAACCCTAAAAAGTAGGCATGTTTCACATTTGGAAAGTCTATTTTTCCATCTTCTAATAAACGTTTTTAACTACTAAAACATTCTAAAATATATAAAATAAGTCTAAAACATAATACTAAAGATTACAAGCCATGTTTGCCGGAAATAAGACCACGCAAGACCTTTTTACAAAGCGAACAACACAAGAACATATTTAGATGTTATGTCCAGTCTTACCCTCCATCCCATGCTCTTCTTTTAATCTTCAACCAGGTTTAGAGCCTCGAAAAGATGGCATCAATGTTCAGCAGTATTATCCTCTCGGTCTTGCACAAGTTCAACAAGTAATGATCGCACATCCATCTTCAATTCTTTTGCTTTGCTCCTAGTGATTGGCCCCTTTGAAGCTTCCTAGGACATGCGATCCCTTACTCCTTCCCTCTGCATGTCTCCATCTTGTAGTTTCTGTTCTTCGTTCTCGACATTTACAGTCAGTCGATGCTTTGCCTATTTTTCCTATTGATTTCTTCATGGTATCTGAGAAGGAAAACGACTAAATTACTCTCTCACATATTCCTGAAGAAAAAAATCAAATCATCTCAGAATATCTCACTCATGTTAGTGTATGTGCTCTAGGTCATGATTTGGATCTTTATGCTATACATTTGTTATTAATAAATATGTTTTATTATCCTTATTGTTGGTTAGTATGTTACACAATTATGACATATGTACCTGGTTCATTATTGTTATAGAGATAAAATAATTTATAACCAGTATGAGTATTGATTTGATAATCATTAGATGATTATGTGTATGATGATACAAATCAATTTCACAGATACTTGTTAAAGAACAATGTATTGGATAGACCCATCATAAGATTACTGCATAGATTAGCATCATAAATAAATCTCATGATAGTTATGTTTTAATCATTGGACTTGAGATTGTCATAGTTTCTGACACAAGGACTATTATATTTTGACATGATCAAATGTTATCCGTAACTAGATAATAATAAAAGTCATGACTGAATATGATAAGAATTATGTAGAGGATATTGAACAGTCAAGATAGGATTTGTCCCTCTCTTTTGAGAGAGATATCTTTTGGGTCCCTCGATTAGTGAGACTGTGAAATGCATGGTCGTGCTCAAATAAATTGATAGTGTGAGCAATATCATTTGTTTTATCAGTCTACTTGGACATCGAGTAATCATACATTTGAACAATATAAATATGACGCTGACCATGGCTTATATTCAAACTAGATATCGTGTGACAAAGAGATTAATGCATATACTATTAACAAGCTAGTTGAATTGTACTCATATTAATTGGGTAATCGTAGTACCTCGCTAGAGGTCAATTATGCATTGTTCGTTTAATAGAGATTTAACCGACTGCCAATTAATGTAGGCATATTGGGACACACACAAGAATGCATATGAGCTGAGATTAATACTAGTAGTATTAATAATATTAATATTAGATAATAATAATAATATTATTATTATTGTAATTTGTTTTCTTTAAATATATATATATATATATATATATATATATATATATATTATTGGATAATATTAACAGAATCCAAATCTGTTATGGATTTTTATTAGCCTTAACCAATATGATTTCGAATCGGATTTAAGGTGTGTGTATATATATATATATGTATGTATGTATATGTATATGTGTATATATATATACACATACACACACACACACACATATATATATATATACATATATACAGCTCTCTCTGTTATAGAGATTACAAGAAAAAACAGAAACTCTAACTCAGTTTTGGAGAAAAACAAAGTTTTTTCAGCCGCGCCGTTCTAGAGAGCTAGCACTCTAGCGGAAGTATTCGTGTAGATACCAACAGAGGGTGATCGTATCATCGCACCTCCCTCGTCTGCATATTTCAAATCTACAGAGGTTAGTTTTTGAATTTCTTTCATCGAATTAAACGAAAAACATGGATCCTTGGTATGAAATCAGATATCGATTTCTTTCGTTGCACGTTTTTGATAGCAGTGATCTCGTTGATTTCCTAACAACTCAAAACAAAAAATATATATTTTCATGGCAACCTCCGGCCCATCAACCATCTCAGCTACTATCGTCGTTGACATAAAATCAGCATATTATCTTCATCCCTCAGATCAACCGAGGCTTCATCTTGTCACCTAGTCATGAAAAAAAATGGTGACAACTACTTTGTGTGGTGGAAGACTCTCCTTAATACCCTCCATCAAAGAATAAAGTAGGTTTTCTTAGTAAAACCATCAAGAAGCCAACAGTCGGCACTGTCGAACAGTTATTATGGGAACAATATAATGCCATTGTTTTGGCATGGTTGTCGAATGCCCTTGACAAAGAATTGCAACGGACCGCAGCCGATGTCGGAACAACAAGGTACACATGGATTGATCTTGAAGTATGATACCTACAAGGAATTGACGCAAGACTATGAATTGTGGTGCTCCGTAGCCTCCATAGGACATAAGAAAGCCACAGTCTCCATCTAATGGCCGTTTAAAGACGGTTTGTGCTTAGTTGCAGCCTTATGACACGATTCCCATATGCACTTGTGGCGCTTGCTGTTGTAACCCGACCCTTAGGGGTCAAGGGAGAAAAAAAAAGAAGAAAAATGAATAAAAGGAAAGAAAATAAATACCAGGTATATGTGTTGGAATAGGAAAAGGTAGGATAGAAGCTAAATTGTAGGTGAAGTTAAAAGTAAGAAGATATGGATAGAAGTTAACTTCATAAAAATTTATTTTACATATACTACCTAACCTCACTAAGAAATTATATCTATTTATATATATATATATATATATACATATATATATATATATATATATATACATACATATATATATATATATACATACATATATATAGATATACCCCTCCCAAAATCCCAACACATCGGCGGCCCCCTTTTCGGGGAGAAAAGGGAATGTTTTGTACATTATAAACCCTAATTCCCTACAGCTATTTATACATATGCACATATACACACACAAAACGCAAAGCCCATTATCATACATAAATCGGCCAACCCATATTTCCTCCACCACCATTCGGTCAGCAGATGGGTAGAGGAAGGAGAAAAAGTTGCATGGGCAATTCGCCTGAAAAGGTAGGTTATCTTCCCCACTTCTTGGATTGCCCGCACTTTGTGTGCAAATCATGCTTGCTTTAAATTTTGTGTGTTATTTGTATATGATGTCTTATGCATGATTTATGATTTTTGTATGTTCGGATATTTTTAGGTGTGCGATGGTGTTGTTCGTGCAATTTGAAACTAATTAAAAAGAATTGATTTTTATGCAATTAGGTGGAAAATTACATGAATAACCTTAGAAATAGGTCACATAGTCTGGAAATTAGGCTGGAAATAATATGAAAATTGAAAAACGGCCCTGGAAAGCGGCGCATGTGCGTCATGCGTGCGTTTTAGGGGTGGCATGTGGGTGTGTCGCGTTAAACGGAGTCAAATCAAATTGATTTGGGTCAATTCGAAGTTAAAACGAAGATTTTATTTAGGTTAGAAGGAAATAGGATTTAACTGGAAAAAAAAAAGAAAAATGGGGGAAGAGGGCTTGGGGGACCAGGCCAAGTGGCCAATGGATCGGACCGAAAGACAGGGCGACCCAATAACCTAATTTATTAAAAAAAAGAAGATTAAGTGGACAGCGGGTCCGGAATGGGAAAAAACGGGTCGGGTGACCCGACTGGGGAAAAAAGGAAACAAAAGAATCTATAAATTAATTTCTAAAAATAAATAAGCAATAAATAAATAATTAAAAATAGTTTAAAATTCCAGAAAAATATAAATAAATTCAAGAAAATTCATAATTAATTCTTGGAAATATAAAAGGTGAAATTAAAAGATTTTTATTAAATTTCGGAATTTATAATTAACTTAACTAGATATAATAAATGGTAATAATAAGAGAAATTTAGGAAAAGATAGTATAAAGTCACAGAAAAATTAATAGAGCTAGGAAAAATGTAAGTGATGGCTAAAAACATTTTCATGTCATTCCCAAAATTAAAGTAAAGAAATTAGATGAGAAATAAATTCAAAAAATGGAAAATTAATCTTGGAAAAATGTGGGAAATATAGGGGAAAATAAGGGTAAATAGTAGAAAATGCCAGAAAATTTATAAAAGATGTGGAAAATATATTTGATAGCAAATACCAACTTGTCATCTATCAAATAATTAATACAGCTAGGGACAAATGCTAGATGAGGCAAGAAAAGGGTGCACGGACACGAGAAAAATGTAAAGATGGAATTTGCATTGCATTAATGGCACGAGCATTGCATTTATGGTGGATTGTGACGCATGTATCACAAGCACTTAGATATGATGGATTATGACATACGGGTTACAGACACTTAGGTATGGTGGATTGTAGTACACGGACTACAGACACCCAGTTTCAGGTGGCCGGTGGTGGGGGGATCCCACAGCCACAACCTAAAATGATTGACTACATATTCATAGGATATGCGACTAACAGTAGTGCATATCGGTTCTTGGTACACAAATCGGACATTCCTGACATACATGAAAATGTTGTCATTGAGTCAAGGAATGCAGTGTTCTTTGAAGATGTCTTTCCTAAGAAAGACATAAACAGTGAAGAGGCAAGTACTGGTAAGCGAGTGCGTGAAACGACTTCTCAAGAAACTGAGGAACTTCATCTAAGCAAACGAGCCAGAATACCAACATCCTTTGTACTGGATTTTCTAACCTATATGAGTTTGACGTGCATAGCTTGTTCCACTATGGAAGCTGAGTTTATAGCACTAGATAAAGCCGGAGAAGAGGCTGAATGGCTTCGGAATTCCCTGGAGGATGTGCCATGCTGGCCGAAGCTAATCGCTCCTATCAGCATACACTGTGATAGTCAGTCAGCTACAGTACGAGCTCAAAGCAACATCTACAATGGTAAGTCTCAGAACATACGTCGGAGACACACACCATGAAACAGTTGATCTCTAATGGCGTGACTTCCATTGATTATATAAAATCAAAGGAGAATCTCGTGGATCCGCTTACAAAAGGTTCAATTAGAGATCAAATGTCAAATTTGACGAATGCAATGGGACTAAAGCCTATAATGCAAAAACCTTTGCAGCAGTAATCCAACCTTGTTGACTGGAGATCCCAGAATCTTGGTTCAATGGGACAACTAAATTATCAAGTTTCAGTAAAACACTTAGTCATTCTGTTAATTAAAAGTGTTGTCTGCAGAAAGAGTTATGGTAAACTAATGTTTTTAATGTTTGCTATATCTTGGTATATCAAGTAGAGTATGGCAAAATACTCTCTATAGGAAACACCTATGTAAGTGTGAAGTGGGGCTGCTTCTATGAGAATTTCGGAAGGCTAAGAATTCTTTAAAATAATTTCTGAAACCAGGCTGTTCATGGCCAAAACGAACACAACCATGAGAACCAAAAGGGTGTTAAAGGAAATATTGTGTGAGTCTTATTATCTAGGTTCACAATAAAGGCTGACTGGTTCAAGAAATCAAGTCATTAATTAGGCGAGTGGATCCTATTCTATATCACTAGGGAAGGTTCAAAGCCAGAAGCTACCTCTTCTGATGCAACATTTTCTTGTATGACTTCTCGTTAGAGTATGAACCTGCATTTGCATTAATTTCCATTCATGTGGGGAATTGTTCGCGAAAATTGAATTTTTCAAGTGGCAAACCTTGGTTAGCAACATACTTTGAGCTTTATTATAATTAGTTTTCATTATTGACAAGTGAAAACTAATGAATCTTTAATTATCTACGTAACGAATAGTTAAGTTTTGGAATCACTCAATTACAATACGGGCTAAATGAGAAACTAACACTCAAAGCAGAAGTAAAATAAGGGGAAATTGGCTCAGTTCAACTCGTGTTCGGGCCCAGGTTGCAGATTGCAAGTTGTGGGTCGATTCATATCATTTTAGAGAAATTTTATTTAATTTTAAATTTCATCCGAGGTGATTGTAATCGGCTAAGGCTGCAATTTGAAAATGGTTAAGGCTAGCCGTACTTGTCAGACCTGACACGGTTATCTGATCTAGAGGTTCAGGCCGAGCAGTTATCTGATTGAACAGCTGTGGTAGACCTGACGCTGTTATCGGAATTGAGGGTTCAGGCCGAGTAGGTATCTGGTCCAAAGGCTGTGGTTGAACTGGCATTAACCACCTGACCTCAGTTTTTCCCTATAAATACTAGGCCGAGCTGACCTCTCTGGTCATCAATCAATTGATCAAACAATCATTTTCTCCTCTTCCTCTCTGCATACAATCTTCATCTCTGCGTACAATAATTTTGCAATCTTCCAATCCATCCGAGAAGACATAAATGCCTTACAGGTTGGTTGAGCTCATACGTTGCAGTACCGCTCATCTGAACTGATTCCGTTATATACTGTAAGATGGTTGATGCCTCCGGTTGGACACAGTACACCGGAGCAATACGTCTTAAGGATAGAATCCTGAACTCACCTCGGTTTGTCTGCTCTACTAAAATGCTGAGCTGCGTTTAGCGCAGCACTGCCGTGCCAAGCTCAGGTGACCTGCCGAGCTGATGTTGAGCTGAGATCGGCTAATGTGCGGCTGTTAGAGCAACACTGTTTTTCTGCAGTGCTGCTGTGCAGAGCTCTACTGCTGTGCTGAGCTCGGCTGGACGGCTGATAGCACAACACTGTTGTTCTGCAGTGCTGTTGTGCTGAGCTTGGCTGTTGAGGTCGGCAGGTCTGTGAAAAATGTAGAGATCAAGGGTTCTGCAATTCAGTCGTGTGAATTGCAGTCGAATTCAATTTGAGCAGCAAGAACACCAAGCTCAAGAACTACACAGATTCAAGAGCGAAGCAACACAACAACATAATTGGATTGCAAACGAGAGACACTATAGGGATTACTGAAATATTAGAGAGAGAAAACCAGAGGAATTGAGGAAGAAATCTGTAATCCCAATTATGATTCAAGCAACGAACGGAAGGGATACAAAAAGGAAGAAGGGAACTGCTCACAAAATAACTGCCACACTGGAATTTACAAGAAAGCCCTCATTTACAGTTAGAACCAATATTAACTAAAAGGGCAAAATCGTCATTACACACTATTTAAAACTTCCCGCTCAGTTTCCTTCTTCTTCTTCCAGCGTCTTTTTCTTCTCCGCATAGCTGCTCCCTTCCACTTTATTGATCCCAGTACTTCTCATCAAACACGCAAGCTTTGTGTGCTTCCTATTCCTTATTCTGACGGTTAGAGACTTCAACCCTTGTCATCTCCACCACCATGTGGCTCATCATCTCCTGAACTGTTTGCACTTTCAACAAGGTCGGCTGTCTGTCCAGGACGCAAACTCATTTACGCTGCTTGGACCGATCTGACCTGACGGACCGACCCGACCTGCCCTGAGCTTGCCAGATCGGCTGTTGTTTAATTTCTCACGAATACACTGTACAGAATCGTATTGTCTAACAAGCTCCAACAAGTAATTTGTAATCTGTATATATCACGCTAGTTTTGTCATCTTGAATGAACGAGTTCACATTTACAGTGAGTCGACGTTTTGCCCATTTCTCTTTTGATTTCTTCATTTTTTAAAGAGAAATATATAATCACTGTGAATCTACACCTGTTTCAGGCGAAAGACTACGTAAAATCTTCTTGCAAAGCCGCCTATGGATATCACAAGGGGTATATACCGACATTTGAGGAATACATGGAAAATGGAGTGGACTTCGGTGGAATATCTTTTATGTTGACAACTTCTTATCTGGGCATGGGAGATTTGGTAACCAAGGCAGTGCTTGATTGGGGAGTGAGCAGGCCATTAGCAATTCGAGCTGCAGCAAATATTACAAGACTAATCGACGACTTAACTGATGATTCGGTAAGACATGTGAATATGTAATCTCTTTCTTTTCATGAAACCAATAATATCTCACACCAACATGTGAGAAATACTAACTCCCTCAAAAACCATTAATGTTTATCTTGAATATCATATTGCATAAATTAGTTATAAGCTGATAATGTTTTGCTGCCAATGATCTTTAAACAGGAAAACGGGCGTACCACAGCAGTGGATTGCTTCATGAATCAATACGGCCTCTCAAGGAAGGAGGCAGCTGAAGAGGTTGAGAAGCTGCTAAGCAAGGCCTGGAAGGAATTAAACAGTGAATGCCTTCTCCCAACCGCCGTGCCGCTGAAGATCCTTGAGCGACCACTCAATCATGCAAAAATGATGTTTTGTTTGTATAGATATGGGGATGGGTACATGGTTCACGATAGCAAATGTAATCAATTGATCAAATCAATCTTTGCTGATCCTATCGTTTAAATGGCAAAGAATACAGGTCATTTTTCTAATGTCGTACTCATCCTACAACTATGTGAAAAATCCAAGAATTCAATCTATTGAGGATTCATGGCTTGATTCAACAGCAACATAGAATCGCATATGACTCAAATCAAAACAAGCTACAACTCAATACACAAAGCACAATGAAGATAGATGAGAGAGAGAGAGCAAGACAGCGAAGAGGGGGATAGATAACTGCCAAAAGGAATTTCTTCTCTGTTTCATTCAATTCCGTCGAACGAGCCTTATATAAGGAAGAAGACGGTTGCGTAAGGAAAATATGTAGGAATATGGAAACCAAATAAATGACAAAGCCGAGACGTGACAAGTTAGTCACTGTCCTTAAAGCAATTTTGCTCCTACTAAAGAGCAAGGTAGTCTTCAAGCAAATGTTTCCCAGGATATAACGGCTATCTTCCTTCCCTTTGCTCTAGGGGAGAAAGATTGAACTTGGTTAGTAGAAGAGAATGATAGAGGAGAAGTTGAAGGAGTCTTGGTGGTGAAAAATTCTCAGATTTTGCAAAGTTGTTGTATATCTTTCAAGATACCAAGACCTACTATATATAGGACTTGGGTTGTGTTAAAACCACTTAATAAAACTTGTTTCAGCAGTTTAAAACTCCTCCAAGATAGTTGCATATTGTTCAAAGATGAAGGGAGATGAACCTTGGACCAAAAGATACAATTCAAAACTGAAAAGTTCTGACTGTTGGGACATCGATCGATCGATGTCATCGATCGATGTCACTTCGACCGATCGATGTCATCGATCAATGTCGGACAGAAACTTTCAGCTTTGCATCCTGCCTACATCAATCGATCTATGTGTCGATCGATGTCATATCGATCGATCGATGTGATCGATCTATGTCAGACAGAAAGTTTTCAGCATTGCACCACACCACATCGATCGATCGATGTCTTCCACATCGATCGATCGATGTGATCAAACTATGTCCAACAGAACACCAACTTTATTCCAGCTTTCACTTGGTTCGATCCAGCCTATACATGGATCGATCCAAGTGACCTTTTTCAAGTTTAAAGTGTTCAAACCATCTTTCAAACTCCCAAACAACTTCATACAAGTTTTTATATAAGTTTGGAGCATATTTTAAAGTACTTTAACGTACTTTTCCAACAATCCCCTACATGATCCAAACTTATATACAAACATTTCAGAACGACAATAAACTAAACTCTCCAAACGGAGATAATAACACATAACGGAGCAGTGACAAACGTCTTGAACTTTCCGGTAGTACAATTTGTAGTTATATAAACAGAAATAGGGTGACAACCGTCTTGAACCACGTATTTCACTACTGTTTATATGAACACACAAATGACATGCCATTATCTAACTTCTTACAAGTTCTCGGTGTGGTGCATTAAAGGCCCTGCACCCAATCCCAGAATTCATAAGCGCTCTAGAGAGTTTTTCAAGCTCTCATAGGAAGCGGCCCACTTCCACACTTATGTAGATGATATTCATCAAGTGTGCACTGCAACACACCACCATTTACAATGGCTACGAATCATCCATTAAGAGACTTAAATCTCACCCTCAAACATGCAGTAAGTACTATCCTCAGACATCTACATAGGAGGGACAAATATGATAGTACTTAACAGAACTCTTCTATAACGTGTTTTTACCACATTGAACTCTGTTTGTAAGATCTCTACTAATAATGAGTTGGGCTCCTGTCATAGAGAGTTCACATCCGATTGACTTAGTCCCATTCCTCTCGATGTTTTTAGAGCCATCTTACGATTCAATTCTTTAGTTAAGGTGTCTGCAAGGTTCAACTCGGTTCTTACATACTCCAAGTTAACCACCCCAGAACTAATCAAGTCACGCACAATGTTGTGCCTTAAACGGATGTGCCGGCTCTTCCCATTGTATATCTTATTCTTTGCTCGAGCGATTGTCGCCTGTGAATCATAATGAATAAACACAGAAGGCATAGGCTTAGTCCACAAAGGAATATCAACAAGTAGATTCCTTAACCATTCCGCCTCTGAAAATGCAAGTTCTAAAGCAACAAATTCTGTTTTTATTGTTGATTTAGCTTTACAAGTTTGTTTAGAAGATTTCCATGAAATAGCACCACCACCCAAAGTAAATACATACCCACTAGTGGAATTTATTTCATCATTATATGTGACCCAATTTGCATCACAATAACCTTCTAACACTGCTGGACACCCACTAAACATAAGTCCCAAATCCATAGTACCTCTTAGATATCTCAATAATCGCTTTAAAGCATTCCAATGTTCTTTATTAGGATTATGAGTATATCTAGCGAACCGGTTTATAAAATATGCAACATCTGGTCTAGTGCAATTCATTATATACATGACACTACCAATGATCCTAGCATATTCACATTGAGATACACCATCATTTTTATTCTTTTCTAATCTCATAGATACATCATATGGAGTGCTAACAGGCTTAACATCAAAGTGATTAAATTTCCTCAAAATCTTTTCAACATTAGGAGATTGAGAAAGCATATATCCCCCACATTTTTCTACTAATATGAGACCAAGTATTAAATCCACTTTTCCCATATCTTTCATTTCAAAAACAGAGGACAAAAAGGATTTAGTACCATTTACTACTTCAATGTTTGTTCCTAATATTAACAAATCATCCACATATAAGCAAACAATCACACCATCAAGATTTTCGAATTTGCTATAAATGCATCTATCACTTTCATTTACAACATATCTATTAGCTAACATGGCATTGTCAAACTTTTCATGTCATTGCCTAGGTGCTTGTTTTAAACCATATAACGATTTCTTCAATCTACAAACCTTATGTTCTTGACCCTTAGCAATCATTCCTTCCAGTTGTTTCATATAAATTTCTTCTACTAAATCTCCATTTAGAAATGCGGTTTTAACATCCATTTGATGTACAACTAATTTATAACAACAACAACAACAACATTACCCCATTGCCTTAGAGGCTTCCGCCTATGGCGGGGTATGGGGGGGTCGGATGTACGCAACCATACCCCTGTGTTAAAAATACATGGAGGTTGTTTCCCGATGACCCATAATGAAAATTGCATGTCGATCAACTGCTACTTCACAATATAAGAAGCGCAGCTAATTTAGTGAGTCATTTTGCTTTATTCCATCATATTCCAAAGTCAAGGAAGAGTGTGTCCTTAACTCCATTGGAAATGGAAATCGTACAACTAATTTATAAATGGATGCTAATGCTACTAACACCCTAATAGATGTTATTCTAGCAAGCGGTGAATATGTGTCAAAGAAATCTATCCCTTCTTGTTGGGTAAAACCCTTAGGAACAAGCTAGCTTTAAACTTATCAATTGTTCCGTCCGCCTTTAATTTCTTTCTAAAGACCCATTTATAACTGATAGGTTTACAACCTCTAGGCAAGTCTACGAGCTCCCAAGTATTATTGCTAACTCTGGAGTCAAGTTCACTATTGATCGCTTCTTTCCAAAACTTAGAGTCTATAGACTTTATAGCTTCTTGATACGTTTTTGGATCATTTTCTATAATAAAAGCTGTAACAAAATCATCTCCGAATGCTTTTTCTACTCTTTTCCTCTTACTTCTCCTTGGTGAGATATTGCCAACATTTGCAACTTTACTAGACTCACATTTTTCATAGCCTGAACTTATCAATTCTTCTTTCTTCATAGGAAAAATATGCTCAAAAACTCAGCGTTCTTAGACTCAATAATAGAACCATCATCTATTGACAAGAATCTATATGCAGCACTGTTTTGAGCATAACCTATGAAAACACAATCGTTAGTCTTAGGACCAATTTTACTCCTTTTGAAATCTGGAATTCCAACCTTGGCTAAACACCCCCACACTTTGAAGTAATTCAAGTTAGGTGCATAGCCCTTCCAAAGTACATAAGGAGTTTTATTAGTCTTCTTATGTGGAATTTTATTTAAAATATGACATGTCGATAGCATTGCTTCTCCCCACATGTTGCTAGGCAAACAGGAACTTATAAGCATGACATTCATCATATCCTTAAGAGTTATATTTTTCTTTTCAGCAACTTCGTTAGATTGAGGAGTGTAAGGTGGTGTGAACTCATGTATAATTCCATTATCTTCACAAAACCTTTGTAAAGATAACACATTATACTCACCTCCTCTATCTGTCCTCAACCTTTTAATCTTTCTATCTAGTTGATTTTCAACCTCATTCTTATACCTAATGAACATGCTTTTAGATTCATCTTTATGAGCTAACAGGTAAACTCTAGTGTATCTAGAGAAATCGTCAATAAAAGTAATATAATACTTTTTGCCACCTTTACTTGTATAACCTTTAAAGTCTCCTAAGTCACTATGAACGAGTTCCAATTTATCTGTAACTCTTTCAACTGACTTAAATGACTTTTTATGGTGCTTAGCTTCTACACAAAATTCACATTTATCAAAGTCATCCTTATTTGTATAAGATATCAAGTTTGTGAACTTTAATCTCTTTAAGGCATCCTTATTAACATGACCTAGTCTTGCATGCCAAATATTAAGAGAATCAACAATATAAGCAGAACTAGATGCATTCTTATCATTAACAATACAAATAGCATTAAGTACAAGTAAACCTCCTGAGCAAAATCCCTTCCCAGCAATTTCCCCATTCTTGGAAAGTACAAGTTTGTCAGATTCAAGAACAAATTTAATATTAGCATTGTTCAGTAATACTCCGGAAATCAAGTTCCTACGCATTGCAGGAACGTGCAGCACATTGCTTAACTCCAGCCTTTTGCCTGAAGTCAACTTGAGAAGCACCTCTCCTTTTCCAAGTACTTGAATACCATGTGCATCTCCCAAGAAGACTTGCTCGCCATCACCTATTTCTTGATAATCAAAAAATAGATCCTTACTGGTAGCAATATGTTTGGTAGCCCCTGTGTCTACTACCCATTCTGAAGCACCACTGACAAGGTTTACCTCGGATAAGACGACCGCAGCAATGACTTCTTCGTCCGCCTTTGAAGATTCCACTAGATGTGCTTGATTGCTAGTTTGGCCTTTCTGTTGGTTGCACTTGGCAGTCGGTGACCAAACTTTCCGCACACCCAACATGCTCCTTTTAGTTTCTTCTGTCCTTGTCCCTGCACAAATGTCTTACCTTTGCTGTTGTGCTGGATCTTTTGCCATTTGGGTTTATGCTCCACCACATTGGCTTGAGATTGTCCTTCGTCATGTCCTTTGTCATCAAGTCTGTTGTTTTCTTCCATCCGGATGTGCTTGATGACTCCATCCATGGTTAGCTTGGCATCGTCATGCTTTTCTCTCTTCTTGTATTTGCTCCAAGAAGATGGAAGCTTTTCTAGCAAGGAGGCTGCTTCAAAAGTCTCATCAATTTTGATGCCTTCTTGCTCCATGTTATCCATCAATTGTTGATATTGGTGAATCTGATCATTGATCGGTATATGGTCCACCATTTGGTTTCAGAAACTAATTGACCACATACTTTCTTTTACCAACATCTTCAGAACCATATTTGTTCTGAAGTGCTATCCAAATGTCCTTTGCTGACGTAAACTTGACATAGATGTCAAACAGAGAATTGGAGAGAAAGTGCAGAATGTGTCCTCTACAAGTCGTGTTGTCAGCCTCATATTTGATTCTTTCTGTTTCATCCGTAGGTTTGTCTCGTGTCAACACGTAAGAGACAGAAATCATCTCTAGAAAGAAAAGCACATTGGCAACCCAACGTTTGAAGAACTTGCCATCGAATGGCTCCATCTTAGACATATCAGGAACAAGTGCTTGTCTGGTTGCCATATTCATCAAAATTGCTTTAAGATTGTAAGGAAAATATGTAGGAATATGGAAATCAAATAAATAATAAAGCCGAGACGTGACAAGTTAGCCACTGTCTTTAAAGCAATTTTGCGCCTACCAAAGAGCAAGGTAGTCTTCAAGCAAATGCTTCCGATGATATAACGGATATCTTCCTTCCCTTTGCTCTAGGGAAGAAAGATTGAACTTGCTTAGTAGAAGAGAATGATAGAGGAGAAGTTGAAGGAGTCTTGGTGCTGAAAAATTCTCAGATTCTGCAAAGTTGTTGTATATCTTTCAAGATACCAACACCTACTATATATAGGCATTGGGTTGTGTTAAAACCACTTAATAAAACTTGTTTCAGCAGTTTAAAACTCCTCCAAGATAGTTGCATATTGTTCATAGATGAAGGGAGATGAACCTTGGATCAAAAGATGCAATTCAAAACTGAAAAGTTCTGACTGTTGGGACATCGATCGATCGATGTCATCGATCGATGTCACTTCGACCGATCGATGTCATCGATCAATGTCGGACAGAAACTTTCAGCTTTGCATCCTGCCTACATCAATCGATCTATGTATCGATCGATGTCACATCGATCGATCGATGTGATCGATCTATGTCGGACAGAAAGTTTCCAGCATTGCACCACACCACATCGATCGATCGATGTCTTCCACATGATCGATCGATGTGATCAATCTATGTCCAACAAAACACCAACTTTATTCCAGCTTTCACTTGGTTCGATCCAGCCTATACATGGATCGATCCAAGTGACCTTTTTCAAGTTTAAAGTGTTCAAACCATCTTTCAAACTCCCAAACAACTTCATACAAGTTTTTATATAAGTTTGGAGCACATTTTAAAGTACTTTAACGTACTTTTCCAACAGGTTGTAACAGAAAACCGTGTGAAATTACAAGAATATCCTCATTGAATAGCTACCATACAGAACAAATTTAAGGGTATAAAAGTAATTTTGCTGTATTTAATTTCTTCCCTCCTGCGCTACTCTTCTTCTTCCTTCGCTCACCAGCTCAACCGATTTACCCCTTCAGCTCATCACGTGATCCCACCTTCCAGTTGCTTAATCTTCGACGCAACCAACAAACGGTGTGGATTAAACTTCTATTTCACGATACAGATGCTCTTTTACTCGGATTGAAGCTATTCTGTTCATCATTCCTAATCTCTCCTAGCATGCTTTCTGTTTTTCCCATCTTTCTGTAATTCCATCGTATTTTCAACCCCCCTCAAGCCATGCTTGCCATGAATGTTGCATACTCCAAGCTTCACCAAAAGATCACTTAACCACCTACTGTACAACGCCTTAGTAAATAAATCTGCAAGCTAGAACTGTGTCCTAATAGGCATCAACTTAATCACCTTTTCTTGCACCTTATTCCTTGCTATATGACAATCAATTTCAATATGTTTCGTACGTTCATGAAAAATTGGATTTTCAGCAATATAGAGTGCACTCTTACTATCACAGAACATCTCCACTGGTTCTTGATCTCTTATTCCCAAATCCTTACACATATATAGTAACCACTGGACTTCACATACAGTAGAAGCCATAGCCCTGTATTCTGCTTCCGCAGAGGAACGTGACACTGTTGTCTGCTTCTTTGATTTCCAATATATCAATGCCTCTCCCAGAAACATGCAATACCCTGACATAGACTTCCTAGTTTTCTTGCATCCAGCCCAATAGAATCAACAAACGCTCTCAGCTTCAAATCTCCTGTGCGAGGTAGTAACAATCCTTGGCCAATGGTTCCTTTAAGATACCTTACGACCCTATGCGCAGCCCTCAAATGATTAAGGGTGGGGCAGTCAAGCAATCGACTCAGCTGCTGTACAACAAATGATATATCCGGCCTGGTGATGGTAAGGTGGATCAGTTTACCTATGAGTCTTCTATAGGAAACTATATCTTCAAACGCTTCAAAATCATTGTGAGTCAACTTCAGGTGAACTTCCATTGGGCTAATGGCTGGCTTGCATTCGAAAAAACCAAACTCCTCCAACACTTCCAATGCATACTTCCTCTGATTGATCAGCATTCCCTTGTGAGACCGTGCAACTTCTATGCCCAGGAAAAATTTTAAATGACCAAGATTCTTAATCTTAAACTCCCTATGGAGATCTTCTTTAATCCATTCAATCGGATTCAAATCATCACAAGCCATTATGAGATCATCTACATACACCAGGAGTACTAGCAACGAATTTTCTGTCCTCTTGGTGAATAAAGTATAGTTATTTTTGGACTGTATAAAGCCTTTTGAGATGAGAAAGGTCGTCAATTTTGCATTCCATTCTCTGCTGGCTTTCTTCAACCCGTATAGGGATCTCTCCAATTCACAAACCAATCCTTCTTACAGTAACACCAGTCCTGGAGGTGGAGTCATATAAATCTCCTCATGCAACCCACCATGTAAAAAAGCATTGTTCACATCCAGTTGATGCACATGCCATTTTTGTCTAGCAGCCATCGCCAAAAGCATTCTCACGGTGCTCATCTTTGCTACGGGTGAGAAAGTGTCTTGATAATCCACCCCTAGCTGTTGTGCGCACCCCTTTGCAACTAGTCTTGCTTTGAATCTCTCTACTGTATCATCTGATTTGTGTTTTATTTTATACACACATTTACATCCAATAGCTTTCTTTCCTGGTGGTAATGCTGTCAGTGTCCATGTTTTGTTCTCTTGTAAAGCAGTACTCTCAGCCTCCATAACTTTCTGCCACTCAACTGAGCCAACTGCTTCTGCATAAGTTTTAGGCTCTGTACATGCACTAATATTTAAAATATATGATTTGAATTTAGGTGTTAACAGATCAAAGGTCAAGTACTTGTGTAGAGAATGTGGAGATGTGTAAGAGGAACTGTTTTGTGTGCTGAGCAAGTGGTCTGGTTTGATCATGTTTGATGTTGGTGCTGGCTGATTTGACACTTGGCTACATTGATAATGTTGCAAGTAAGAAGGTGGTTGTCTGTTTCTGTGAGGTCTGGCTATAGGAATTTCTATGTCAATGGATCTGATGGGAATGGATCTTGAATCATTGAGATTATTGACAGGCTTTTTAATTTTTTCATTGTCTGAGGAGGTTTCTGCTTCTATGCCAGATGATTGTCTTGGCTGATGAATGTTAGAGTTGGGATGTGTGGACTGAGGAGAGTTCTGTTGAGGAGTGGAATTGTGCTGAGGAATGGATGTGTATTAAGGAGAAAGCTGTTGAGAAGCTGTTGTTGTTGAGCCCCCCTAGATGTGGCAGTGGGAAGAAGTATGAAATCAGTGCCACAGCTAGTGGTAGGAGATGGAAATGTAACATGATCAGAAGAGTGAGGCATGAAAGAATCATGGATGAGTGTGTTTTGTGATGAATCAGGAGAGAAGGGAAATATGGATTCATGCAATATGACATCCCTGGAGATAAATATATCTCTAGATGCTAAATCTTGAAGAATGTATCCTTTTGTGTTGTGAGACAACCCTAGAAAGATACTTCTCCTGGATCTGGGACCAAACTTTTCTTTTAATGGTGAGGTGACAGTGGCATAACATAAACAACCAAAGACCTTGAGACAGTCATAAGAGGGAAGCGTGTTGTAGAGCATTTGATGAGGAGTTTTCTGGTTTAGAATAGGAGTAGGGGTCAGGTTTATTAAGTAGACGGCATGTTGCACACAGAATCCCCAGTAGGAGGTGGGAATATGAGACTGAAGTTTAATAGCTCTAGCAACACTTAAAATGTGATGTTGTTTCCTCTCAACAATACCGTTTTGTTGAGGTGTGTATATACAACTTGTTTGATGTACAATCCCTTTGGAAGAAAAGAATTCAGTCATGTTAAACTCAAGACCATTGTCAGTTCGAATCACCTTTATATTGGCGTTGAATTGGACATGTACATAATTCCAGAAACTTTGGATAATTTTTCTAGTTTCTGATTTTGTTGTCATCAAAAAAATCCAGCAATACCTACTATGATCATCAACAATAGTGAGAAAATATCATTGGTTATACATGGTGGGGTGTTTGTAAGGGCCTCATATGTCTACATGAATGAGAGAGAAGGGTGAGTTGGTTACAGAATGGGAGGTGGGGAAGGGGAGCCTTTTCTGCTTTGCCAAAGGGCATATGCTACATGACTGAGAATCAAAAGAGATGTCAACTGAGGAGTCAAGTTTGTTGATCTCCTTCAATCTGGATGAAGCTTGATGGCCAAGCCTGGAGTGCCAAAGAAAAGAAGAAGGCTTGGAAACTGCAAATGCTTGCCATGAACTAGCAACAGGAGCATTGCATACGGACTGACTAAGTAGATGATATAGTCCTTGATGTACCTCAACTGAACCAATCATCCTCTTGCTCACATGTTCCTGAATACAGCACATATTGGAGTGAAATGATAAGTCAATGTCACCAGTTAGGGTAAGCTTGCTAAGGGATATGAGGTTAAAAGCAAAAGAGGGTATGTGCAGTACATTATGCAGCTTGAAATCAGGTGAGATGTTCAGAGTGCCAATGTGTTTGACAATGACAGAATGGTTATTTGGCAATTTTACTGACATCCCTGTGACTGGCTGATAAGAATCAAATAGGAAAAGGGAACAACAGATGTGATCCGTAGCGCCTGAATCCAAGATCCATATATGAGAAATATTAGGAGGTACATTACCTTGCCACTTACCAGAGTCAGTGACTTGTTGGGCTGACAGAACAGCATGCTGGTTCCTTCACCCTTCTGTAGTGCTTGGACTCATCAGAATTCCTTTGTCCTCGTGCTCTTGCAACAGGCCAATATGTTGCACATATTGATCATATGCTAAGGAGGCGGTCACATGTGTAACATTGTCATTCACTACATCACCAGCCTGATATACATCACCCTCTGATTGAGCATACACAGTGGGATCTTGGTGCACACTAACATCATTGCTCACACAGTTTACATGTCCCTTACCCTTATAGCCTGGAGGAAAGCCATGTTTTCTATAACATTTATCCACAGTGTGACCTATCATATTGCAATGAGTGCACACAGGAGCTTTAGAGTTATAACTAGATTTCTGGTTCTGAAAATCCTTCCTGCTGCCCCTTCCACCAGGCTTCTGCTAACTGACATTTCTTGGTCTTGACACACCATAATGCTAAGAACAACTGATTGATTATTAGTGAACTGACCGTGGCCACCAGAGTAGTACAATTTTCTCTCCAACTTTACTGCCATAGCAAAAGTTGTCTTTGAATCTGGTAATGGACTAGACAGCAATACTTGCGATTTTACAGGTTCATACTCATCATTAAGTCCCTTTATGAACCTGATAACATTGTCATCTTCTATGAATTTGTTAATTTGACTGGAAACGTTACATGTACACCTATTACAAACACAGTTAGGTATAGATCTCAGCACCATGAGTTCCTCCCACATGACCTTAAGCCTTGTGTAGTACTTAGTCACAGAACCATCTTCTTGTTTAGTAGCATAAAATTGCTCTTGCAGATTAGACAACCTAAATACATCAGCATTACCATACCTATGTTTCAAATCATTCCAAATATCTAGGGCATTGTCAAACTACATCACACTTTGCCCAATAGATGGTATAACAGAATTCAGAATCCAAGAAGCAACCATATTATTTGCCTTTGTCCAAGTAGCAAATCTACGATTAGTTTCCAGAGGTTTAGGAATGATACCTGTGATAAAGCCAACCTTATTCTTCGATTCAAGTGCTCTGCAAAAGGTTCTACTCCATCTAAGGTAATTGTTACCATCCAATAATGGTTGTACAAGCACTAGAGAGGGGCTGTCTCCAGGATGAATGTAAAGTGGATCCTCAGATGGATCAACCGCACCAGATATCGTAGTCATTGGAGAATGACTGGAACTGCTGGGAGAGTCATGATTTGAAGCCATGAATGTACCAAAATTCATCAATTAATCGAGTAAAAGAGACTCTGATATCATGTGAAAATCCAAGAATTAAATCTACTGAGGATTCATGGCTTGATTCAACAGCAACATGAATCGCATATGACTCAAATCAAAACGAGCTACAACTCAATATACAAAGCACAATGAAGATAGATGAATGAGAGAGAGAGAGAGAGAGAGAGAGAGAAGAAGGGGAGAGATAACTGCCAAAAGGAATTTCTTCTCTGTTTCATTCGATTCCGTCGAACGAGCCTTATACAAGGAAGAAGATAGTTGTAACAGAAAACCGCGTGAAATCACAAGAATATCCTCATTGAATAACTACCATACAGAACAAATTTAAGGGTATAAAAGTAATTTCGCTGTATTTAATTTCTTCCCGCCTGCGCTATTCTTCTTCTTCCTTCGCTCACCAGCTCAACCGATTTACCCCTTCAACTCATCACGTGATCTCACTTTCCAGTTGCTTAATCTTCGATGCAACCAACAAACGCCGTGGATTAAACTTCTTATTTCACGATCCAGATGCTCTATTACTCGGATTGAAGCTATTCTGTTCATCATTCCTCATCTCTCCTAGCATGCTTTCTGTTTTTCCCATCTTTCTGTAATTCCATCGTATTTTCAACAAACTACGCCATGTTTTGATTTCGGTTGTTGCCTTGTCCTATAAATTACTATATCATTGAAAACATTCAATTCTTTATTCATATAAGTTTTTTTTTTCTTTCGTGTAATGCATATTGTTCCAAAGAGATTCAAAAATACAACGTCAGTACCGGCTTTCCATAACTTAGTGGAAGGTTAGGTATATGAATGCTCGTACTAATGTTGTGCAATTCAGAATAAGTCATTATAATATAACAAAGACGATTGTATTTTTTCGCATAAAAGACGATACCTCCCGATTGTTTTAATATATAACTAAGCAGCTAGAAATTGTTGGAAATTTTGGTTCTGAAGATATAGAATATGATAAAACAACAACATAAATAAAAGTCTAAGGAAAGTAGGGGAGAACATCAAAGATGTGATTCTCAAAAAGATGAGATTTTCCTTACATACACACAAGACTATAGGAAAAAAATTATAATGGTACGATAATCAAAGTGAAACAAAGAAGAAGATAATAGCCGAAGCGCAATAAGTGTTACAGTATCCTTAAAGCGAAAACACCTCCACCTGGATACAACGGGTAGACTACGCGGTAACAGTCTCCTAGGATACAACGGATTCTTCCTTTCGTTTGCTCTAAAAAAAGGAAGATTGAACTTGTCTATTTGAAAAGTTTCATACCAGAGAAAAAGAAAAAAGGCAAGGAAGACATTTTGCATGTTTTCACAAAAGAATTCAAAAAGGTTTTTAAGCATCATTTATAAACATATCGAAAACTTGTCTTCAAAACATTTTGATCCTTGTATTTATAGACTTCAATTCACAAGAAATAAGTTAATTTGATACCTCTCTACAAAATTTAACTTTCAAAATTAGTTTATGGTCATTCAAGATTGAAATAAGGTCTCTCACATTGTAGAACTTGCATCATTTCATCAAAAGACAGTAGAAATTTTATGTTGTCTGCACCGGCCGAACGTTCAGCCAATTTGACGAACGCAGGATTCGAAGTTTTTGAATGTTGCAACTCAAAACTCATCATCGAACTTAGGACCAAATGCTTGATGAATGGCTTTACCAAACGTTTGGTGTTGTGTTTGGTGACTAGACAGAAACTTCAAAATTACACCAACTCATAGACCACACTCAAAGCTTATCATCGAACATTCGATCTCAATCACCGAACATTCAGTCATCTCAGATTCACAAAATTCAGAATATCATCTCACAAATCCAGTCTAAGTTTTCACTTCATCCTTTGATCAACCTTCTTACATATTTTTATACAAATATGGAGTACTTTCTGAAGTACTTTTGCGAGCTTTTTTCCAATAATCCTCCACGTGATCCAACATTTATATAAAAACATCTATGAACAATTAAAACTAACCTCTCTGGTCTTGGACGAAGATAATGACACATGATGGACGATTACTCGCGTCTTGAATCCCCACTTAGTACAAATGAATGTACATAAACTAAAGTAAGATGACATAGATGTCTTGAATTTTACCTCATTACTGTTTCTATGGACCAACAAAAGACATGTCACTGTCTACTTCACACAGGTTTGGAGTTTGGTGCAAAGTCGGCCATGCACCGAGTGACAGGTCTTCATAAGCGCTCTACTGAGTTATTGGAACTCTCACAGAAAGCGGTAACGCCTCCATACTTATATAGAAGAAATTCGTGAAGTGCGTGCTGCTCACACTATTGGACCGTAACATCTGCAATAGACATCACTAGAGAGAGAGGGAGGTGAATAATGGTTATCAAAAGTTACACTATCTTTAAACCCTTTGTAAAAAGCCCCTTAAAACAGAGTCTGAAACCTTGCAGAAATAGTATCCATTTTTGAAAAATTTAAAAGTGTCACTACGCAGCTCTAGAAATTATGAAATTTTCCAAAAATCAATTTCAAGGTCTTGAATTTATACTTTCCAAAAATAAGCTCAAAATAAAATCGTTTGCCCCTTTAAACAAATAAAAAGATTCAGATGGTCCATCTGGACATTTTTAGACAGAATGTTGTCAAACTTTGAAAGACTATAACTTCTTGTTTACTCAGCTAAAAAGGTTGATTTTATAGAAAAATACTCCTTAGAATGTCTAATTTAAGTTTTCAAGAGGCTCTGGCCAGAAACTATGCTTAATAAATAAAAAGGCATGTTTCTTTGAAACTGGTCAGATTGTTGTTAAAATGGAGGAGTATTCTTTCAAAAACTGAAAGACTAACTTTCCTTTGGTCAAATCAAGTAATTCTTATTGCAAATAAAAGCTAACAGACTGAAGTTTAACTCCCTTAGAAATCAATAATTTTGAAAACATTTTGCTAATTTTTCTCAGTGGTGTAGATTTGAGTGAAAACTGCATTAAAAACGGATAGAATGCAGAAGAAAAGAAGAAGAACAAGAACACAATAGATTTATCCTGATTCGGTCAATGTGACCTACTGCAGTCCCAAGGAACACATTTCCTTGGATTTTTACTATCAACATCAATACAACAAATTTCGAGCTTGATCCTTGGGTTATATATCAACTCTATTCAAGACTTGGTTAATCACCTCTATACACTTCTATTGCAACACCTCTACCACCTATTGATGTAGCTTTATAAAAATGGATAATCAATCTTACAAAATATGATACAAAAGTTGTAAAGTGTAGCTCTATAACAATTCTCAATGAAACACCTTAGCTACACAAAGAATGATCATGAAATAAGAGAAAAGAAGATAGAAAGAAAATGATCCTCAAGTTGTAGTTCTCAAGTTGTGTGTCTTGCTTCTCGTCACTTTGCCTTCTATTATAGGGGGAGGCACTCCTTGAAGATAAGAATGGCAGTGTGTCACCTTCTTTATCATCAAAGCTTGTGTGCCTTCATTTCATTGGATGGCCACCTTAGCATCTTACACACTTGGCAACTTCAAGAAAAATGATTTGTCCACCTTTGTTTTTGACTTGACCGATTTTTATCACCTTGAAAATAACATGGAATTTGTTGCAAAATGAAGATAATATGGAATGGCATATTCATCCAAGAATCTCTCTACTCCTTAGCATGAAAATAGGACATATGATGGCTGCCCCTTCTTGAATAAAAACGGCTAGTATAGCCGTTACGTCCAAATTTTGTTTCCAAGTTTGCAACTTTTGCCAATTAGTTTGTATTTGGTTGGTCCATATGGGTATAATCTTGTACACAAGTCACAACATGAATGGAACACTTTTTGCACATAGATGAGCACATTTTTTAGGCAAATTCATGTGTATAAATTCAGATTTGTTGAAGAGAAATAAGTAGAAAAAAATTGACAAGACTTTGTCAACATATAATCCGAAATCCTCTCATTTTTCTCTTTGTAAGTTGCAGTGAATTTTTTTCCCAAGAAAACCCTCAAATTCTCTGCAAAAATATAGATAAGAATCTCAAATATTATATGCATAAATGTCTTCAAGGATAAAATAGAATGGGACGTCGAAAACTAACACATATTTCACCAATGTCAATAACGTTTTCAATTTCAAGATAGAACGTATAGTCGCATAATAATCTTCAAGAAAACTATATATAAGCTCCGTAATAAATATAATATCATACTCAAGCACTGTCCTTGAGTAAAAAGACCAAAATACCCTTGGATGTAAAATGACGAAAATACCCCTGAAGATAGAAAACTGTGAAAATATCCTCGTTGTCAAGAAATAAATAAGAGAACACCTTTTTTATAATAGATATGTCATAAATATGCCCTTGAATGATTTTCTCTGTGTCATGTATCTACAAGAACTTAAAATACCATTTTTGTCCTTTTTAGTAAGTTATACAAATGTCCAAGGCATATTAGTCACAAGACATAATAATATTCATCAACTTCAAGTAATAAACTCAAAATAATCATGTATGAAACATTAAAAACATATATGCACATGAAAACAACTATTTTATCACATTTTAGATAAATATTTCAAAACTCTAGTGACATCAATCGATTGATTTTCTTCTGCTTGAGCGATCGTGTTTCATTGTGATATCCTTTTTTGAATCTGTCTTAAATCGATCAATCGATGTGAGAGACTGATGTACATCAATCGATCGATGTGTCTCAGGTTTAGAGATCAATATCTCAGGGTAAGGTTTTGGTTATATTTTGCTTTACATGGATCGATCGATGTGAGGGACTGATGTACATCGATCGATCGATGTGTCTCAACCTGGGAGATTGATGCCATTTTTCTCATTTATTTAATATATTTCAATTTTTTGACATTTGTAATATCATATGTGACACTTTTATAACATCCCTTTATATTATTTAATTAAATTCAAATCGCAAGATCAAAACCATTACACGCACATACAATCACACATACCAACATCATATAATGCATGCATACGAAGGCATATAAACATAACACGGAAAATTTATTGCAAGTACGGTCCAACACACAAAGTGCGGCCAATCCGAGAAGAGGGAAAGGTAACTTACCTTTTCCAACGAATTTTCTTCTTTGCTTCTCCCTCCATATAAGGGCTGGCCGGATGGTGGCTTAGAGTGGTGGTGGCCGGATTTTTTGCTACCAAAAGGGTGTAGGGTTTAATGTGTGTGTGTATATATATAGAATTGTTGGAATAATAATAATAATAAAAACTAAAAAAAAAGGTTCTCTTGCCTAATGGTGGCTGCCGTGGGTTGTGCTCCAGCAGCTCCAGGTATAGGTTTGTTTATATATATAGATAGATATTTAGGTTTCTTTTTAGATTTAGGTATATATATATATAAAGTTAATCCTTTATATTTGTAATCTATATCCTACTTTTCCTACTCCCTTTCAATTATTATTTGATAATTATCAAACTTATCCTATATTGATGATTGTAATTAATTATTTTTCCTTGACCTTGATCGGGCACGGGATGTAACAGAGCAATGGTAAACAGTGAAGCTCCCAGGAAATCTCTTGGTTTCTTTTTATGTCCAAAGATGGACAAGATTGTGAGTCCTCCTGAAGAACTAATATCTCCTGAAAATCCAAGAATTTGTCCTGATTTTACATGGTCTACATTTCTTGAATTTACACAAAAACATTACAGGGCGGACATGAATACCCTCGACGCTTTTATAAAATGGCTAAGACATAGTGGCCAGTTTTCTCAAGACATCCAGCATTCAAATTGATGGAGAAATCAAGGAAAAAAGGTATGCATATATTACAAGAAGGACAGGTGGATTAACTTCTTGAAAGCTGTATTTGAATTAGATTACTAAAAACAAAACAAAAAAGTAGTTACGGCCAAGTCTAACGATATGAGAGGCAATACTAATGACTGCTTATAGAATATAAGAGCAACCTGTACATTGGGCTTATCAAAGTAATTAATAAAGACCTTAATGATCTTCGTTCCCTTCTATTTTCTTTTCCTTGTCCTTTATATTACCAACTTTTGGTCTTTGGCCGATTTTATGGTGATTATTGATTAAATCGTAATAGTTATTTAACCATTAATACAAATACATATTTACTAATGTCACATATCAATTATTATTTATCTTATTTTTTCTATAAATACCTAACAGTTACTTATTTACCATTGTAAAATTTGTCTTCGCTTGCTTTCTTGAACCTTGACTTTTAAACAAGTATTCGACATGTATGGAACATACGGTATTTCTTGGTGTTGTATCAGATTGTGGATCATTGTGATCAATGAGGTCGGCTCCAATCTAGTTCACGCCCACCTAATTATAGTCTATTTATTTCTTTTTTAATCAATTAATTTTGCTTTATTTGTAACTTCGTTTTATGCAATCCATTTTTGACGAATGTATATGACGTCCTGCTTATTGACATTGAAGAAAATTTTAACAAAATATCAAACGAATTCAAGCAACTATTCAATCAAACCAAGAGATAGAAAGAGGAAATGAAGGACACAAAGTAGAAAGAAGAAAGCAATCGAAATCTGATTCAAGTTGTTCGATTACACAGCTGCAAAACAGTTTTGTAATGCTAACTAATTCTCCGAAGTAAATTGACAAGAAAGGACAGCGGTTATAACGAATACAATATAAGCTTCAGGGGTTTTCTTGTATTTTCACTCATTTTATAATTCTTCATGTGCTCCTTCTTCCTGCTTCGCTCTTTCTTCAGCGTGTTTTGGCTTGCAACTTCATGTGCTAATTGCTTGCATTTATGGGGTTCATTCCACTTACAACCACCCACATTGTTTAGAATGATTATCCAGCTCTTGTGGTGCATATTTTCAATTTCCATCCTTTTTTGTCTTCAGCATGTTTTAACTGTTTCTTCAAGGTGTTCGACACCTATCCTGCTTTCCTCAACAAGCTGATCCTTCACCATTTCAACATCCCCCTCAAGCCTTGCTTGGAGTAAATGTTGCACATCCCAAAGCCTTGATCATCCCTTCCAATTTCTTCACATCCAGTGCCTTTGTACACACATCAGCTAATTGGAACTCCGTTCTTACTGGTATTAGTTTGATGACACCTTCTTGCAACTTGTCCCTCTTAATGTGACAGTCGATTTCAATGTGTTTCGTGCGTTCATGAAACATTGGGTTTTCTGCAATGTGCATTGCACTTTTGTTGTCACAAAATACTTCTACAGGCATCTTTTTCTCCATTCTTAGATCTATCGTTAAGTATAGCAGCCACTGAACTTCACACGTCAAGCTGGTCATAGCTCTATATTCTGCCTCTACTGATGACTTTGATACCGTAAACTGTTTCTTTGCCTTCCATGAAACAAGATCATCTCCAAGGAACACACAATAACCAGTTACAGATCTTCTGGTTTCTGAACAACCAGCCCAATCTGAATCCACAAAAATCTTTAATCTAAGTTGCCTTCCGGCAGGAAATATTAGTCCTTGCCCAACACTGCCTTTCAGATATCTAAGCAATCTATGTGCAGCTCTCATATGGTTGATAGTTGGACAGTCAAGGAATTGGCTTATTTTCTGTACAAGGAATGCAATATCAGGTCTTGTGATTGTTAAGTATATCAACTTCCCAATCAGACTTTTGTAACTGGCCACCTCAGTTAACAAGTCTGAATCACCATGTGTCAGCTTTAGATTTATGTCCATATGGCTTTTAGCAGGTTTTGATTCCAGAAATCCATATGCTCAAGTAGTTCCAGAGTGTATTTCCTTTGATTGATGAAGAGCCCCCCTGTGACCAGGCTACTTCTATGCCCAAGAAGTATCCAAGGTCACCCAAGTCTTTGATCTTGAAGGCTGAGTGTGGCTGCTGTTTAATGTCATGAATGGCCTGTGTATCAGAACATGCAAGTATTATGTCATCCACATATACTAAAAGAATTAGTAAGTAGCTGGGAGTTTGTTTCAGAAAAAGAGTGTAGTCGTTCTGGACTGTGTGAATCCAGCCTCCAGTAGGAACCTTGTCAACTTAGCATTCCATTCCCTACTTGCTTGTTTTAGCCCATATAGAGATTTCTGAAGCTTGCAAACCAGATTAGGCTGAGGGAGTGTAAGACCTGGTGGTGGCATCATATATATCTCTTTATGGAGATCTCCATGTAAAAAAGCATTGTTGATATCTAATTGCTGTAGAAACCAACCCTTGTTGGCTGCAAGTGCCAAGACTACTCTGATAGTAGTCATTTTTACCATAGGAGAAAAGGTGTCTTGATAGTCTATCCCATATTGTTGAGTGTATCCCTTGGCTACTAGCCTTGCTTTATATCTCTCTACTGTTCCATCAGATTTGTGCTTGACCTTGTACACCCATTTGCAGCCAATCGGATGTTTACCTGCAGGTAGAGGCACTACAGTCCAAGTGTGGTTATCGTCTAAAGTAGCAAGCTCAATCTACATAGCCTCTTGCCAGGCTGGAGAGCTGGCTGCCTCAAGATAAGAAGTAGGCTCTATATGTATATTAGTATTTAATACATAGGCTTTATACTGAGGTGCCAAGGCTTGGTAGGTAAAGCATTTGTGAAGAGAATGGGGTGAGGTGTGATGGGATGATCCAGGGATATTTGCCAATGTTTGAGTTTGAGAACTGCATCAATAATCTTGTAATTTGACAGGTGGCTTTCTGACTCTTGTAGGTCTAGGAGAGTGAGGAACAGGAAGACAGATATCAATGGCTGTGATTGGTTGACGTACAGTATGTGGACAAGATGTGTTAGTGGAGCCAATTGATGAGCGAGATGATACAGATGGAGTCATGATATGGTTGTCTGGTGTTGTAAGGGAAGAATTTATGGGATGATGTACTGGTTCAGCCTGACTTCCAAGTGTAGTTGAGGTAGGTGTCAGTGTATTTGAAAGATGAGAATGAGGGTCTGGCATGACTAAATAAGTAGGGTCTGGTATGGCTGAATGGGTAGGTATTGATGAAGGATATGGAACAGATGTGGGAGAAGAAGATGTGGCTAAAGGGAAGGTAGATTCCTGGAACTCAACGTCCCTAGAAATGAGCATTTCTTTTGTGGACAAGTCCTGAAGAATATATCCTTTTGTAGTATAGGATAATCCAAGAAAGATACATGGCCTTGATCTAGGAGCAAACTTTTTTTGTGGGGCCTGATATCTAAAGAAAAGGCCAAACAACCAAAGATTTTGAGGTGTTGTTACTGTGGAGGTTTATGATATAGGAGCTCATATGGTGTTTTGTGTTTGATGATGGGGGATGAAATCAAGTTAATGAGGAAGACTACGTATTGTATGCAGAAGCCCCAGTACTTTATAGGCATCCTTGCATCCAATTTGAGAGCCCTTGCCACTGTCAAGATGTGTTGCTACTTTCTCTCCACTAAACCATTCTGTTGTGGGGCATGAACACAACTGGTTTGGTGTAAAATTCCATTTGAGACATAGAATGAATCCATTTTGAATTCCAATCTATTATCAGAACGTATAGCTTTCACATTAGAGTCAAACTGCACCTTAGCAAAGATGCAGAAGTTTTATATAATGCTTCTTTCTTCTGATTTATTTTTCATCAAATATAACCAACAAAATCTATTGTAATCATCAACAATAGTGAGAAAATATCTTTGATGAAACCGTGTGGGATGTCTATATGGACCCCAAATGTCTACATATACTAGTGAAAAGAAACTTTTGGATACAGAATGGGACATTGGAAAAGGTAATCGTCTTTGTTTCGATAGGGGGCAAATGGTACAAGAAAATTTTTGACTAGGAATCACTATAGATGAATCTAACTTCTGGATCTCTTTCATTCTAGCTTCAGAAGGATGGCCTAATTTTGAATGCCACAGACTGCCATCTAAGGTTGATCCAGACTCATATGATGGCTTTAACACTTAGTTCACCTTCATGTCCTGAACTTGTGAGTCTTTATTCATCAGACTGACTCTAGTATTCTCATGTAACTAGTACAGCCCTCTAACAACTTCAACTGAACCAATCATCTTCATGGTTTTATGCTCATAGATTACACAGTAATTAGAACTGAAGTATAGTGATACGTTGTTCATTGATGTGAGTTTTCTGAGAGATATTAGATTGAAGGTGAATGAGGGTATGAAAAAGACATTGTCAATGGTGAGAAGATTGTTGAGATTCATTGTGACAATGTGTATAACTCCAACTGATTGGTTGTTAGGCAATTTAACTTTCAGGTTGATGGCATGTTTATAGGAGTCAAATAAGGCAAGAGAACAGCAAATATAGTATGTGGCACCTGATTCTAAAATCCATGTATTAACAAACTTACATGATATATTATCTGCCATCTTACCTGAAATGCCCTGCTGTACAGCTAACATCACAGCATGTCCCTCATTAGTAGCATCAACTGGGACCAACGTGTCTTTAGATCCTTTCCTATGGTGATCATGCAATAGCCCAATTAACTGATTATATTGCTCCTGCGTAAGCATAGGTGGTGTCTGAGGAAAAAGATCATGTTGAGGCTATGAACCTGCAATTGCTTTGGGATAACTTGGCTCCATTTAGTAATTAAAATCACCCTGACTATCATCTTCTTGTTCAGCTCCAACATAGTTTATCTGTGATCTTGGTTTGAAACTTGGTGGAAAACCATCTAGTCTATATCATCTGTCAATTGTATGGCCTGTCCAACCACAGTGGGTGCATATAGGATTCTTTTAACCATCAACTCCCATTCTCTGAGGTTTAACTCGTCCCTTTCCGAATCCTTCTCCTCTTGGTCTTACTCCTGCAACTCCATATCTCACACCCTGAGGCCTTAGACCACTGTGAGCATAAGCAGTCATACCATGACGTGCATTTCCAACACTCAAAACAGAAGAAGGATTATTAGTGAAGTTGTTGTGTTGGCCACTATAGACAATTTGTCTCTCATATTTGACTACCATGGTAAAGGTAGTATTTATGTCTGGCAATGGACTCATCAACAAGACTTGTGATTTTACCGCTTCATACTCATCTGACAAACCTTTCAAAAATTTTATAACAAAATCATTTTCAGCAAACTTAGTCACTTGAGCAGAAATGTTACGATTACACCTACCACATCTACATGCAGGAACTGATCTTAACACCGTCAGTTCCTCCCAAACCACCTTACGCTTGGTGTAATACTCTGTCACCGAGAGAGTTTCTTGTCTAATACCGTAAAACTCTTTCTGCAAGTCTGACAAACAAAATGCATCGATATTTCCATATCTCAATTTCAAATCATTTCATATGTCCACTGCATCATCAATCCACATAACACTCTGGGCATTAATCCAAGAAACTACCATATTGTTGGCCTTAAGCCAACTGGAATACTTGCGATCATTCTGCGCTGGTTTGTCAATTGTACCGTCCATGAAGCCAATTTTGTTCTTGGACTCAAGAGCACATATGATAGTACAGCACCATCCATGATAATTGTGCGAATCAAGCAACGGATGAGCTAATACAAGTGAAGGTGAGTCACTTGGATGTACATACAGAGGATCCTCAGTTGGATCAACAGTTCCAGAAGTAGTTGATGAGGAGGCCATTCTCATTGATCAAGTGTTTACTAACTATCAAGATTATTCAAAAAAGATTTCAATAAATCAATCAAGAGTCAAGAATCAATCGACTAATTTGATATGGTTCTGATACCATGAAGAAAATCTTAACAAAATATCAAACGAATTCAAGCAATTATTCAATCAAACCAAGAGATAGAAAGAGGAAATGAAATATGCAAAGTAGAGAGAAGAAAGCAATTGGCATTCGCTTGAAATCTGATTCAAGTTGTTCGATTACACAGCTGCAAAACAGTTTTGTAATGCTAACTAATTCTCCGAAGTAAATTGACAAGAAAGGACAGCAGTTATAACGAATACAATATAAGCTTCAGGGGTATCCTTGTCTTTTCACTCATTTTATAATTTTTCCCGTGCTCTTTCTTCTTCCTGCTTTGCTCTTTCTTCAGCGCGTTGTTGGCTTGCAACTTCATGTGCTAATTGCTTGCAGTTCTAGGGTTCATTCCACTTGCAACCACCGACATTGCTTAGAATGATTGTCCAGCTCTTGTGGTGCATATTTTTTATTTCCATCTTTTTCGTCTTCAGCATGTTTTAACTGTTTTTTCAAGGTGTTCGACACCTGTCCTGCTTTCCTCAACAAGTTGATCCTTCACTATTTCAACAGACATACCCAGACCTATGTCTCACTAAGGTTTAGATGAATACCAAGTAAAGAGTTATAAAAAACTGTTTTTATATACATCTCTGAATCCATACACAACATACAAGATTATTCAAGGATGCAGACCCACTTTACATAGGTCACTGCACTAAAACATTGCACCATTTGGCAGGTTTACATGGTTGACGAGTATACTATCTCAAAAATATATATTTCTTTCGTAATATTTTTCTTTAAACTAGCTATGACAATATTCTCAACCACCGTCTTCACGTGCTAACGTAGCTTGACATATACACGCGCTTTATAACATGTCTTCAATCACAAACTACAAGCCAGGATTGAACATCTAGACTAAGATGAGGGGAGACAATAAATGGCCTCAATCACAAACTACAAGCCATGCATGAACATCTGGACTTGGGTGAGGGGAGACAATAACAAGTCATTCATGAACATGGGGACTTAGATGAGGGGACACAATAAATGGCCAATCATGAGTCATGCAAGGTGTAAGTCCATATTTTAAACTAGGTCTGATGTCATTTTGAAATTTGGCTTATATGAGGTGAGGTTCATATCCACTCAAAACCTTAAAGCTATAGGTGGTGATACATTATTCTCATATAACCCATATATTTTTCTCAAATTGGCCAATGTGTTTTCGCACCTCGAACCCGTGACTTTAATATCACAAAGCAGTAATCTAATCAGTTACTCCAAATCCTGCCGGCTGTCTTTAGATCCATATTGTCTCTAAATATCGTTAAATGGAACATCTTTCTCATTCTATTTTGATATCCTTCTTTTGGGTATAAGAGAGAGATTATTTTTTTTTTTGGAAATTAAAAGAAATAATAATGGCCAATAGGACATGGCCTCCATAGGAAGGTTCAAATATAATAACTTTAGTTAATTGCACGACTTTGATTATTCCAAGGTTATAACGCTTTATAGGAGGTGGGCATGCAGTTATGGATCATCGGGAAACAACCTCTATGTATTTCTAACACATAGGTATAGTTGCGTACATCTGACTTCCAATACTCCGCTATAGACAGGAGTATCTACAGTAATGGATTAATATTGTTGTTGTTGTTGAATACGTTCTTGGTGTAGCAAACTCAGCAATCGTAGCGTCCTTACCTATATTTAAAAAAACTCGGGTTAGAAATTGGCACAAAGAGGTCATGAGTTCGAATCCAGGGACGTATACAGTGTGGGTGTTCCTCTACTGGTAGGCCAAAGGTCTGGTTTGTGGGAACACCTTGTATAGGTAACTACGTAATATCTCACCCAATCTATGAGGCCGCTGGACTCCTGATTTACATCCTCCATGCAGATCTTTTAGGCTAAGACAGTGGAGCCCTTTGGGTTGGGTTCAACCTTTTGCCACAAAGAAAAATATGAGAAACACAAGCGCCTTTGTGCCATAATTTCAGACTCACCAGATGTAGAATTTCGATTTGTAAACAATTCTAAGATTTCACACACACACAAAAAAGCTAATATATTTTCATGACCAATCGTGTTATTGTCATCCATGATAGTACACTATAACTAATCACATTGCACAAAAAAATTATATATGTGTTTGTACATATATATATTATACATATATATGTTTTTATAACGAAGGCAGAGCCTTCTTTCTTTATTTTATTGATGATCCCCACTTACGGCGGAGGAAAAATCGCTTTTATTACACGATATAAAAAAGAAAAACTAACCTAGCATTACAATAAAAGAACGAAGTACCAATCTAAGGAAATCGAATTCGGGGTATTTTTTTCCTTTACCACGAGTTTCAACTTGTGAAGGAGGCGGAGGAGATATATCTTTTTTTGCACGCCTCTGCTTGCGAGCTGTCTTAGACTTATACGGTATAAAACCTTCATCATGCTGGACTTCCAAATCAATTTATATTTCCCTTTGTGAAGTTGTGTCTGCTTCCACGCCCTCAGATTCTAGTGTATCATGCAAAGTTGAGGCCAGAATATCCCTTTTAGTGACACCAAGCATATTATAGCAATAATCATCGCATACATGAGCCGGGTTCCATGTATTTCAACAATTAGGATGAATTGGTCCAGCTTTAAATAATCCTTCCGGACTAATAGATATCACTGAAATTGTAGGTGTACTCTGCAAACATTTAGGGTACTCAGCCTGCGATAAGTCCCTCTCCAAACTATTAGTCGGCAAATCAATAGCAACAGGCGTGTTGCGTCTCTCGAACCCAGCTGATTCCAGTCCTGCCATCTCAACAGGGGCGGTTTCTCCAATAGCTGCTGTCGGAGTATTCGCAGGAGAATACATAGCGGAAGATATATAAGTCTCTACCAAATATGCCAAACCATCGGTTGAGCCTTCCGGAGTGTGCACCTGTTGGTTCGCATGAGGGCTGCTCAATTTAGAGATATCCTGTGTATCAAAAATTAAAAGAGTCTGCTCAGAGTCTGATACTGTTGCATCCAATAAATCATCCGATTCCTCCGATATGCGTTCCAACGATGTTCCAAGTCGAGATATAGTTCGATGGAGTGGAACCTTGTGATTAATATCTGCATTTCCTTGTGGTGCATTATTTCTTACCAATGATGTTTCAATTATGTCGAAGCTCGGCTAGGCTGTAGCGTTCCCCACCTCATTTTCTAGCAACCGATTTTGCAGCTTCTTCAGTTTGCGAGTGAGGGCGCATAGGTACATTTTTCTTCGGTGTCCATCGCTTTTGTTTATCATTCGATGCCTTAGACACAGGAGGTATCGGTTTATCCATATTGACTTGTGTTTCAGAACCTACAGAACAATCTTTTAGTTCATGCCCTAGTGTACGACATGATTGCAAAATATAGGGACATTTTCATACTCCACTGCAGGATAGATTTCATGATCTCCACTTTGAATGTGCAAACGTGGAGACAGAGCTTTAGAGATATCTGTTTCAATGCATAATCTTACCACTGATGGTCTGAGTCCATTCAATGTAGCCGAATCCATCTTAAGTGGAAATCCAACCATATGAGCAATATCCCAAAATGCTGATTTATTGTGAAGATAAAGTGGCAAACCTCAGATGGAAACCCACAGATTAACAATTGTCTTATCTACCTTTGGGTCAAAATACGGAGTCCATTTAGTTACGCGCATGATATAGCCGTTTACGGTCCATGATCTACGTAAAAAACAACGGTGATAATCATCTGACTGGCTAAATGTAATCAATACATGTTGATCATCAAGAAGCCCTAATTTTGAGTAGATTTGAATCCAATTCGCTTCATGCAAGCAGCCAATTGTTTCATATTTGGACTACCATGCCAAAAAGTCCCAACAAGTGTGTATTTATATGGCAGTGAATATCGATCGACTCCTTCTGATGTGAAAGAGATGGATGGCATGAAGTAAATAACGAATTCAAGAACACAACGCGTAAAAAGCACAACACTCTTTTATTGATGTTCGGAAAATAACTCAAAACCGAACTACTACTCGCTGCCCTTTGTCAATGACCCTACCCTGCATTGACTCACCAATCACCCTACCCGGGATTGGTACTTGCCACTCTTGGCCTTGGCACTCTTGGCGCTCTTGGCGCTCTTGAGGCACCATCTACTATGGCTGGCCCCCTTTATTTATAGACCAACTAGTCTAAACAAAACCAAACCCTACTAGAACTAGATAAACATCATTAAAACAAATCCTAACTATAATAGATAAAGACAACTAAGGAATCTTAAGATAATAACTCTATCTTTAGTTCCTACTATTTAGAATCCAAATCTAACAAGGAAATTATCCAACAATCTCCCCCTTAATTTCCGAATGTAACCTCGTAATTTCTTCGACGCCAATCAAACTTCGTATCCTTCCTTAGCTTGTGATCCGAATCTCTGTTTAATCTTTCCAGCCGTGTACCTTTCGGCCTAGGGCGAAAGAACTTCTTACCTTTTTTGTTTTCAAACTGCAAAACGGCCAATTTCCCTTTTGGCCATGCAATGTTTTTTTTTGATTCTGGCCGATTCCTTTAGGCTTTGGCGGCGGCCCCTTTTTTTGCTCTTCTCCTTTTTTTCAATTAAATACTCGTTAAACAGAATCCGGTCCTTGTTGATACGAAGAATACGGCAACCTCCTCACGGGATCAACCTACACACGGCAACCCTCCACGGTGGCTCCTCCTTCTTCAAACAACCTCGGCTCTGATACCAATTGAAGTAAACAACGGATTCAAGAACACAACGCGTAAAAAGCATAACACTCTTTTATTGATGTTCGGAAAATAACTCAAAACCGAACTACTACTCACCGCCCTTTGTCAATGACCCTACCCGGCATTAACTCACCAATCACCCTACCCGGGATTGGTACTTGGCACTCTTGGCCTTGGCACTCTTGGCGCTCTTGGCGCTCTTGAGGCACCATCTACTATGGTTGGCCCCCTTTATTTATAGACCAACTAGTCTAAACAAAACCAAACCCTACTAGGACTAGATAAACATCATTAAAACAAATCCTAACTATAATAGATAAAGACAACTAAGGAATCTTATGATAATAACTCTATCTTTAGTTCCTACTATTTAGAATCCAAATCTAACAAGAAAATTATCCAACATGGCATACCTTTATATCGATTAATCGGACGCTTAGAGGTTGTGGCAGCCTCCAGTGATGAGACCCAAATCCACCTGCTTGGATAAAGACAAAGCTCGAGTTAGTCAGTGACAGTCAACGTAACCTCGACTCAGGCAGTTGACTGGTTAACCTCGGTCCCATCATTCCTGGTCAGAGGCCGAAATCAGCCACAATTGGTCTCGGCCAGGCCTCAGCCCAGCCGCAGTGGGGCTGAGGCCAGGCCTCAGCTTCGGCCTCAGCATCTCGGCCAAGATTATCTCGGCATATCAAACAAGGCCTTAGCAAATTGATGAGGCCTTAGCATTTTTGTTTAAAGTTACCACTTTGGCATATGATCTCGGCCAGCTTCATTATTTTCATTTTCATCTAATTCTTAAAAGGCCTCATGTTCATCAAAATTGCAAAGTGATTCTCGGCCACTTGGGCTTTTTGGCCAAACAGGGTTCTCGGCCAGCATGATCTCGGCCAAAATCCTGCCCTACCATAAACTTGACACGGAGTATTACGTGGCCTTCATGCAGCCTTATGACTCCAGCTGTCAACCACGCCGGGGGAGAGTTGCCAGCATAGCAACCCCCAGCTGCCACGCGGCTAACATGCAAGCCAGCCAGGCGTCGTCATCTCATCCATTTGGGACACTCAGCTCCCAGCTTCGTCCACTATAAAACAAGAGCTTCATCAACAGTAGAAGCCCAAGTCTCTGCTAAGTCATCAGCAGACTTCATCTCAGCTCGGCCTACACCTCGGCCGACCCCCAAACAGGTTTTATACAGCCTTTATTCCAACTTAAGCTATACGCTAAAATGCTCGCAACTGACTTAAGCGTCGGAGGGTTTTTCCCGGGGCAGCGCCCTGGGACCTCTAACGTTTCTCTTCTCTCTCAGGTTCAAACAACGGAGTTAGACGGAAGATTAACGGCACTTTACCCGGATCGTCTCCGATCCACCCGACGAGCAAATCCAGTCTCGTCAAGTGGCGCTAGAAGGAGGGCCTGAACCTTCGCATCTTGAACTTCAGAGGCTGAGATACGTGGTTGAGCAGAGGCTACAAGTTCCTGAGCAAATTAGGATGACTTGAGGATGAAAACTACAACTCAAAGAGGCCATTTGAGGTTAAAGAACATTGCAGAAGAAAATTGGGGCAGTTGGTTGGCCGCCCAAAATGATTCTCGGCCCCATCATTTATGGTGAGGTTGTCGGCCAAAAGAATATGGCCAATGTTTCCTAAATGATGAGCCAAAAAATACCCCTCGTTAGTCAATAAACGGTCAACGTTGAAGTAAGGTGAAAGAATGGCCAAGTATGGCGGGTTGGCCCGGAGGAAGACCAGACCACAGGCAGACAAATAGTCCGTCCTGGCTACAGGGCCACACCGCCATTTCGTTTGTCGGGCCCTTCAGTCATCTTGATCATAGAGTTCCAGCGCCCTCTGAGGGCTAAGAATCTCACCTCGGCCTAAGGGTCCCATCTCGGCCCACATCCTCAACTCGGGCTACAATTTCACCTCGGCCAATGAATAGTGCTCGGCCTCGGATCTAATTTGTCTACCGAACTCAGAAAGGCTCTCCAATGTTCCACGGAGCTGGCCATTTTCATCTCGGCATGATGACCTCACATTATCAATCGTCTTGGATAATCAAGTGGTCATCTCGGGCATCCAGAGGATGTCGGTTATGCCCCTAGCTCGAACAGAAGGAACCAGCACTCGATTCCTAAAGCTCTCAACGGTTCATTACAGCCACGGGGATCCCAGACTAATGACCTCAGCCAAACTACAGCAGTCACGAAGCTATGTGCTACGTGGCATACATGCATTCTCGATTCTCCAGATGTCAATCATACGGGGAGAAGTTGTCAGCACAGCAATCCTAAGCAGCTGCACGGCTGCCATGCAAGTTGGCCATACGTCTTCATCTCAACTATCCGAGACACGCAACTCTCAGCCTCGCCAGCTATAAAATAGTTGGCGAAAATGCAAGTCAGCCAGGTGTCGTCACTTCAACCCTTTGGGACACTCAGCCCTCAACCACACCAAGTATAAAAGAGCTTCTCCAACAGTAAGAAGCTCCAAGTCAAAATCAGAAGTAAAATAGACAAGTCAAAAACACCCCGCTGTTCTTATCTCAGCTTGGCCTGCACTGTGGCCGACCTCAAACAGGTTCCATCAAACCACTATTTCAATTAAAGCTCTACGCTAAAATGCCCACAGCTGACTTGAGCGTCGGAGGGTTTCCCCGGGGCAGCGCCCTGGGACCCCTAACGCTCTCTTTCCTTTCTCAGGCTTCCTAGGAGGACAGCTGACGGAAGGCTAACGGCCATCAACGGCCTGGACGCCGGATATTTCGACTTTTACCTTGGCGAGACAATCCGACCTCGTCATTTTGGCGCTAGAAGGAGGGCCGAACCTCCGGGTCCCTTGACTTTCGAAATATCAAGTTATGTCTAAAAATTCTTAGCTTAGGAAGCCATTGAGAGAAAGATGAGCAGAGAAGGCAATCAAAGGCTCTCTTTGCAATCAACTGCATCACGTTTCCAGGAGTTTGAGTTAACTCCCATTACCTTCTCATATGAGGAACATATGCGAGCCATACACTATGTGGCACAAAATCCAGCAGCTTTCCAGGCTGTACTGGAATTGAGAAGGGAAGCGTTCAGAGAAGGAACAAGTAATCCTTCTTCCAGTGGTACCAGCGTTCAGCAGTTGGAATATTCTCCATCTCGGCCAGGATATCATTCTGAATGTCAAATTGAGGGTTATGACTGAAGCTGAGTACCCATTTTCGAAGGTCTGATGATCAGACCATACAGAGCCCCTCGACTTCACCTCGGCTCGAAGTCTTGAAAGACATATCCAGGCCTCACGGCGAGAAAGAGCATCCGTTAAGGTCCGGATGGGGGGCCAGGGCAGAGAAGAAGTTCCTTGCTCGCTTCCAAAGCTCGTATTCTTTCATATATGATGGAAGAAAAGCCTGGTAAAGGAACCTAAACCTCTTGCAGGACCACTCCATAAGAGGGATCCACAACTCTACTGCTTATATCATCATGATATAGGGCACGATACAGAAGACTGTAGGCAGCTCGGAAAAGAGATAGCCCGTCAAATTGAGCTCGGCCATCTGCACCAGTTTCACAATCCGAGATAAAACTTATGCAGGGGAGCCAAATTAGAGTTCCTTGAGGTGAACATCAACCCGAGTGGTAGCTCTAAGTTGGAAAGTTAGGCTATCTAGTCCAATAATAGAGTTCAAAGTGGGGACCAATCTTCGAATACATCTGAAACACCCCCCATCTTAGCCTTGTAGTTGGCCTGTACAAATCACTTCTCGATGTACGAAACTTCTCACAATAAAAAGTGTTTATTCAACTGTGTTTTGGTGAACAGTTCTGTAAAGTTTGAAGTTTCTTACCAGAAAGACCTCGGCTAAAGTTCCAGGCACCTGCCCGCTAAAGGGTGAAAAAAAGACCTCGGCTAAAGTTCCAGGCACTTGCCCGCTAAAGGGTAAAAAATTTTCTCCTCAGCAGGATCTGGGGAAAGAGCCCGTCAGAGGGTTAAATTTCTCCTCAGCAGGATCTGGGGAAAGAGCCCGCCAGAGGGTTAAATTTCTCCTCAGCAGGATCTGGGGAAAGAGCCCGCCAGAGGGTTAAATTTCTCCTCAGCAGGATCTGGGGAAAGAGCCCGCCAGAGGGTTAAATTTCTTCTCAGCAGGATCTGGGGAAAGAGCCCGCCAGAGGGTTAAATTTCTTAGCAGGTCTGGAAAAGATTATGCTTGAGGGTTGTTGCATCTCGGCCAGCTCGGGACGCTAACTTGCATAGGACTCGTACGACCTTGGCAGATCTGGATAAGGTCGGGGCAGATCTCTATATCTCACCTCGGCTAGTGTACAACGGATATGCTCGAGTGATTATAAATGAGATCTCGGCCAAGGCTTCACGAGAGTCTCTTATTCAAACTCAGCAAGACAAGGTAACTTTTGTTTTGTCAATCTTTTATTAAGACTGAGCAGGTTTAACAAGACCGACACTCAATCTCGGCAACCAGAAACCTGGAACAAGTCCTTGATATGCCCAAGGCAAAAACCCGTCAGAGGGTTGAAGTTGCACCTCGGCAAGTTAGGGGTAAAAAGCCCGTTGCAGGATAGAACAAAACTTTGGCAAGCCCAAGGTCAAAGCTTATAAGAAGGTGAAACGAAAAACTTGGTTAAACCAGGCAAAGGCCCAGTAAAAAATGGACCTGCATGTAGCTCAGCAAGTCCGAATAGCCGAAGTAAGGTTTACAAGGGCGAACTTCTCAGCATATCACCTTAGCGAACATACTCCGAGTAGGCTTGACAAAAAAAGTTCTTTCCCAAGTGTCACCCAGATTGGATTCGGCAAAGATTGTGCAAGTTTCACTAGATTGGTTCTTGGTTCAGCTCGGTAACGTTCCAGGTTCGTTTTACATTCAGAAATTGCCTATTACGTTAGAACTGTTCAGGTAGACTAGAGCCGACGTAAGAACTTGGCAACAACAAGTTTGAAAGGTTAATTTGGCTTGGCAATGGGTTCACTCCGACGTGAAGTTGGTTTATGTTCAATAGAGTTAATTAAGTTTACCAAGACTGACATGAAAAGTTAGCAGTAACAACAAAAGTGCTGAGGGCAAAAGAATCAATTAAGTCAGAAAAAGGTTTTCATAGATGAAAAGCTGAATTACAAGATGATGTCTGCCCTGATAAAGATAAACAAAAGGAATCCTAAACCTAATCATCCTGATCTTCGTCCCTCAAGTCAGCTCCATCCACAAACTTTTGGAACATTTCTTCAAAGTCATGGGCAGCAAGAGGGTTGTACAGCTCAGCTAGGCGGGGATCACTTTTGTTCAGATCGGGATAGACAGCAGAGCAGACATCAATGGCTTTCGTCTGGCCGGCCTCCATGGCTGAGCCTTGCAGATGGATCATATTTTCTTCAAAGAACTTGGATTTTCTGAAATCTTGAATAGTTCTGATCTCAGCTTCTATCAGTTTTTCACGCAAAGGTTGATCATGTCTGCGTCATCTTGGCTTTTCTGCGTCAGCTCAGCATTTTGTTTCTTCAAACACTCAACCTCATTTAGAGATTGAGTGGAAGCCAGCTCAAGGTCAGCCACTTTATTTTCCAACTCATCCACCTTAGAGTTGGAGGTGGCCAACCTCATCTCAGCATCTTCAGTCTTCTTTTGGAGATGGGCGGTTCCAGCTTCCAGGTCAGTAACTTTCTGGGTCAGCTCGGCTCTTCTCTTCTCTGATACTTCAAACCGTTCCTTAGAAGTTGCCAGCTCCCCAAGGAAGTCTCTACTGCGAGTAACCAGCTCCATCCCCTGACCTCGGATCTATTTAACAAGATAGCATGAAAAAGAAGTCCAATAACAAAATAAGCAAAGTACTCAACAAGAGATTTGCTTACCAGAGCAAGGTTGGACATATAAGCATTAGTCAGGGCTGCAAAATCAGTTGCCCTGAATCTCTGAAGATCCCGAGGCAAGATTGCAGCTCTATTTAGCCTTTCAGCAACAGTAGGATTCTCAGCAGAATCCCCCTCGGAAAACCCAATCAAAATTGGGTCTTGAACATTACCCGACTGAGGCAAGATCTCCTCAACTGGGTCAGCAGTGAACATCTCCGGACTATGAGATGGCCCCGGATCACCTCTGCTAGAACCTTCACCCCGTTGCCTCTTCCGAGGGAGAAGGTTAGAACGCTCACCAGCGTCAGCTGGGATTTCAGATTCAGTTGGAGCCTGGGGTTGGACCTCAGCCTCAGGCTCATCGTCCATAATGGTAATGGGCAGAGCTGTGCAGAAATAAAAATGAAATAGAGCCCAAGTATAACACGCTTGAAAAATTTTTATGAAGAAAAGGTTTACCTGGCTCAGGCTCCGCCAGCTCGGGTTGAGCAGGGACAACACTAGAAACTGGGGGCACCGTTGAAGTGGAAGCTCCCCCAGAGCCAAGTGTGGCTAACCTTCTCTCTCTCCTAAGTCTTTTTCTGGCTTGAGTCTCAGCCATCATGTCCAAGCGGGTAGAAGGACCGGCCATTGCACCTGCATTCAGAGTTGAAGAGTTAAAGTATTAAAAGAGGGAAAAAATAGCAAGAAAGAAAAAGAATAATATCCACCTCGGACAATGGTTAATTGATCTGGGGAGAGTGGCAGATATAGGTGGCCAACAGCCGAATGCTCCAGGTCGGCCGCTAACCAGATCTCCGAGTCCACCTTCTGCCAGTCAATGATTATGGGAAGGGCTCGAAGTCTGTCTGCTTCATTGCAGTGATCTCGGCTCGGCCTCGTGTTATCAGTCTTGCCAGCCTTCCAGATACTTCTGCTCGGCAGTTCGGACCTTTTGACATAAAAGAATTTCCCCTTCCATCTCTTATTGGAGGTAGGAATATTGGTAGCAAAGGGGAAGTCAATGCCAGACGTTCGCTTACTGAAATAGTACCAGCTCTGCGAAGACCGGCATGCAAAAAGTGCTCGGAAAATACTAGTATTGAAGGGGAGCTCAGCAAGTCTTAAGAAAATATAACAAAGGATGAGTTTAAGGCCGTTGGGTTGAATTTGCGGAAGCCTGAGCCCGTAAGCTCGCAAGATGCGGAGAAGGGGTTCGGGAACAGGAAGGTTGAACCCGGACTTGAAGTAGTCTTCATAGACTGCTTCATAATCTCGGGGAGGATCGTAGGCAGTTTGACCCGGCAAAGGTAAAACTGGGCCAAACGGTTCTTATCAACTTTGTAATATTTACAAATCCTATCCAGGTCGGCCTCAGAAAGAGAAGTAGAAGTCTCTTGAACAGTAGGAGAAGGCCGACCTCTCTCAATAACTCCAGAAAACTGAGAAGGATCCCTCAATAGGGCTGGAGGGTTGACGGACACCGGAGCAGAAGGAACCCTCACTTGCTCCGGTGAGGAATCAATTACGGTTAGAGCTCTGCTAGACTGAACAGAGTCCCCGATGGTTGGGAGCAAATTGCCGATGGGAAGATCATCGGCAAAAGCAGAACCACCAGATAGTGACGGAGAAGCAACGGCTTCTCCGCCTCCGGCAGCATAAGAACCTCCTTCCGAAAGGTTCTGCGAGTCATGAGAAGAAGAAGACATTATGAAGGTGAGAAGAAGACTTACAGAGATTAAAAGATGAAGACGACTGAATGAAGAGGGGGCAAAGGCTGAAAAAAGCTTGAAGACACCGGAATTGAAGAAGCTCGCCGGAGAAGAAGCTAAATTGCTGAGATAAGAAAACAGGCAAATAAAGAGAAAGAGTGATCCGACCAAGACCTATTTATAGGGTTTTACCTCGGTAGCCCAAGAGTCGTCAGGAAAAATGGCTCTCGATTCGTGAAACGGCGAAGCCCGAAAGCTGCGCAGACAACGCTTCGTGTTCTGCGTAAACAGTAAATGTGCAGACTTAGCCAATCAAAATTGGACGCGTGCCAGAACAGATAGCGCGCTGAATGAATCAGGTCAGAGACAACTGATCAGCTCGGCCAAAAGTTGCCATTGGCACATCGTACATTGTGCTCCTATTAAATACGTTAAGCGGTCTAGTCAGATCTTGACACGTCGTCATTTTGGAACACAACTCGAGAAAAATTTGAACAGATTAACCTGCCCTCTCAGGTCAGCTCGGCCAGCCCAATCTGGGGGGCAAGTGATGAGCCAAAAAATACCCCTCGTTAGTCAATAAACGGTCAACGTTGAAGTAAGGTGAAAGAATGGCCAAGTATGGCGGGTTGGCCCGGAGGAAGACCAGACCACAGGCAGACAAATAGTCCGTCCGGCTACAGGGCCACACCGCCATTTCGTTTGTCGGGCCCTTCAGTCATCTTGATCATAGAGTTCCAGCGCCCTCTGAGGGCTAAGAATCTCACCTCGGCCTAAGGGTCCCATCTCGGCCCACATCCTCAACTCGGGCTACAATTTCACCTCGGCCAATGAATAGTGCTCGGCCTCGGATCTAATTTGTCTACCGAACTCAGAAAGGCTCTCCAATGTTCCACGGAGCTGGTCATTTTCATCTCGGCATGATGACCTCACATTATCAATCGTCTTGGATAATCAAGTGGTCATCTCGGGCATCCAGAGGATGTCGGTTATGCCCCTAGCTCGAACAAAGGAACCAGCACTCGATTCCTAAAGCTCTCAACGGTTATTACAGCCACGGGGATCCCAGACTAATGACCTCGGCCAAACTACAGCAGTCACGAAGCTATGTGCTACGTGGCATACATGCATTCTCGATTCTCCAGATGTCAATCATACGGGGAGAAGTTGTCAGCACAGCAATCCTAAGCAGCTGCACGGCTGCCATGCAAGTTGGCCATACGTCTTCATCTCAACTATCCGAGACACGCAACTCTCAGCCTCGCCAACTATAAAATAGTTGGCGAACATGCAAGTCAGCCAGGTGTCGTCACTTCAACCCTTTGGGACACTCAGCCCTCAACCACACCAAGTATAAAAGAGCTTCTCCAACAGTAAGAAGCTCCAAGTCAAAATCAGAAGTAAAATAGACAAGTCAAAAACACCCCGCTGTTCTTATCTCAGCTCGGCCTGCACTGTGGCCGACCTCAAACAGGTTCCATCAAACCACTATTTCAATTAAAGCTCTACGCTAAAATGCCCACAGCTGACTTGAGCGTCGGAGGGTTTCCCCGGGGCAGCGCCCTGGGACCCCTAACGCTCTCTTTCCTTTCTCAGGCTTCCTAGGAGGACAGCTGACGGAAGGCTAACGGCCATCAACGGCCTGGACGCCGGATATTTCGACTTTTACCTTGGCGAGACAATCCGACCTCGTCACTAAATTGCAGGAAGCTATTCATTATCATCTTGCGATATCAGTGGCCATCGCCCAAACCAAGCAGAAGATCCACATCATCTATAAAACGAGGCTGGAAACAGTGGAAGAAGTTTAGGCCATACGCAGTAAAATCAAGAAGGTTCTCACATGATTTGAGAATGGGCAAAGCATTATTTTTGCATCTCGGCCATTTATTCTCGGCCCTTTATTCTTGGCCGTTTATTCTCAGCCGTTGAACCTCGGCCCACACCATGCTCTTCGGCCAGCCTTGCTCGGCCACAATACGCCCAAGCAGAGTTCTGTCAAAGAAACAAGAATAAAGTGTCCGAGCAGAGCTCGAACACTTCACGGGACAGGTTTCCCTATAAGACCTCAGCAGGTTCGGGGCAAATGCCCGCTAAAGGGTAAAATTACAAGACCTCGGCAGGTCCGGGGCAAAAGCCCGCTAAAAGGGTCAACTTATAAGACCTCGGCAGGTCCGAGGCAAAAACCCGTCAGAGGGTAAACTTATATGAACAGGCTTTCATAAATCCTCCGATAAGGGGGCAGAGGTAAACTGTCACTGCACACGCACCTCCTTATACCTAGCAGGGCTAGGCAGAACTGCACCGAAGTACAAAACTTTAAGCTTTTTAAAGCTCGGCTAAAGCAGTGCAGAATTCATGCTTTATCTATTTTGATTCAGCTCGGCGGAATAACAGGTTTATTCTACATTTTAAAGTTTAAACAGTTTATTTTTATAAAAAACTGTCTGCAGGCGTAAAAATTGTCAAAGCCAACTTCAAGCCCCGGCCAGGTCTCAGCCCGGCCGCAGTGGGGCTCGGCCAGGCCTCAGCCCGGCCTCATCATTCTCGGCTAAAAAAAGAGCTTCGCAAACAGGGACTAGAATTGGCATAGGCCAATTTACATGAGTAAATTCCCCAATGATAAATGATCCCATTATCATCTTGGTCAAAGAATGCACAATGTTGCTGAAGGACACTCAAGCGGATCTCGGCAACTTTTGGCATTTCGGCCAAAGGATTCTCGGCCACTAATTCTCGGCCAGGCCACGGAACGGCCACATTGCATCTCTGCCACTGTTTATTTTCTGGTCTGGGTTTACTTAGCCATAATCTCAGCTACCACACGGCCGCACGTTAACGCTGAATAGATTAGTCTGTCCTTCCTGTTCGGCTCGGCCAGACTAATCTGGGGGCATACTGATGAGACCCAAATCCACCTGTTTGGATAAAGACAAAGCTCGAGTTAGTCAGTGACAGTCAACGTAACCTCGACTCAGGCAGTTGACTGGTCAACCTCGGTCCCATCATTCCTGGTCAGAGGCCGAAATCAGCCACAATTGGTCTCGGCCAGGCTTCAGCCCAGCCGCAGTGGGGCTGAGGCCAGGCCTCAGCTTCGGCCTCAGCATCTCGGCCAAGATTATCTCGGCATATCAAACAAGGCCTTAGCAAATTGATGAGGCCTTAGCATTTTTGTTTAAAGTTACCACTTTGGCATATGATCTCGGCCAGCTTCATATTTTCA